>CM060971.1:117932329-118529829 GCA_030765045.1 Tenodera sinensis
ATAATTTGGTCTATCTCTAACGGTTTACCAGTTATGCAAAAGTCGTCCAGAGTAAATACGACTACAGGGGCTATAGCCAGAAAATTCAAGATATACATTTCATTTGTCATAAAAATATCTCAAACATATGACATTTTAATCAAAATCGTTAGAGCCATTTTCAAGAAAATCAAAATTTTCGAAAAATTTTCCATGTAAAGGGTAGTTTAGGGTGGGGCTATTTTCTTCAAAATCTTCGTGTCACATCCTTGAACAACATTAAACTTAAATACCAACTTTGGTTTTTAACCGACCTTTTGTTTTTGAGCTATGCTGTCCACAGACTGACAGACAGACACACACACGGACCTTTTTCTAAAAATGCTTTTTTTGGATTCAGGGGGCCTCAAAACATGTATTTCCGGTGAAATCTCGACTTCGAATTTTTGGGTGGAATACAATACTTCCCCTACTTACCAGTAGAGAAAGTAATTAACTCTGTCTTTATTGACTCCCCTCATAGCTACTATGGCTAATAATTGTTTCTCTTTAACTGCTTTGTTATGGCTGTGTATATCTCAACTGGTTTTCACGCATAATTTAACCCTGGATTTCTTTCCTCCTTAGTCTCAAAATATTAAAGATAAAAAAAGAGTGAGTAAAACAACTGAAAATACCTTAGAAATTGCACAGGAAGTAGATATTACTACTTCAGAGGTTTTCTTCTATAACAATTCTGGCATGAGAACAGCAGAAAATGACAAGCGCAGGATGCTGCATATGTGGAAGTGAGAGTGCCATGCTATGGGAGGGAGTGAAATCAGTTTGTCCATCAATGGGTTTTGGCTACACTGATGTATTGGCTCTTTGAGGCATAGGGCCCTCAAGCCCTGGGCTACGCTTTCTGTATGGTAGTGTTTGTTAGAGTCATTGACATCTGTGACATCAAAGCGTAGCATAAATGCAGAAGACAGCCGATAGAGCAATTGAGGTTAAGCATGAAAGAATTGCTCTAACCTCATCTATATGATACATAAAAATAAATTGCTGTGTGCTAGTCTCGCAAAAACTCGAAAATGGCTCAACGATTTGCATTATTCCTCTTGTTTTGTTTGCCTCAATACTGGGATGGTTTAGAAAAAAGAACAATAGGAAAAATCCAAAGAAACAACCAAAAAATGGAAAAAATTGAAAATAGTAATTTTGTATGGGAATTGCCACTTCAGATTACTTTCAATATTTAGCGATCATCGTGAAATTCGGCACATATGTGTATTTCTTCATGGAGAAGTTTTGTATGCTTTTCATTTCATTGTACAATGTAACATTCACATGGTTTTCTCTACTTGCCTTTCTTTTACATAATAAATTCACATATCCTTCCCTACTCACCCTTCAACATACAATTTCCTATGAATGAAATAGAGATACAACACATTGCATTCACACAATATTCTCTACACACTTTTCTTTTATGAAACAACCATACTTCTCTCTCTCTCTTCTACAAGCACTCCACGCAATTTTCCATATGTTTCAAGTTAAAATGCAATGCATTACATTCACAGGGTTATCTTTACTCATATTTCTTTTATAAAACCAATTGCATTTCTTTCTCTACTCCCTCTTCTACAAATTCATCCAATTTTCTACATGATTGATATAGAAATGCAACGTCTTACATTCACAGAGCTTTCTCTATTTGCTTTTCTTCCTGTGGTATCTGAGGTTGTTCAACAGTGCCTTTACAGTGTTTTTATTTATTTTGGTTCTTTATAGTATCCAACGTACACCTAAAAGTTGTAGGGCTAAAATCCTCAAGCCCCAAGCAACACCGGGTGTTTCAGCTGGTTAGAAATATGTCCTCTATAAATGTACAAGCTTGTAAGTTTTATTGGCTTCAACTGAGGGAAAGTAAAGTGATGCAAGTTTTGTGCATCAAGTTTCATACATACTAAAGTGGTTATTCTGTAGAATAGCGGCCTCGGCTCATGTACTCCATTGCCTAGCCTGCAATTGCTGCTACACGTGGATGGCATACATGTTGCAAATGCTGCAACTGTGAGATCCACAGAAGCATGTGAATGTTGCCAACCACAGAAAACATGAATAGCATATAATTCACCGCTTTTGTGATGCAGAAATGATTTCTCTAACCTTTAATTGGGAATGTGGGATGTTCACAACACCCCAGATGTAAAAGTTGACTGGTATTTAGGAATGCATGTTGGTCACACTATTGAGTGATTTGTTACCTTTGTTCACATACACATTGTTGCAAAACCATTGTGTTTTTAAAGATATACTTATGTTTCTCATGACATGGGCCCTTATAGGGTACCTTTTTATATCATCTTATGTATTGACTCATGATATGGTTCAATTGTATATTCCCCTGTATTGAACTGAATGAATAAATAAATAAATACAACATACACCACAAGTTTTAATCACTGGAACGCTTATAACACCCCACCTACCTAGTAGTGATTTTGAAAATGATCAGTGTTAAAATGTGCTTTTGCACCAGACTTACGACAGAAATTGTTTTAAGTGATATAAATATATCTGTTCCTTTGTCTTTTAACACTTTTCTATAATTTTACAATGGTTAAAGCTCTTTTAATTCATTAATTTGAGAAATAGTATGTACAGTAACATTTGGAATCATTTTACACATGTTACTGATTCATCAATTATGGATAATTATTGGAGCAACTTTGTGATTAAAATTGTACTTAATTGAATTCATAAAAGATTAAACACAACGCCTAAGGTATATCAACAATTTTTTTAAAACACTTAACCTCAATATCATATTTATGCAGGGTGCTGTGAACACCTCACCTCCCCAGTTAAAAGGTAAAAATATCGTACCGCCAATTTAGAGACGCAGTGTTAGTATTTTCAGCGCGTTAATGTTTCCTAGGTTGGCAACAGAAGCCACGCCATCTTCCTCCGTAGCAGACGACAGTAAACCACGTAAACCACGTGAGGCCGCTACTATACGGAATAACCCTAAACAGAATAACTGCTTTATTTGCTTCGTCCCATCGCAAACAGAGCTCAGGGACAATGGACACATCATGTAATTATGGAACATGCAGCTTGTTATATATGTCATATCCACTATCAAGGATACTCTCCCCACCAATTTGCATCATGTAAGAGAAACTGAAAACATAAACCGCCACCATTTCATATTGTAAAGCAAATTTTTCATATAAGTATACTTTTCATGTTCCATTCAAAGCAAATAATATACGAAATAATATGAATAAAGCAGAAGGAAAAGGAAACATAACATTTTACTTACAATATGTTGTTAAGGAATACGTCCTTAGACAAGTAATCCCTTAGAATGGATATGGATAGGGCTCTTTAACCTACTAAATTGCATTCTATCCACGTAATCTACTATATATTATGGAGATGTCTGGTGAAAGCCGACAATAGTAGGATCGAGCGATTGTTTCTCAGTTAATCTTGTATACCATTCGTTTATGCACCGTGACTGTAATCATATGAATCGTTCGCGATACATCATTCCTGTGGTGATGCCACAGAACACTATAGTAGGGTGATAGTCGATATTACGAAAGCAGTGGCTGGGTTCTGCTACTCATAGAACATAGAGTATTAAAATCGCCCCATTGTTCACTGGTCTTGTAAGCGAATGAATCATGTTCATAATTCGTCCAATTGCACTACGAGTCAAACTACGCAATCACGACTTGGGTATTACAACGAAAGCTCGGGTATTTCTTTGGCACGAAAAAGGTCTACATACAAAAGCAAACTTATACTTCTGGGTGATTCGTTTGCAGATTCCTGAACTAAGTTATACAGTTTTCTTCTTTCTATTTTTTGGGGTATATTAACATCCTCCAACGCAATGTCATATCGGACGATGAATGAATGAAAATAGTGTGTCGGTCTGGGTGGCTCAGTTGGTTAAACGCTGGCCTACTGATCCTAAGGTCGCGGGTTCAAACCCGGCCCAGTGTGCTTAAAAACGACAGCTACATGTCAGTAGATTTACTGGCATGTAAAAGAACTCCTGCGGGACAAAATTCCGGCACACCGGCGACCTTGATGCGATCCTGGCAATTGACAGCGTCGTTAAACAACAAAATAATTTAAAAATTTTTAATGAAAATAGTGACGTTGTCAAATGAGCCCGAGACGCATAGAGCTTAAAGTTACCCGACAGTATAAGGGAAAACCTTATTCGGATATATCATCCTAACCGAGATACGAACTCGGGACCTCTTGAATATGATATGAGGCAGACACGCTACCACCATATCACAGAGGCGGGCTCTCTTTATATAAAAATCTGTGTGCGACATTCCAAGTCAAGATTACGATGAGGCTGTTATCCAAGTATATGCTACCGCTACTGTTACTATAATTACTATGATTATTACTTTAATATTACTATTCTTATTCTTATGATTGTTGTTATTGGTCTTCTTGTTGTTATTCTAATTATTATTGTCATTATCATTATTATCATTATCATTATCATTATCATTATCATTATCATTATCATTATCATTATCATTATCATTATTATTATTATTATTATTATTATTATTATTATTATTATTATTATTATTATTATTATTATTATTATTATTATTATTATTATTATTATTATTATTGTTAGGGTTATTGTTACTATTACTACTGCTACTATTACTACTATCTCTTAACCGGTGACGTGACGTCTCTCAGATGTAGCTAATATAATGAAATACTACCTATCGATAACGGAGAATTATGTGATGTTTATATCAGTGGCGGTTCGTGACTTGTCGCAGTGGGTGTGCAGTAAATTACATCCTCTCCACCTTTACTCCCTTTCTTTCTCTAATACACACCACACAATTCAAATTCAAAATTAATGTGGGCCATTGAGCTCTTGCGTTTTGCTATTTTTTGTTTTAAATTACCAATATCATAAGAACTATTATTTGTCCAGATGCCGTTTCTCTCACTCGCAAACAATAAGCACGGAAAACAGCTTCTCTGCTAAGAATAAACCCGAGAGATTATCTCCTCCAGCTTCGCCATGTTATTCATTTCCACCCTTTCATAGATTCAAATTTCCCGCTATGTGCAGACATAACTGCATGCTACTTGCTGCCAGAACACTAACATAACAAACAGTAATAAAACCTGTAACAAAATAACTATTCCTAACTGAAGTATTGGCCTTAGTAAATTACGACATGAGCAATGAAATGCATTTATAATCGCTTAATAAGACTATATGTAATTGTGTTTATAACATTAATATAACTGTCATTTTAATATAGAAATGGCTACATTATATTTAGAACCATCACGTTGTCTGCCTAGTAGGTTCTGCTAAACAGCCGGACGGAAATACTCGTAGCAAGGAAAACGGAGGGACTTGTACGAGAACGTAGTGCGCTTGCGCGATAAGAATCGCATGTGTTGGCCTTGTCGATTATGCTGCCTTAACTCGCCCTACTCCTAAATGCAAGCTTTGCACCGCTCCCCGCGTACCCCTCGCCTAAAAGCTACCTTTACCAGTCGGGTTTATGCGTCTCAGCTTGTTGACTGAATGCGCTGACATTTGGTAAAGAGGACGCGGGAAAATTAAACGAGCAAGTTCATATAAAAGTCAGTTAGACATTCGACTTTCTCATATACATATCTATAAAGGCAAATACACATTCACACGCGGAAAAAAAATAGTGGGTGTGCAGTTGCGAGTATGCTATCACCCAGGAACCGCCACTGGCTTATAGTACCTTCTTATCTCTGTTTAGTAAACGTTTCGCCAGCACCTGCATCAATATCAGTCTTGTTATTTACCGGCTAGGAGAAGCTAAAGTTTTCAATACGTTTCTCAGACGCCATATCATCAGTTTCGCGAGTTTTTCATCCGTCTGCGTTTTAGCAGTATAGCAGTTTACAATGTCGCAGCGTACTGGACCTTCACAGTTCGTAGGACTTAACGATCCTGATTTCGAATCCAAGGGCCCAAATGACCTAGCTGTCGACGGGCCCTTAAACCCCACTCACTCACTCACTCGAATCCAAAGTCAATGAATGGTCAAATGAAGATGTCAGTGAAGATGTTCCCCGAAAAAATAGATCCGTCATTTTGATTTCCTCAATGCACCATAACAAAGGAGCTCCTACAGAATCGAAAAGTCTGAAATAATAGAAGCATACAACACCACGAAAGGAGGTGCTGATAGCCTTGATCAAAAATGTTCTTCATATTCTACCAGTCGGAGGATTGCAACTAATAAAGTAACATCGCGATATAAGTAACGATCGTTTAAACAGCCTTACGGAACGGGCACAATTAAGTGCGTGTGCTGTCAAGTATGTTATGTGTTTAAATACACATTAAGGCGGCGCCGTGGTCGGGCGGCTACAGCGTTCTACTACCACCTAGGCGGCCCGGGTTCGATCCCAGGGAACCACATGTACTCGTGGTGGACGGGTTTTCTCCGGGTTCTCCGGTTTACCCCGCCACTCATTCCACCAATTGCTCCATTATCACCTTTCCAATCATAGATTTCGCCTGCATTTCATCTTATCTGCTTCTTCACTACCATAGCTGGTGCTTGGCTGACCACCTGCTTCCAGCTCTTCACTCTGTCCGGTCCTGTGCTCCCCGACAGGCGTCTAACCCTAGGCACTGGCTTGTAAGTCAGGGGGAGGGTAATCAGGAAAAGAAGAAGAAGAAGGTAAGGATAGTAAAAATGAGTAGAAGGAGAAGTGAATGGGGGAGGAAGAGAAGCAAACGAGAAAGTGAGAATTACGGAAATATGTCCACAATAAAAGACAACAATGCGAGTAACGCTGCAACCTCTGCTAACTTTTTATAATAATACCAATAATGCTAATACATAAGTAGTTTATGCCTTATTCCATATTACAGTGGCATTTCTTTTGGTTATACACTATAACGTGCTACATTAAACTATTCAGCTTTTGATTTTTGTCGCCGCAGACGATTTTAATAAGTATAAATTAAATCTACGTTCGGAGGAAAGCGATGACTTCAAGAATGGGAAAGCGGCAAAGCGGAAACAAGCTATCGACAATACATAGGTATATATTTCGTTAATTCGAAACTGTCGTTGTCGATGCAGTAACACTGCAGGTGCAAGCTTGGTGTTAGACAGTGCCACAGTACAGTGATAGTGAAATGTGCAGTTCTATGTTCTATCTTTAGTTGTGATTATAAGAGCCACACGTTTAAGACGTAAAATTCAAACGAATTTGTTACAGTTTGTTAAAAAGGCGTGTCTTGAAGTCGGAGACAATTCTTGTGGCATAAAAGACATTGATGAAAAGTCCAATGGTCAAGCTATAGGTTTAAAAGTGAAAAGCACGTGTGCTGAAGTCAGAGAAGAAGAGACAAACAGTGATTGCGTTACAGTTATTGCGAATGCCAGCAGTAGCAATGACAGTGAATTGCAGACTTCATTAACAATTGCATTTAATGATTGCGACGAACTTGGCATAGGGCACTTCGTGAATTAACATTTGCGCAATGACGATGCCAATTAGGCGAATGTTCGAATGTCGTATCCATAATTGGAGTATTTTGTAAACATTTGTTCGGTGGGCCTGTGGCGGTCACAGTCTTCTTCCTAGATAGGTGGTAGCTGGTAGTTTAAACATTTCTTTTAGTTAAATATTTAGCTAGGCATGTTTTAGCATGAATTAAATTATTCTGAAGTGGTAGTGGACCGGAACCGGGTCGAATATTTCTAGATCCACGCCTGATACCAACACATATATTACGTTAGAGGAATACAGTAAGACGTATACCAGGAAAGCCTTGCACCTTTATATTTGAGGAATATGGAAGCCTTTGGTCCACAATGCTTTGTAAATAGTCTTCGGGGATTGAAACTCTTTGGAAGAGCAGTCTAACCTATATTTAAAAAAAACTTTACTGCTGTGTGCTTGATATCTGTTTCAGAGTCATTAATATGGCATGTATGTTCATCTTATTTTCTTTCTTTTCAACAACAGTGAAATGTGCCGAGAGAATAGTAGATGTACATTCAAGTGCATCCACTACTAGTCATCAGTGTCCTGAGAAAAATTAGATTTTGTATATACTGTAAGTAAAATGAAAAGTTATACTTCCCTCTAGTTTATGCACACATTTCAATATTTAGTTTTAAGTGGGACCATGAATATAAACTGAAACCAAATATTAGCTTTACAAGCCACAGCAGTCAGCTATATAGCAAACGATGAAAAATCGTGTTAAATTTAGTGAACACTGCAATCTTGTACATATATAGAAAATGCATATTTCTAATAAAATTATATTACGATCAGAAAGTAACTTAAGACCGCAACATAGGATGCAAGCCACAGCGGTTTAAAAAGCGAAAACTATTAAATATCCTGCAGACTTGCCCTGTCACTCCTGCCATGCGCAACGTCAGGCCGGTAACCTTGTCGAAAGAAAAACCGCTAAAATTGTGCGAATGATTACCGTGTGATCTACATGGGAGTAAACATGGATAACCCAGGCATCGCTGCGGAGTTTGAAATTTTGAGTAATTTCAAATTAATCTTCTTCCAGAACTCATGTTTTTTTATGCACTCATCCAAAACACCTTTAAGGCAATGTATCTATGAAAAAAAAAAAAAAAAAAAAAAAGAAATCCACAGTTTTTTTATTGGTTTAATTTTTGTCCACACACTCAGAACATAAAATGTATAGTATATACAAAATTCCAGTGTCCTACATCAAACTGTTTTGAAATTATTATTAATATATTTATTAATAATAAATAACTTTTTGAAATGTTAGTATGAAATGATCCTTGGACCCCACGGTTTATTGTATCTCTCCTATATTTTTAATTTGAGCTCAGTATACAGGTATATAGAAGTTGTCATATAGCCATTGTTTATGTTTAACTAGTTTATGAGAAAAAAATGTTTTTTATATAATTTATTGGTATTTTCAAATGTTTCAGCATGAGTTATGAAAAATATTTAATTTTAGCTCAATTATTTAACATTTTTTAACTAGTACATGATAAATTTTAATGCTTGAATCTCTAAAGCTCTCTTGAAAATTTCAAGGTAATAAGTTACAAACTAGCATTTTCAAATGTGAAAAATACTGAAAAAAGAGCAAGAAAATTGGATTGGAAAGTTTAACAATATATTTTTGTGCTTTACCTAAATCCAATCAACAAAATTCCCCAGCACCATTTGTAGGACACTCTGCTGGTTTCTTCTTGGCCTCGGTAGCCATTTTTGAGAATTTTAAGTTTGCTTGGCCATTTCTTAATATGAAAACTTTCCTTTCGCATTCCCATTGTTCACAAAATTTAGAAATGCATTGTTCTTAGTTAACCTCTACACTATGCACTTTCACTGATTTGTATACCATATTTATAAAACATCAGCTTATTACTATTTTACTCTAAGCTAACAAAAAATTTAAAACCTATTAAATACCTAAACAATGCCTAGTATAGAACTGGAACACTGAAATAAGCTGGCAAGATTACAGAATTACAGAACACTGGCTGCACTTCTCTGTTTACAAACGAAACACATGTCAGACTCACGGCATTTAAGCTCGATATATTGAATTCATTTTAGCACAGTCAACTCACAACCTGTCTAGAGCAAAATTCCCAGCTAGAGACTAAAGTCAATTCCAGTGAAAATTAGAATTGCATTTGAAAGCTGTAGCGACGAAGTTTAGCTATGAATGCCCACCCCCACTGGAACACTTAAATGCCCTCCTGGAGCTTTAAAAATTGCCAATATTGAGAAAAGGAATCTGTGCCATTAAAGTACAAAGTATAAGCATAATAAAAAATGTAAAAAGCAAAAGTAAAAATTTTCAGAAATTTTTGTCAAATTTAATTAATACATTGCCTGAATAAGGCTAACAATCGTATTAGCAAAGAGCAGAAATAATAATTAATAGTAATAACAATTGGTATAATAATACTTAGTAATAGTAATACTAATACTCATCATTACAATAATAATAATAATAATAATAATAATAATAATAATAATAATAATAATAATAGTAGTAGTAATAGTAATAGTAATAATAGTAACAGTAACAGTAACAGTAACAGTAACAGTAACAGTAACAGTAACAGTAACAGTAACAGTAACAGTAACAGTAACAGTAACAGTAACAGTAACAGTAACAGTAACAGTAACAGTAACAGTAACAGTAACAGTAACAGTAACAGTAACAGTAACAGTAACAGTAACAGTAACAGTAACAGTAACAGTAACAGTAACAGTAACAGTAACAGTAACAGTAACAGTAACAGTAACAGTAACAGTAACAGTAACAGTAACAGTAACAGTAACAGTAACAGTAACAGTAACAGTAACAGTAACAGTAACAGTAACAGTAACAGTAACAGTAACAGTAACAATAACAATAACAATAACAATAACAATAACAATAACAATAACAATAACAATAACAATAACAATAACAATAATAATAATAATAATAATATCATCATCATCATCACCATCATGGATATACTTCATGATAATAATCATTTCTTCCTTCTTCTACAGAATTGCTACTGAAGTTTAAGAATAGAACTTTTCAAGTACAGCAACTATAGTAAAATGGATATTAAGGTGGAAATCAAACAAGAGTCTTATTTCCCAGACTTCTGTTCACAGGAAAGAGACCTTTTTTCTAAAGACTTTATAAAGAAAGTTAAGAGTGAAACTGTTAAAAGTGGCTGTGGCTGTGATACAGATACCAAAACAGGAATTGAAGAGGCTGTGGTTTCCAACTTATCTTCACCAAATGAGAGAGAATATTTCTCAAAAGATCCTGTAATGAAACTTAAGAACAGTAGCAAAGACAGTGACATGGAAACCAAAATAGAAATTAAGCAAGAACAGTGCTGGGTGGAAACGCCTTCTACAGAAAGTCTCTGTATTTATGATGAAATTAAGGTAAGTTCTGCAGAAAAAGTACATCAGATTTTTTTATTTGTTGTAACCTTCTTGTACATTCAACACTGAATTATGGTTGCTAAGCAAATATCAAATATCATTAAAACTTTTTTTTGAGGGGGGGGGGGTAAATAAAAATACAATTTGTAAATACAAAGGCTGGATGCAAAGTTGTGGCAACCTTTCCATAACATAAATTATGTGTATCATATTGCATGTGTATTGTCGGTAGCTGATAGCACGAGGTCAGGTGAAGTAGTGCAGTGAGTGGCGATGGCAATGGCTGTGTTTGAGTCAGTTTCATTCTGTATTGTCTGATTCAAGCACCCTAACAGTATTCTAAAGTAAGAACTAAATTAGAAACTAAATTATTACTAAAATAAGTGAAGTTTTTAGTTTCTAATTTTGTTCTTACTTTAGAATCTTGTTGCTTCACTGTTAATAGCTTCAATTTCAACCCTAACAGTGTGTTTAGGAAACATGAATAACGTGTATGGATTACGATTGAAGTGGCACATGATCACAGCTCACAACAATGTTTTCAGAGACTGTGTGGGGCATGTGGTGATGCAGGATTGGCATTGTACGGTGGCGAGATGGGTAAAAGTGTTTTGGGAGGCAGGGATGTCATTCAAGATCGGTCCCATTTGGGACGACCCCATGGACAATTGAGCTCCTTGCCTCCCTGCTGGATGTGGATCTCCAATGGACTGTGCATGAGTTAGCAGCAGAGGTAGACATGTGGCACAAAACAGGGCTACACATTTTCCATTATGTTGTGGCAAAATCAGGCCAGTTACATTTCTATCACTTTATTTTCCTTCAAAAACTTTTGCACAAAAACACGGTTCTCTTCTGCTGACATTGACACAGTCTAAAGTTTTGCGTGATATTGCAACTCAAACTGTTTTCTTCTCGTAGCCTTGACTCAAATCTATTCACTGTCTGTCAAACACTAACTCCAACGACAATTTTACTTAAAATTCGTTAAAACTTCTTCACTTTATGATGTATCTTTGACGACAGTATCACACACACGCACGCACACGCACACACACATACACACACACACACACACACACACACACACACACACACACACACACACACACACACACACACACACACACACACACACACACACACCCACCACCACACCATACCCACATTCCCACACACACAGCTGACTTGCACTCACTGACACACTGACTGGCTGATGTCTAACTATAACTTACTTTAATTCATTGCGTTGTCTCCTTATATAGTGGGGATGACATTGCATGGCTATTTCTGGAACTTCTACAAACATGCTTGCTGCTGGATGTCTCTTGAGGTTGCAGCAATCCTTCGTTAAGTGTCATGCTCATTGTTGTTAGTCACGTACACACAAACAGTCGCACAAGTCAGCCTGACCTTGAGCACCTTTGTGTGCTTGCTGGCCTGGTATGTGGTGTAAAGTAGCTTAGCCTCAACAGTCCTTTGTTGTGTGCTGCACCTGGCATCACAATATTCTTGGGTTTTGCAAAATTGCAGCATGTTGGGTACTGCATGCAGTGACTGAGATGCACTTGCAGAGGAACTGCTCGGCTGCTACTACAGTAAGGGTGAAGAAGCCAGCAGGTACCAAAGTGTAGCTTATGATATCCATGGGTTAATCCTGCCTCACATACCGTAGGGTCAGATGGTCACTGCAGCCTACTGCTGCAATTTCTTGTGACATCTTTGTCTCGCACTGAGAAGAAAGCGACGACAACTTATGGCACTGAATCCCATTCTCCTTCATGACAATGTGCAATGCCACACAGTGAACTTCTTGCAGGATCTCCTGTGTATGTGGTGTTGGCAGATACTGGAACATCCGCCATATTCACCCAATGTGAGTCTGCAATTATGACCTGTTTGTCAAAATGAAGGAACCTCTTCGTAGCAAGCACTACAATACAAGAGAAGACATCATCCACGCCATAGGGTAGTCCTTGCAATACATCGGCAGAAATAGATGCATTGATGGTGTATGTTGCATTTCATCTCTGTGGGGGAAGGTGATCAACATGTAGGGTGATTATATTGAGGGAATGTAATATGGTGAACCACTGTCAATGAAGTGTGGTATGAATTATAGGAATGTTGCCAGTACTTTTTATCCAAACCTTTTACTATATTTCAAAATAGTAATAAAAGGCCAAATGTATCACCATGTGTTTTTTCTGTTGAACTTTTATGTAATTGGTGTTTCTTTGCTGTTTTTGTACTTTGAGGTGCGAACCTCTGACCACATAAAATAATCATACCATGATATCATGTCTTAAACTGTTCAGACATTAGAACATGTGATTCTAGCAGCAATCTCTGAGCCCATATATTCCACAATATTTTTTTTGCATAAAAAGGGGTAAAATACATATATCTACATCCAATTGAAATCCATCAACAACCATCATGCCACCTCACTGAATGTTTTAGTCAGGCCCTCCCCATCCTTTACCAGAAGTTCTCTTGAAGGTAGAATATGCATTTTACCAGCCTTTGATCCTACAATTCTTGGTTTGACAGGTTAGCTACTACTATCGTGCCTTAGGCTGCATGGCCATAAATTCTGAAGTCAAAGTCAAATAGCAGTGGCATTGTTATCTAGTTAGAACTAAGAAAAGGAAAACACAAGATGAGGAAAACCTAGAGGAACAAGAATATGGAGCAGGCGTGTTATGAGAGTATGTGTAATTTGAAAATAATGGTACTTGATTTCCTGGAACATTGGCTTTTCATACTTCAGGTGCAGAAGGAAGTCTATGGTATAAACAGTAATATGCCTAAGAAAACTCTGAGCTTATCAGAAGTGAAAGAGAAGTCAAACATATTTGTACAGTAGGCTGCATTGGACATAGTTTCTTTAGCAATAAATTGAAATATTGCATTACATAAATTTAGAATTTTCTCCACAACCTCAAGTGACATGCAATCCCTCAAACTTGTTTTCATTTCCTCCCATTTTTCATTTGAAGCATGGTCATTTGCTGGAATTTTTGTGTACATATTGCAACAAATAAACTATTTTTTGCTGTAGTAAATTGGACCATGGCTAAACTAACACAACTGAAAGCCACCTATGAATGTTACCTACTGCCTTCATATGTCATACATGGCATGAGTCAGAAGGATATGTCATATGTGAAGCAAAAGCGGGAACTAGAATCTTAGCAGGTAAATGCTGCACGCCCAAAAACCAGGTGGCAATAAAAGTGTGGCCACTTAAGCTGATGTTCCTGCATGTCTGAAAGTGTTAGTTGGATGTCTCCCAAATTTCGAACTTTTCTTATCAATCATTCACCTGTTTCAATTCATTCTGTAAAAGTGTTCATATTGACTCCATCTTTCATCAAGATATTTAATGTAATTTTTCCTTTCAAATATTTCTGAAATGAGAATTTTATAGATTCACAACTATCATACCTCTATCATACAAAGTCTTCATCTGTTTTCATGGAACAAAGTCATTTATTGTTCTATGTTTTTATTATGAAGCAATTGTTATTTCTTTATACAGAATTTTTCCCATTTTCTAAAAAGCATAATCTCAAGGTAGAAACACGGTTTACACGTGAATTATTGTTACAGGATGCAACAGATGAAGACGTTTGTTCCACAGGATCACCAAGGTAAGTCCGCTTGTTCATGTTTGCTTCAATGACTTGTAATTTCTTTTAAATTTTCTCCATTTTACACTTTTAGTGTGAGATATGGAACTGTTTTCCAAACTTAATAAGCAGAGTGGATTTGTGTAAGTGAATTCCCAGATACATTGTCATACTCTCTATTGGTATTAGATATAGAATTGTTCTTTGAACATAAGTGCCATAATACTTGGACCAAGTTTATCAGTGATTATCTCCAGACACATTATCCATGTTCTGTGTTAGTATTAGATACAGAGCTGCTCTATGGAACATAGTTCTTTTACCAACTTATCAGTAACTCCATATTTCCTGTTAGTGTTTAGTACAGAAAGTTCCTTTACATTGAAACAGTTTCTTCATTTTTTAATTTCTCATATATGACTTAGGATTTTGATCAAGATACCAAATTTTAAATATGTTTACTAACTATTGTATATCTTCCAATTTTGTAAATATCTTCTTAATCCCATTCTAAATGACTTATATCTTGTGCTACAGATTAACACATCAAATATTTTGAAACAAACATGTAGCTTTCTCTAATAATGCACTCTATATAAAACAAAATGTAATTTTCCAATGCTTCTAGGATATGTGGTTGCAAAGACACCATTTGTAGCTTCTCCTGAAATCATGCAAAATCTCAGGAGTATCAAAGATAGCATATAGTGGCAAACTGATTTCACTGTAGCTCCAGGCTTCCAATTCTGATAAATTGTTATATCTTTCCTTTCAATGAATATTTCCCAATTATGTTACTCTGTATTATATGAATTTACATAAAAGCATAATGCATTTTGTTGTCTGTTATCCTTCCCTCTTGCCTGATTATGCAAATGCTTGGTTTATTTGTTATATACCTGTGGTTGCCAACAGAACTGCACGTTGATTATTACACCTTATATGTTTCTATAGCATATCTATGGTATACTTTGGGCACCCATATTCAGTTTTATATAATGGAATTATCTTTTAAGATTAAACTTCACTCAGACCATTTTAATGCATTTATCATCTTAATGAAAACTGGGGAAAATGTATATTTATCGAAATGTTATTTTCATATCTGATTTCAGTTATGTCTAACTATAATGGTCGTAACATATGCTTGACACTTGAGGACACCTCTGCTTGTTACCAATTTTTTTTTACTGAAATAGAGGATTAGTTATCTCATAGTTCATAAAATATACTTCTATTAAATACAAGTAAATGGAATGAAAATGTCAGAGTTTCAGGAATTTTATTTGTAATACTCAATTATTTCCCACCCTTGTATTCATCAGAGACAAAGAAAAATGACATTTTTATGAGAAACAAAAGAAAGAAATACATGAAAGCCTGATAATTTACATCATTGCACTACATTATTTATATTGGCACAAACATAATGGTAGTAGACTCAATATTCACTATGTCTACACAGTGTATGAAATTAATGAAAATACTTCACTTGTAATTAACACAAATATTTTCATTATATCCAGATTCTTATAGCTGTTTCATGAGTTAATTCTATCTCTGATCATGTACATAGGGCAACTAAACATAGATTGTTTTCTGTTCAACTTATTTTCTGAAACCTGTATTGCAGTAATTATTAATATTTTTAAATTTCAGTTTATACAAAGAGGGGTTTTCCAGTTATGCATTAGATTTATTCTCCAATGAAGACTTAAGAAAACATATAAGTTTCAATACGAGAAAGGGTAGACCCGAATGTGAAAGGGTTAGAAAGTGTCAAAGTCAAGAAAGTGATTTTACAGATATATCTTCAATAGAAACAAGTGTTTGCTCAGAAACACCCAATGATGTGAAAATTGTCGGCATGGCTTCCTCTTTAAAACAAAGTAATTTGATTGAGCACAGCAACACAAGGACACAAGATATCAGTGAAGAGAACTGTAAATCAGACAGAAGGGCATACAAATACAAATGTGACCTTTGTGAGAAATGTTTCATCCATTCGTTAGATTTGAAGAGACATAAATTGGCACATGACGGCAAAGAGGCACATACATGTGACATTTGTGAGAAAAGTTTTGAATATTCTTCCTATTTAAGAATCCACAGATTGTTTCATGAAGATAAAAAGGTGAAAAAGTGTGATATTTGTGAGAAGGGTTTCAATACATTGTCACGTCTGAAAAGACACAAATTGATCCATGAGAACACAAAACCACACAAGTGTAGCATTTGTAACAGGGCTTTTACTCATTTGTCAAATTTGAAGGTGCACAAACTAATACATGAGGGCAACAAACTGCACAAGTGTAACACATGTGACAAAGCTTTTACTCATACATCTTCTCTGAAAAGGCACAAATTGATTCATGAAGGCAAAAAGTCACATAAGTGTAGCATTTGTGACAAGGCATTTACTCTTCTGTCATATTTGAAAATACACAAATTGACTCATGAAGGCAAAAAGCCGTACAACTGTGACGTTTGTGACAAGACATTTACTCATTCACAACATTTAAAGAAACACAAATTGATCCATGAGGGCATAAAGCCACATATGTGTAATGTTTGTAACAAGGCTTTTACCCAATCGCAACATTTAAAAACACACAAATTGATCCATGAGGGAAAAAAGCCATACAAATGTGACATTTGTGATAAGACTTTTACTCAGCTGTCAAATTTAAAAGCACATAAACCGACCCACAAGGGCGAAAAACCAAACAAGTGTGAATTTTGTGATAGGGCTTTTACTGATTTGTCAAATTTGAAAAGACACAAATTGATTCATGAGGGAAAAAGTCCGTACAAGTGTGACATTTGTGACAAGGGCTTTACTGACTTGTCAAATTTTAAAAGACACAAATTGACTCATGAGCTAAAAACTCCACACAAGAGCGAGGTTCGTGATGGCACTTTTACTCATTTGCAATCTTTGAAAACAGACAAATTTATTCATGAGGAGAAAATTCCATATAAGTGTGAGACCAAAGGTTTTACTAATTTATCAAATTTGAGGACACATAAATTGAATCATGAGAGCAAAAAGGTTCACAAATGTGACCTGTGTGGAAAGATTTTTACTCAGCTATCAAATTTAAAAGCACACAAATTGATTCATGAAGGCAAAAAGCCATATAAATGTGGCATTTGTGAGAAGGCTTTTACTCAGTCACAGCATTTGAAAACACACAAGCTGATACATGAGGGGAAAAAGCCATACAAATGTAACATTTGTGACAAGGCTTTTATTGATGTGTCTAATTTTAAAAGACACAAATTCATTCACGAGGGGAAAAGACCATACAAGTGTAACATTTGTGATAAAGCTTTTACTGATTTATCAAATTTCAAAAGACACAAGTTGGTTCATGAGGACAAAATGCCTCAGAACTGTAATGTTAGTAAGAAAAGTTTTCTTGGGTGTCAGATTTGGGAACACACTAAATCTTCAGGTCTATGAATTTTGTGAGATTCTCAAGCCTGTCTCCACTTTCAAAACAGTTATTTTGATTTATGAATGTAAAATGTGTTAAGCTGTAAGAAGGTTGGGAATTTTAAATTATATACATGCATTCATGAATGCAGATAGCAGGTGTTTGTCACAGAATTCCTCCAACAAACTTTCAAGGGTTAGAGAGGGATTGTATAGGAACATCTTTATATTGGGCACCTTCTGTGGAGATAAACTGTAAAGTTACATAATGATTTTCATTTTAATATTTGTGTTAATAAAAGCAAATAAATAACTGGACAAGGATGTGTTACTAATTTGCATTCTAAAATTATATATTTTCCTTCCACAAGTATAAAAGTAGCTAGCATTGCAGCATTCTCAACATGTTTTGGGTCTTTGTTGCAACTTTTGTTGGAGAGTGTCAGGTTCAACAATTTCTTAGTGCACTTTTGTTTGAAGACTTTGGCATCAAGTTTGATTTTATTGATTTTAACATTTTATTCCTTAATTCTTTCATTTGAAGATTAACAATAGGATTATCATTATCATCATTATCATTGTTGTTATTATTATTATTATTATTATTTTTATCATTACTATTATTATCATTATTATTACTACTACTATTGTTGGGTCACATGCATTTTCAATTTGAGATTAGAAAAATGTATTTTTATTCATTTATTTTTCATGTGGATTAACAATGTCCCATCTGAAGTATGAATAATTGTACATTTGATTTCTCTTTCATAGTTATGATGAGTTTCCCATTCTAAGGTGGAAACAACATATTTGCTTTCCCATACCTTTTCCTTTGTTCTTTTTTGTATGCATCTACACTAAGTTGAGAGATGCAACTTAGGGGAGTGAATAGCAAAGTCCTTTACGTGCCTTAATGTTGTTTCCTCATTTTTACATAGAATGTGCAAATAAGCAAGGCGCCTCACTTATTAGATATTCCTTATCATTTTTGCATATGTCTTTCATGAAGTGAGAGAGTGGGTAAGTAGGGTTTAAGAGTCTGTCAACAACTAGGACATTTGGGACTGCGTCTTTCATTAACCCTCCATTAGACACATGCCCTGATAAAACATCATTAACCAGGCAGGAGCTAATAGACCCAAACTATATTTGTGTGCCTATATGCCTGTATTTATTTTTTAAATTTTATTTTTCCATCATTGCCATGTTTAGTTTCATTTAGTTTAAATATGCATAGTTTTTATTAGCATTGTCTTACCATATAGATCATAGGTGGGTACAGTATACATTATAAGTTGTACTACACTACATGAAAAAATAATAAATTAAGATGTTCAGGTATACAACTTCTGATTTTAAATGCACTGGTAATGGTAATGATGGTGATAATCGTAATAGTAATAATAATCTTTAACAACTATATGATGTTAGCTATAAAATACATGTAACTATCACATAGATTGCTTTCATCCTCTTCTTCATGATCAGTTTTTGAACCTAAAGATATCTTTTTTCAGTTTATCTTCCGAATTGGAATCATCTGATTCATACAGGTTGTCATACACAAGGGACATTATGCATCTCTACCAAATCCTTGGGATTTTGTAGATTATGCCTTTTACGCCTGTTTGAGAGAAGTATAAACATACTATTTGCAATGGCAAATCCATATTGCAAAACTAACAAAAAATAAATGTCAGCAATATTTAACAAGAGTAGGTGAACAGGGTCTAGGTTGACCTCTGTGATACAAAATTGCTGATTAGTCATTCTTGCAGCTAAAAAAATACACTGATAAGGATGTTTGTTGTGCCAGTAAACAATTGAGGTGTAATATCAGGTGTCCTAGTCAGGCAATTGCATAGGTGCATTCAAACACTATAATATTAAAATAAACTAAGGGTCTCTCAGATCCTTAGCGACCAATGGAAGGTTAATGAGTAACAAGCATTTTATAAGGCCAAACAACGATAATGCTATGGAAGTGAACCTTTCAATGAATAACACATTTATTACTTTCTCTACTAGTAAGTAGAGGAAGTATTGTATTCCACCCAAAAATTCGATGTCAAGATTTCACCAGAAATGTATGTTTTGAGACCCCCTGAATCCAAAAAAGGCATTTTTAAAAAAGGTCTGTGTGTGTGTGTCTATCAGCCTGTGGACAGTGTAACTAGAAGTTGGTTAAAAACCAAAGTTGGTGTCTAAGTTTAATGTCTTTAAGGATGTGACACA
The DNA here is from genome assembly GCA_030765045.1 of Tenodera sinensis. Lineage (NCBI taxonomy): Eukaryota > Metazoa > Arthropoda > Insecta > Mantodea > Mantidae > Tenodera > Tenodera sinensis. The sequence continues at coordinate 117,952,610 of CM060971.1, forward strand.
AAGATTTTGAAGAAAATAGCCCCACCTTACACTACCCTTTACATAGAAAACATTTTTTGAAAATTTTTATTTTCTCGAAAATGGCTCTAATGATTTTCATTAAAATGACATGTTTGAGATATTTGTATGACAACTGAAATGTATATCTTGAATTTTCTGGCTATAGCTTATGTAGTCATATTTACTCTGGATGACTTTTGCGTAACTGGTAAACCTAAGAGATAAACCAAATTTTACTGTACAAAAAATGTAGATCTTCCTAAAATATACACTTTATGTCCACATAATTGTATTTGTAGAGTGAACCATTTCAGAGATATTCCTTTTTATTTGTGTCAGTTTCGGAAAGCTTAAAACTTTGGTCAAATGCAGCATAGTTGTTTATTTTTTTATATGTTAAGCATGCAAAGAGAATGGAACCTCAAAGCTTTAAAAGATTTGACTATCACACAAAGCCTACTGTATTTTAATATTCCCCTTGTACCTACAAGGAAATAAGCAGTAAGATAATTTGAACAAATGATTATCTCAACTAACAAAGAAGATATAGGAATAAGAGTTTGTAAGAATGGTTAGTACAAGAGTAGAGAAAGTCATGTGAGTGTAATACATCAGATTTTTTTGTGTTAAGTGTGCAAAAAGAATGGGATCTCAAAGCTTTAAAAGATTTGAGTATCGCACAAAGCCTACTGCATTCCCATATTCCCCTTGTACCTACAAGAAAATAAGCAATAAGATAATTTGAACAAATGTTTATCTCAACTAACACGAAGATCACAAAAGCAAAAGTTATCAATATTTGAAAGAAAGATATTAAGAAGAATTTTTGGACCAATTAAAAACAGAGGACAATGGAGGACTCTGAGAAATGAAGAGTTAAATAAAAGAATAAAAAAATAAACAATTATTAATTTCATTACAGCGCAGAAACTTAGATGGTTCGGACATTTGTGTAGAATGTCAAATGAGAGAGCAGTTAAAAAAATATACACATGGAAGCCTCTGGAATCTAAAATAAGGGGCAGACCTAAAAACAGATGGAGTGACGGCATACACCGAGATTTAAAAAATATGAAGATAAGAAATTGGGTAAACCTGACAAGATCGCATTGAATGGAAGAAAATTGTAGAGAAGGCCAAAACATTCAGTCAATGAAGTTGTAGTGCCTATTAAGAAGAAGAACACGAAGAAGACACAGGAATAAGAGTTTGTAAGAATGGTTACTACAAGAGTAGAGAAAGTCATGTGAGTGCAACACATTAGATTTTTTTCTTGGGTTTTCCAGTGAAGGCTCCGTCATGTAAGCATTGGTTGCCAATGCTTCGCAGGTCATGTGGCCTGCTTCTTCTTGGGCTATGTATGAAGAAAAACCATTGTATATCCTAATTTATACTTTCTTCACTCTCCTTACCAACATTTCTATTGCTGATGGGAGGGCCAGTGACATCATTAGTTAACAAAAGAGGGTGTCTGATAAAACTCAAGGCTTTTCATTGTCACAATTCAAAGAAAGTATATAACCTCAGCAATGAACACTTACATTATACAGCCTACACTGGAAAACCTAAGAAATATAATAGAATACGCTTATCCAAAACCAGTGAAGTGACAATCTGACTTCTTCCGTTTTGCCACAAGCCATTGTTGCTAAGAGCAGTCCAATTATTCTGTTACATTTACATTTCAAAGATGTCTAAAATTGTGTTATGGGCAGCAAGAGTAATACTTTGTAATTTTAAACTGCTGTTGTGTTCCTTAATTCTGTAGAATGACCATTTCCTTAAGTGACTTAACTCCAATGTTAACTCATATACAAATTATTAGCTTTTTAGAGGAATTTAAGAGCAGTGATCTCCAATGATAATACCAGCAGTAGCATTTAGCCTTTGGAATGAAAACCATAACCTAGACCCAAATCTGAAACTTCTAAAAGCAGCATAAGCCACAACAAACTGACAATGTGAGAGCACATCTTAATATGGAAGACTGACTAACAAATCTTGAAAGTCTGCCAATCAACAACTTATTAAAGAACTTCATTGCTCCATCACCAGAGAGAACACTGTGGCTACAACCAGCAATGGTAGTCAGATCTTCAAGGTTCAAAATGGAAGCAATGGCTCCGGAAATAGTGCCTCAAGGTTTAAAATGTAAGTAACGTAGGTTAGAATACCAATTCACAAAATTTATTATAATCATATGAAATGGTAATTTTGAATCCTGTTCAATAATTTTATTTTACTTGTAGGTGTCACATTTATGCTTATTATCCTTAGCTTCTCTTTTTTATTGTTTACTTCTTGATCTGATGACCCTCCCCATTTGTCCTCCCCGTATGGAGGACTTACACGTCCGTGCTTAGAGTCAGATGCCTATTGGGAAGCAGACAAACCTATGGACCAGACAGAGTGAAGTGCTCAGTATTAGAATGAGGAAGAGGATGATATGAAATGTAGGTGATGATGCAGCAGTTGGTAAAATGAGTCGTGCAACAGATGAACATATGCACCAGAGTGGTCAGTATGAGAATGAGGAAAAGGATATGAAATGTAGGTGATGATGGAACAATTGGTGGAATGAGTGGTGGGGAAAACAGATGAACACATGCACCAGAGTGAAGTGGTCAGTACGAGAGTGAGGAAGAGGATGATATGAAATGTAGGTGATGATGGAGCAGTTGGTGGACTGAGTGGTGGGGGAAACAGATGAAGCTTTGGAACAGAGTGAAGACCAGCAAGTGGGTGGTCAGCTAAGCACCAGGTATGAGAATGAGGAAATAACATGCAGGCAAAATGGATGATTGAAAAGGTAATGGTGGAGCACCTGGTGGAATGAGTGGCGGGGGAAACTGGTGAACCCGGAGAAAACCCACCCAGACGCCGCTTTGTCCACCATGAATACTGTATGCAGGTCTGTGCAATTGAACCTGGGCCACTTAGGTGATAGGCAAACAGTCTTACTGCTCGGTCACAGTGTAACCTTATTATGTACATGGAATTAATTTTATTCCTTGTTTTTCTTTTTTATTTACCTGATTACCCTCCTCTTAAGTAGGACTTAGACCCCTAGGACTTATAAGCCAGTGCCTAGGGCCAGGTACCTGTCAGGGAGCAAGGAATCTATGCACTGGACAGAGTGAAGACCTGGAAGTGGGTGGTCAGCCCAACACCAGGTATGATAGGAAGAGGATGATATGAAATGCAGGCAAAATCAATTATTAGAAAGGTGATAATGGAGCAATTGGTGGAATGGGTGGTGGGGTAAACCGGAGAAAACCCACCCTGATGGTGCTTTGTCTACCACCAGTACTTCATCTTCATTTTATGTATCAAAAGTATCACTGCCTGAGATGCCACATGTAGTAAAAACGGATATTAAAAGCTACCCCATCCCCCCCCTCCCCCCAAATAGGGAATAATGTAGCTAAAGGAAAAATCCACACTCTCCAGGAAATTGAACCAGGGCCTCTGGATTTGAAAATTGGCATCATCACCAGGTTACATCTATCTGCAGTATTTGATAAATGACAAAGAAACAAATATAGCACACAGAATTGATGATCGATGATCACCTTGCAAACTCTATCTTCTGTTTGTTGAACTGTTACATCATGACCATTTATGCATTGTGATGTAAAAGCAGATACTTCACAAATTTTGTGTTAGCTAACTCACATCACTGCTTGCAAGCAGCGGTCAGTAAACAATACACAGCTAGCGACAATGAGAAGTCAAAACAAAGGTGGATTCCAAACAATATGATAAGCTTCAAGAATGTGTCGTTTCCAGAAAGTTTGCCGGAATTCTCGGCTATATAAGCGAGATGGGATGGCTGGGAAAGTCAGTGTTGAGAGAGTTGAAGTGAGAATGGTGAGTCAGGTTTTGTTTTGAGTGGAGTAGAATTTTTTGTGTACAGTGAGCCGTATTTGTGTCAAGGTTATGACAACAGAACAGCTGAGGTGCAAGGTCATGAATTGTAAATTGTGTTAATGATAAAACAAGAGTTGTGATTGTGATTTACTTTTAAGGAAATAAAGTGAGAAAAAGTTACTGGGATTGTTATAGTATATTTCTTTTAATAAAATGTAACTGACTTTTGTTCTTATACTCTACAGAGTGCAGCAACTTCATATTTTATGGCTTAAAACGATTATGCCCTACTCTGTGGTATTCTTAACTAAAGACGAGGCCTTCTTCAAAAGTATTTTCTTTTATAACTTCGTATTCAAGGAAAAGGACTTTGTAAAACATTTTTAATCTTTTAGTAATTTATGGAATGAGATTAAATGTTTTATAGTCGCATGTTCTCATTGTGAAAGAATTATCAAAATCACTTAGGTGATTTTTGAGATTATCCTACACACACAAAACTTCTCTCTCTCTCACTCACACTCATGCTATCTTGCCCTCTTTCACCCACTCTCATTCACTCACTCACACACTCTCTCTCTCTCTCTCTCTCTCTCTCTCTCTATGTGTGTGTGTGTGTACCGGGTGTTGATAAACTAAACTTAAATGCTTTCAGAGGATATCTAGATATCTTAAACAGGTAATTTCAGATAAGAGACTTAGGGCCTGTTTGATCAAATTTCGAAGTTATGGTTATAAGTTTCTAAAGTGCCAGTACACCACTGGCTAATTTCAACAATTCAAGAGCACAACACAAAGATGAATGAATGTTTTATAGTGTATCTCTCTGGTGCAGTCATTATGACATTAGCATTCAAGTATAAGATGATCGTTGATTTTGAGTTAAAGTCTCGTTCACTGTTTTTCCTTCTTCTCTTTTTTTTCTTTTAAGTAGGGCACAATAATTTTTTGGTCTAGATTTTGAAGTGTTTCAATTTATGCATTTTTATTTCAATATATCACTACAATTTCAATTCTTGCTAACAAAAGGTTGAATCCTGCTTTATACATTCATATGCTGTACTTAAAAATGGGAGTGGCTTAAAGGGTGAAGAAAGTATAAAAACATAAACACTTTATGTCATTTTATACAAAATGATGACTTGAATTTTCGTGGTAAGATTGACAGCAGTAAAGGAATAATTGTCATACTCTATCCAAGAGCCAAATCAAGGAAATAATAGTAGTGTTTATGGTCTTCTTTGTATGGACTAAAAAGAGAAAGAAAAAACAGTAACTGCATATTAAGAAAGAAACCCATGACTTTCAAGACCACAGCTTTCAACATTGTGAATCAAGCCAAAAGGGCAGTTAAACAATCAGCTCTAGAGTAGCTACATAATGTAAAGGGGCACCTAATCGTTCGGTGTCGCATTGTCAATACATTAATTTGAGATCTGAGAGATTTTTGTGGTATTACATCTTGAGAACAGTGATGGCAAGCTGCTAAATATGTTGTTAGCTAATGCTGGATTTCTGACAATGAAGTCATTAATCCTCTTGCTCTCCAATATTTTTCACTGATGGATGGGGCACTAGAAGTGGCCGGGCATATCTGAAGGCGGTCTCGATCCATTTCCTCTTGCAGATGAGGACAGAGTGGTGAAGAATATATCCCAATTCTGTTTAACTGTTTTGCCAATCATGTCCTGTAATCAACCTGAAGGTTGCTACTGCCATTTTCGAGGATACTCAGGAATTACTGTTTGAATGTTTGGTAGTTCCCATCTTTTATTCTTTGATTTTTTATAGTAATACTTTGCAATAATTTCTTTGAATTCAGAGTTGACTAATCTTTTAGCTGCATTAAATGGTAGATTAACTATAGATTTTTGTACACCACTGGTATCCTTTTTTGCAAGAAAATCAGCGTTCTCATTACCACTCAGTCTACAGTGAACTGGTATCCATTGGAAGACTAGGTGTTTTTGAAGTGCTGTTAGATGGGTAAGGATTTTCCAACATTCTATAATTGTTTGGTTTTTTGGTGACAACTTGGAAGTAGTTGCTGCCCTGGAATCTGAGAGAATAACTGCTTGCTGAAAATGTGAAATTCTGTATAAAATATTTTGTAGATATTTTTTTGATCCATCAGTATAAATATGGAGCCATTCGTGTTCTGGAAATCTAGTATGGATTGTCTCTAATGCCAATAATTTTAGAACATTAGTTGGAGTATCGCTTTTCTTAACCTCTTCTGTCAGGTGTAAATAATATGTGATGTCTAATGTTTGTGTCGGATTGACTTTAGATATGAAGTTTTCCTTTGAATTAGGAAGGTATATATTCTTCTTGATATCTTGAATTTTGGAAAGACAGCTCTCCTGAGTCTTTAGTGTATGTGTAAAATTTCTCTTGTGCCATGTATTGAATGGGAGTCTGATAAACTTTTCGTGTTGAATAAGAGCCGCTTTTTCTATTTCATATTCAATGGGGTATTGGTTGGTTAGTATTTCCATAGCTGCTATTGGTGTGGTTTTGATAGCACCTGTAATTAATCTCAGACTTTGGTTTTGAAAGATTTGAATTTTTTTTTGTGTTTGCTGTTACAAGAACTTCACTGCAGTAAGTAAATAGTGGCTTTATATATACTGTGACTTTGGTAGCTGTAAAGTAAAGAAGACAGATGTAGTCGAGATAAAGAAACACTTTTATTTCCGTAAACAGTAACTTTGTACACTCGTTGCAACAGCAAGCAAGTCTTTACCGATTCACCAACAGCACGGCTCCAAATTAGTAACACAAAAACTGTCCCTTCTCACACTTTACCGCTATTTATATCTCCCAGGCACTATTCTGGAAACTTCAGGAAAGTTCAGTTATTATTGCGGTCAAATACAAAGCAGAAAATTCCAGAAGTCTCTATCCCTTTCTCTCTTTCGGCAAGCGCCCAACAATGCGGCCATTCTCTGTCTCTTCCCTTCGGCTCCTTTGCGGTAGTGCCGACAATAATGCGATGGGCGACAATACATTGTATGTTGTGTTAAGAGTTACTCTGGAACATCCCCACTTCATTCCTGTTAGACGTTTTAACAGTGAAATGTGCGTCTCTGCTCTTTGTATTACATTTTCTATTTGTTTGGTCCATGTAAGTTTAGTATCAAATGTAACTCTTAAATACTTTGCTTCCTTTGTTTCTTAACAATATGGCGACTTGTAACAAACTGACTTAGAAACACGTCTGGAACTTCACATTTCAATTTTACGATACGTTGTGACAATGGCAATACGAGTATTTTTGTGGCCAGCACTGCGTCCATTGTTGTCCGTGACGTGCACCGCTGTGTTGATTGTTGTCGATTATCAAGTCAATTGAAGGCCGCTCCAATAAGAACGAACCAGGAGAGGGAATTATGCGATGTTTAATAGGTAAATAATTTTTAGTGATGAAAAATCATAGGGGAGGGAAATATGCAAGAGGGAGCCTTATGCGATAAAATACGGTATATTCCTTTGCTCCTTTTCACTATGAGACTCTTTTACAATTATTCTTTCTCTATTGACCATCCTTGTATGGAAGACTTAAACCTCCCAGGACTTAAAGTAAATGCTTGGGGTCAAACGCTCCACATTTGTCCTCATGAATTGGTTTGAATTTTTAAATTTGACAACTGAATAAAACCCTTATTACACTTAAAGCAACAAGTCATCCTGACAACTACTACCTAGCTGCAATGCACATGATCCTCCCTCAACTGAGCTGTGTGCCACACAAATAGGATACAGCTACAAACACTTTACAAACCACACTACAAAGCATATATTCTAAATGCTGCCAAACATTTAGTCATGTCGTTTTCTAATAGGTAGTCATCTACAAAACTTGGGAAATGCATCCAGCTGACAGATCAATGCAGCAACTAAGGATGGCTTCAAAATTTTTAAGGCCAGGGGATGTGAGGGGTGCAATGTAACAGTTAACTGCTAATTGGTAGAAGTGGTCATTGCCATTGTGCAATTCTTTGAAGTGCACGTATGGCACGTGCTGTCAGAATGGACTAGTTGTTTTAATGGAACTGATAGCTTTTTGCCCTCATGAATCAATTTGCTTTTAAATCTGGCAATGAGTAGTCTTGACACAAATATCACACTTGTGGCTATTTCGCCTCATGAGTAACTTTGTGAGTCTTTAAATTTGACAACTGAGTAAAAGCTTTGTCACAAATGTCACATCTATATGGCTTTTTACCTTCATGAATCAATTTATGTGATTTCAAATTTGACAACTGAGTAAAAGTCTTGTCACAAACATCACACTTGTTTGGCTTTTTCCCCTCATGAATCAGCTTATGAGATTTTAAATTTGACAACTGAGTAAATGCTTTGTCGCAAACATTACACCTGTGTGGTTTTGTATTCTCATGAATTAGTTTGTGTGATTTCAAATATGGCAAATGAGTAAAAGCCTTGTCGCAAATGTCGCACTTATTTGGCTTTTTGCCCTCGTGAATCAGTTTGTGAGCTTTTAAATATGACAACCGCGTAAATGCCTTGTCACACATATTACAGTTATGTGGCTTTTTGCCCTCATGAATCAATTTGTGTCTTTTGAGACATGAATACTGATTAAAACACTTCTCACAAACATCACACTTGAATGTCTTTTTGCCCTCATGAATCTGTTTGTGAGCTTTCAAATTTGACAACTGAGTAAAAGCTTTGTCACAAATGTTACACTTATGTGGCTTTTTGCCCTCGTGGATCAACTGGTGTGTTTTCAGACATGAAAAATAATTAAAACTCTTCTCACAAATGTCACATGTGTGTAATTTTTTACCTTCATGAATTAAGCGGTGTTTTTTTAAATGAGATGCATATTTAAAACTCTTTTCACAAATATCACACGTATGTGCTTCTTTGTTGATATGAGTCAATTTATGTGTGTGCAAATCTGATAGCTGGATGAAACATTTCTCACAAAGGTCACACTTGTATGCTTTTCTGTTCTCACAACTCCAAATTGACTCATTCTCATTATTCTGCTTATTTGTGTTGCTCTTTTGAAGGAAGTTATTTTGCTTCAAACTGGAAGTTATACTTACAGTTTTTCCATCAGGTATTTCTGACCAAACACTTGTTTCTATTAAAGAGATATCTGTAACATCATTTTCTGGGCTTCGGAATTTTCTAGCAATTTCACATTCAGGACTATCCTTTCTCATCCTGCAACCTATGCCATTTCTTAAGTCTTCATAGAAGAATAAATTTGACTTACAACTGGACACACCTTCTTTGTAGAAACTGAAATATAAAAATATCATCAGTAATTATTATAACCCAAAAGCTCGAGTGGGAAAGAGTGCTTATCTTTCATTGCACACATATTGTGTGTTCAATTATATGTGAAATGGTTTCACTAATTTGAAATGTTATAAATTTAACTAAATTGTGTATCTGCTTCTTTCTTTTGCCTAAAATGTAAAGGTAACTCTTATGCTTGTGCCAATATAAATAATGTACATGTTATAATTTATCTGATTTTCATCTATTTTTGTAAAATGTGCCTTTTCTATCTCTCTGATATATATGGGAATATGAAATAATCTAGTATAAATAACGCAACTACCTATAAATTATGTCAATTTGTTTTTTTCAGTTATTTTTTATAAAATAGAAGTTTGTTGTTTATTTCAAATAAAACTATAGTAACAAGTAATGGTGACAACACCAATCAAGAAAGGCATTGACATTTCATCGAAAGGAGGCAACAATGCTGCTTATCATGACCATGTGCAAAACATGTCAGTTTGTGTATAAAACATGGGCATCACCAGACTTTTTTTCAGAGTGAAGGGAGGCACATATTGCAAGTTTACAATCTTCTTCTTCCGCCCCTTAGTGTCTTTAAGCGTTGGGCTCACCTTGCTCCGTCCAACCCCTCCAGGCCTTCTGGTCCCTACACATTCTCATTTCCATCATTGCTTTCCCCCCTCTTCATTCCCATTCTCTGTCCAATCCAAAACTATTATTTCTCTGAATTGTATATAACCCACAAGTGGGTGATCAGCCCAACTTGGTGTCTTTCTTGAGTTTTCCTTCTCTTCTCAGTTCTTGAAGCAGAGTCCAGGCATTTCCTCCCTGACTCAGATGCTGAGTTTCCCGCCATTACTTGCATAAATAACTGCAGTGGTTTCCCACTGGGTGATGGGTCACAACCTCCCTATGCCAAGTTTGCAATCAAACAATATTAATTCATTATTCTGTTGTCAAAAGTTAGTATTTGCTCTGGATAACCGTATTAATTTGTGCTGCATAAAAATTCTTTACATCAAAATTAAAACAAGTCTAATTGACAGTATTTGACTGCACATTACATTCATTAATTTCCAAAGGAGACCATGCCCCCACCCCCTTTGCCCCCATTTGTGATGCCCATGGTACGAAGATACTGAATTGCACGTGGAATGTACTGAAGGTATCATTTGTATTTGTATTCACAGACTATTATAAGACAGTGAATCTACGTGCAAAGGATAAAATATGCATGTGATGCTTATTGTAATGGCAAAATACCACTGATATCCAAATTGCTTGCATCACTTATAGTGTTGCTGGAATTCCCCATGGAAATAAACTGTTGCATCCTTTCTTCCAAACCTCCTTCCCATGCTCACTTACACATGCCATTTGAATGACTAACCACCTTTTCATTTTTCAGCTTGTACTATGTTAGTCGCTCTTCTGTCAGCTTTATTACCAATAACACCGCAAAATCTTTGTTTTGCCCAACATAACTTTTACTTTGACCCAAATTAATTCAATAGGATCAAAACGGCAATGATAAAGGGAAGCAAGACTATTCTGTAATCTTGTTCTGTACCATCAACTTTAATAAGGATACCTTTAGCAATACAAAGTGTTAGCACAATTGCAAATGCTCACGATACACGCAGAGATATAGACTCAGACACGCGTAGGTAAACATAAGGCAAATAATCATATGGAATGAGGCAAATGAACTTCTTAGCACACAGGCAATCTCTAACTCAGGCAAGCATTATAAGCTGGGGGGCATTGTTTGCGGATACTGCAGCAACAGCAGCAAACAAAACATACTTTATTTTACTACTGGTTTGCACTCAGGGACATGATAATCACATGCTACAATATTGGCAGCAAGGTATTGTCTCACAGTATAAAACTAAATTTAGGTGGGAAATCATCTCAAGGGCATGCTTCGCAAATGGGATAGTAATCAACAAGCATCTCTGCTAACAACACAAATAGATATCACCAAACAAATAAAAAAGTTATTTATATACTGAGGTAGGCTGAAGGTTAATGGAGAATAAAACCATTAAATAAGTGCATTACACTTTCATCTGTGCACACATCAAATACTGAATAATGCAACAGAGCGATAATAATTCAAAGTAAATAATAACTTTCAGGTTACAAGGATAATACTAAATGTTAACAAGAAACATGCCTATAGCAACACATTTAAGAATTTAAACATTTTTATTATTTCACATATTTTGTATGTGAAAGCATCAAATGTGTAAGTGAAAATCATACATTTCAAAAGAATCAGAATACACATACTTCACTGTAAGAAACAGCAAAGAACATTTGTGAACTACTCTCGGGGGACTATTCATTGAAGGGTATCAGTAAAGAAATGTATAGCAAGATAACAGGAGAACTGAACATGAACAAAATGTTCCTATGCAAACATTTGAGTAATAAAAGATATTAAATTGTTTTTATAATATAGAGCAATACAAATTGAAATAAAAATATAGGACACAGAAGTGTATCATAAAGTGGTGTATTGAAGTGTATAATGGTCACACATTTTTACCTATTATCTGATGCAATTTTTTGTAATTAATGAAATGAATGAGCTTCTTTGTTCACCAATATTTTTGTACTAATATGGTGTATTCTTTGTATGGATTATAAAAGAACCAAATAAAAGTGAAATAGAATGAAATTTTAAGATAACATGCATGAGTGGGTTTACTGAAACTACATCACTTACATTTATGTAAAACAGATGTTTGGAGAACTCTTGCCCCCATCATCAACCTGATGCAGATTTCAATACCAAACACTTGTGGGTAGGTGAATGAGTGAGTGAGTGAGTGAGTGAGCGAGCGAGCGGTTGGGTGGGTGAGTGGGTGAGTGAGTGGGGACTGAGTGGGTGAGTGCATGATATGAGTGAGTGGGTGACTGGGTGACTGGGTGGGTGAGTGAGTGGGTACATGGGTGAGTGAGTGAGTCCATGAGTGCTGGAATTTAAGGGCCCATCAACAGCTAGATCATTTGGACCCAAAGGAATGTGAAGAAAATGTAAAAGGAGTATTAAGTCATTGGACAAAGCATTAACCAGGAGACTTACCTTGGTGATTCTACTGAATAAACGTCGTCAACTGTTTCATCCTGTAATAAAATAATTGAAAGTACATCATGATGTCTATTTCTACCTTCATCTTCAAAAAATAGGGACACTAACAATAACAGAAATACTTAAAAACAACATATGTTAAACTATATTTTGGAATGCAATGGTGCAGAAAAAAAGAGAATACCCAAGAAATGGAAAAATTTTCCATCAGAGCTAAATGTCAGGAAAATTTTTACTGTAAGGTGAGATGAATATATGGAGAAAGCAGGAAAATATTTAGGAAAAATAAGGTTACAAGAAGTACAAATAAAAATTGAAAAGTCAATGAGGTGCATATAATAAAGTTTTCCATTACATATATAACAAAACATTAAATATAAGGGGAACTCATAGGAATAAGTAACTCCAAGAGGGAGGAAGTTTCTAGTTGGCAACCAGTTCGAATAGCTTCTGGCTTTCAGTTGCTAAGATAATTGTGGAAAATATTGTTAAAACTAAATATACTTGTTTCATTTTATTATTTGAGATTGCATTTGTATAATTAGAAGTGTTGGGATAAATATTGCTTACTTACTAATGACCTTTTCTTACACACCATAGTACAGTGTTGAAATTAGGGAAAGGTTATAACAAACTAAAATTTCTAGTAATTTTTCTGCAGAACTTACCTTAATGTTATTATAAATATAGAGACTTTCTGTTGAAGTTGTTTCCACCCAGCACTGTTCTTCCTTAATTTCTATTTTGGGTTTAATGTCACTGTGTTTACTGTTTTTACCAGATGTCATTACAAGGTCTTTTGAAACAAATTCTCTCTGATTCAGAGAACAAAATTTGGAAAGCACAGCCTCTTGTTGAATTTCTGTTTTGATATCTATACCACACAAACTGTCACTTGTAACAGTTTCACTCTTAGCTTTCTTTACAAAATCTTTGGGAAAGAGCTCCCTCTCGCTCTGTGAACAAAAGTCTGGCAAACATGACTCTTGTTTAATTTCTTCTTTGATATCCATTTTACTATAGTTGTTGCTTTTGAACAGTTCTATTCTTAAACTTCATAAGCAAATCTGTGGGATGGGAAAGAAAATATACTTTACTAAAATAAAATATTTCTTTGAGCTTTGCTTCCATATAGATTGTTATATTTCAACTAATGGAACAGACAGCATAAAGAAGTATAAAAATAATGATAGTAATTTGAGGCAATAACTAAAACACATGTTTAAACATCCATAGTTTGCTTCTGGTTTGGTTAATCTGGATCTACCGGGAGAACAAAAAACTTACAAACCAGCTGCATGGAGTTTTCACTATCCACACCCTCAGCGCTTGTTGCAATCTGCTGCTACCATAAAGGTGCAGATGAAACCATACATTTTAAAAACTACTTTTAAAGGCTTTACTTACCAACTTTATGAAAGGAGATGCTGAAACTGGCTACTGTTGCTCATTGGAGCTCTGAGAAAGCTTTCTCAGCTAATGGTGCATCATACACTTTTCTTCCTGTCATGGAAGTTTACATCATGAACAATATTAGGTTCTGAGTTATAGGGCCAATTTTTTTTCAAGCCTACAGTTGACGCCCATACATATATGAATACAATTTTACCCCATTTTTTTTTAGAGAATTAACAGACATGGGTATCATGAAGGGGGGAGGGCGAGGGGGGGGGGGGTGCTGTGACACCCCTTAGAAGTTAATTAACTTCATGTGCAATCAGTTACTGACAGTTACATTTTTATTTTAATTTTGATGTAAAGAATAATTTTTATTTAGCACAAATTAATATGGTTATCCACAACAAATACTATAACTTATGACAATAAGATAATGCATTAATATTATCTGATTGCAAACTTCCAACATATGCCCCTGGAAAAAAGTCTGTGTGATTTTGCCTTTTCTCAATAAGACTGTAACTGCTCATATGGCCAATCTTTGGATGAGAACAATTCAAAGTGTGTTTCAGGAGAGAATTATTAGAGCTTTGTGGTCCCCTTGGTCCCCCAACCTAACCCCCGTGATTTCTACCTCTGGGGTAACTTAAACAAAGTGAACAAAACACTGTGGAAGAATTAAAACAAAATATCTGCCAGGAAATTGCTGACATTTCTCAACATGAACTACGGCGAGTTATGTATAGTCTTAAAAAGCTGCCAAAAATGTATGGACAACGCATCTCCTTTCATAAAGCTGGTAAGTAAAGCCTTTAAAAGTAGTTTTAAAAATGTTGTATGGTTTCATCAGCACCTTTCTGTGGCAGCAGCATATGGCAACGAGCGCCGAGGATGTGGACAGGTAAAACACTGTGCACTTGGTTCCCATTAATTGCATTATATACTGAGACATGCTTTAAATCACGCTATTCCAATAGCAGTTCTGTAACCTTGGACATACTAGAGCTTTCCATGTTGTAATAGACTTTCAAGGAAAAATAGTAAGAGCTACATTACTCAAAAGAATTTCCATCTGTCAGTGCCCTGTTCGTGATGAAACTTCCTTTTTCTTTTTTAATTCTTCCATGTGTAGAGGAATAGGAGGAAGTGGTGAGGGAGAGGGAGGGGAAGGGGAGGAAGGAGGGGGAGAGGAAAAGGAGAAGAATAATTCCCGCTTTATACATGGACAAAAAAATTTGTTGACAATATACTGATGTGAACACGGATTTCAAAGAAGAGAAAAAAATTCCGATTTTATACATATATTTACAATGGTTTGCAATATCTGATGTGACTGTGGATTTCAGGGCGCTGTATTCATAACTATCACTTGCAATCTGCCCCATGTATTGAGTTTTTCTCTTGCACGGTATATGCCACAATATGGAATTGGATACACCAGATTGACCTTAAATCTTTCTTGAAGATGTTATGTTGATTAGCACTGCCGTTTTAGTCAACGTGGAAGGTTATAAATTTTATTGCAGAATAGTATTACGCTTTGACACTACTTCAAAAGTTTGTTGTCAAATGAGCTCATGTAGGTAGTAGGGTTTAACATCAGCTCTGTCTGCATTGCAGATGTGCAAGCGACTTCTTCAGAACTGCCAACAACCTGCTGGTGGCATAGGGAGCACATGGCAGTAACATTACTAAACAGCAGTGTTGCTAAATATATTGACAGGAAGGTCCTTATCAAAACACTTATATAGTTTAATGTGCCCAGGAAATTGGTTACACTGATTCAAATGGCACTGGCAAGAAATAAAGGAAAAGTGACTAAACAAGGAAAGATAACTGACGAATCTGATATTGCGAGAGGAGTGAGGCAAGGAGATGCTCTTTCGACAATATTAGTTAATATTGTTTTAGAATGAGTAGCACAAAATGTTGTGGCACAGTTTATAATAAAATGGTCCAAATTATGGCATGTGCAGATAATGTGGTCATGATTGGTAGATCCATACAGGAAATGCAGACAAGTTTTATACAATTAGAGAAAGAGAGTGCAAAAACGGGACTGGTAGTAAATAAAGAAAAACTAAATGCATGATTGCCACTAGAGAACAGACGGAAGCAGATTGACAGTATGTCTAACCAGAAATACAAGTTCAAAAGAGTTTGATCTTTTAACTTGGGTTGAGTAATCACTAAAGACAATGTGATAGCAGAGAAGATAAAGAAAGATTGCAGGCAGGAAATAAATGCTATTGGGCTTATAACCACCAATGAAGTCAAAGAACCTTTTAAAAAATAACAAAAAGAAGATATACAGAACAGTAATCAAGCTGCACGTTAAACAAGAATAACAACATGGCAAAGGAAAATTCTGTGAAGAATATATGGACCCAAAGTTGAGAATAATGAATGGAAAATTAGGAGCAACAGAGATCTACAAATTATATGGTGAACTATAAATTATAGAAGATATTAAAGGGGCCTGGCTTAGATTGGTGGGACCTGTTGAAACAAGTGAAGGATACCTATTGCAAAAGATAAAGGAAAGCCAGGTGGAAGGAAATTTGTGATGAGACTATGGAAGAAATGGTTAAAAAATATAGAAGAGGACATGAAGGAGTTGGGCATAAGATGATGGAGACATGGGCACAGAACAGAAAGATGGGGCTTAATAGTCAGGCAGGATGTAACGCCATGGAGCAAGTGTTGCCAAAATATGTAGCAGTTTAAACACTTTTTTTTTGTTTTTTTGTTGTTTTTTTTGCAAAAACTACGAACAGGGAAAAGGACATAGAACATTTTCATCGGCTCACCGATATACATACATATTTCTACTTTTAATTTGTGCGTCTAGTATTTCCACCTTGTATACCATTTTGCATACATCAGTGATGTCAGACCAGGAATGTTAAAACATCAAGGGGGAAACCTTACAAACTCAAAAATTAGCTCACTGAATTTCAGTTAAGGCAAGTTACCTGGATAAGATTTTTTTCCCTTATCCAGAGAAGACAAATGTCAGGGAACTTTAAGTTTTATGGGCCTCGGGCTTATTTGAGCATCACCATTTCATTCATTCATCGTCCTATATGGCCTACCAGGTTAAAAGAAGTTAAACTTGGAACCCAAAATGTAGGTAATTGTTCTCTGCACACTGATGACAAGGTTATGTACTTAAAACTGAACATCAGAGCATTTTATTTGGCCTACTTGAACTAGCATCTAAAATTAAGTTGCAATAGTTTTAAGAAATTCCACAAAAGGGACACACTGTATAAAAAATTATTTACAAACACCTGATTTTTAATAAACAATTTCTCTTAAACAGAAGCAAAGTTATGATCTTTTTTAACATGATGTATATACTTTTGCTGAAAAAGGTTCATATTGCTTATTTGCCAAAATGCAGTTTTCGTTACACTTACGTTAGTGAACCTTTGGTACCTGCATGAACAACGTGAGTACATTTATTATTGTTTTAAAATCATGATATTATCTCATTCAACTCTTAAAAACATGCAAACAACCTTTTTTTCCGAACCTGGATAAATAGCAGCCGCAATACATGTAACACACGTAGTAGGGCAAAAGCGAGGTAGGCGAAGGCGGAGAAAGTGGCATTGCCAACATATCAAAAGCAAGGAACTATGTAATTTAGGAACATATATACATTTATAGCAAATGGAGAAACCGTGAAGTGTGAGCTGTTGGTAGCTGTTGGTACACAAAAGGGATAACGTTCCTAAAGGTGTGCACTTAATACTTGTGCAATAAAACAATTCAGTATAGTGTTATAAGTGCCCAAAAATCCATATGAAGTGCCTAAATTCTAAAGTAAGAACAAATTAGAAACTAAAAACTTCACTTATCTTAGTAATGCTGCAGTTCTTTTTGCAAAAAAACTGACCCTGGGTTTCAAGTTGTCTCCAACTCTTTCTCAAAGCTTACTTTACTTTAGAATCTTGTTGCTTCACTGTTAATAGCTTCAATTTTTCTTATTTAACCGTTTTAAGTGTTTTGGTAAATACGGTACATGATCCTTGTTTTCGATACAAGCGCGAATCGATCTATCGATTCCATTCTCTATTTTGCTAGCGACACATTTTATACACTATGGCCATACAAACTATATTCTCTCTTTCTTACCTTTTTCTCTCTATTTTATTTTCTGTCGTTCTTAGCCATCTGAATAGCTATTCTATTTTATGCAAGCCGCCGGCTGTTATTCTCCATTAGACCATGCCCATTAACTGCGTGACCACAGCCATTAACGCCCGCCTCGGTAGCGTGATGGTTAGCGTGTCTGCCTCACGTTCAAGAGGACGCAGTTCGAATTTCGCTTAGGGTAAGTTATCCGGGTAAGGTTTTTTCCCGAGGTTTTCCCTACCCTGAGAAGACGAATGTCGGGTAACTTAAAGCTCCATGGACCTCGGGCTCATTTGAGCATCATTTCACCCATTTCATTTCATTCATTCGTCCGATATGACACAATGTTGGAGGACGTTAATTTAAAAAAAAAAAAAAAAAGCCATTAACTAAGTTGCAACTACTAGGTGTTCTGTGGTTGCAACCCAAAACCTTACAATTCTGCCTGCAACTACGGGATATTTAGAGCAAATATTGCGTATTTTAATTGCGTGTTGTTGGCTACTAATGAGTAAACAAACTGCTATACGATCAGGTGGTGGGAAATATCAAAATGAATCAAAGGTAGGAAAATCTAATAGAATGGTTTGAAAAGGCAGGATTAAACATTAAGGAAATTTTTCATACAATGCTTTAAACATAAAAGTTTGCCAAAATTAAGAACAAATTAGAAACTAAAAACTTCACTTATCTTAGTAATGTTGCAAGTTCTTTTTGCACAAACTGACTCGAGTTTCAAGTTGTCTGTTGTTGTTGTTGTTGTTGTGTTTAACGCCCGCTTTTACTACTACGGCACCGCAGGCGGTGACACTGATGATACATGAAGATGGAGCACCGGTGGAATGAAATGGCGGGGGAAACCGGAGTACCCGGAGAAAACCCGCCCTGACGCCGCTTCGTCCACCACGAATACCACATGCGGGTCCCTGGGATCGAACCCGGGCCGCCTAGGTGGAAGGCGAGTTCAAGTTGTCTACTACTCATTCTCAAAGCTATACAAACAAATTCGTTACCAAAGCTACAATCTTTCATTTTTTTCTGAAAACAAAAAACAAATACTGATATTCATTTTTAACTACCAATCTTTGAAAACAAAAATTTATAAATACAATCTATAGAAGGTAATTCAAAGTTCATAACAGGGTTCCTGTTTTTTAAAATAAAATTTTTTTCCCAAACCATTATATCTATAGGTCCACTTAATTGTTTAAATATTTTAACTTCTGGATTGATTTCATGATTAAATGACCAAAAATGATCTGCCACAGCTGATTTATCAGTTTGTTTATATTTAATGTTTCTAAAATGTTCCTTTATTCTGGTTTCTAAATGACGTTTAGTTTTACCAATATAAACCTTATCACAATCTAAACAGCTAAATTGATAAATGCCAGATTTTTTATCATTTGGTATTTTATCTTTTTTAGAAAAATTAAGTAAATGTTGTATATTAAATTTATTTTGAGGGACCAAATTTATTCCATATTCTTTAAAAATCTTTGTAAATTTTTTATTGACCCATGGATGGTAAGTAAACTTTTTAAAAATACAATTATCTTTTATTTTTTTGAGGGTACAAACTTCTTTAACATCTTTTTGATACTTACATTTTTCTGTCTTTTTATGTATAAAATCTGTATTAAAACCATTAATTACTGCAGCATTAATAATGTGTTTATATTCTATGTCAAATTCATCTTTATTAAGGGGTATATTTATTAAGCTATGAATTAAACTATTGAAAACAGCAAATTTATGTGCAAAAGGATTAAAACTGTTATATTTTATGTAATTATCAGTGTGAGTAGATTTTCTGTAAATACCAAAATTCAATTTATTGTTATATCTTTTAATTTTTAAGTCCAGAAATGAAAGGCATCCATTATTGTCAGTTTCCAAAGTGAATTGTATAGCTTTATCTTGTAAATTTAAAAGTTTTAAAGCATCATTTATTTGTTTTTTAGGGACAACAGCAAAAAGTCAGGATATTCTTTAGAAAGAGTCCCGTTAGAGTTTCGTGAGAATTTCGTCTTAAGTCCCACTCGGCAGTGTGAGCGAATTCTTACGAAAGTTGCCGAAGTTGCATTGTTAATTCAGCGCTGCCAACAGCACTATTTCTCCATTAATTTGTTGCCAATCTTAAATTTGAATGTTTTAGCGGGACCCAGCAGTATGGTAGTGAACTTGTTAGAAGCAAGTTGTGAGGGTGCAATGAATCGCTTCATTAGCATAGTAGATTTAGCACCTTTGTGTTATAATGAGGAAGAATGTATACAATTCCTCTACAATGAGGGCCTGCTGAGAACCTGAATGCTATGCAGGGAATGTGATGCCGTGCTACACCTCATAACAAAAATTAATTAGTGTTAATTCAGCGCTTCCGGTGGAGTTTTTTTAGTGGGTAGTGCCATAGGGCAAAGCCTACAGTCCTCCATCTGTGCCATCCCAGCGCATGGGGCTCCATAAATGGATTTTTTCTTCACTTAAAAATAATAAAATAATAAATAAATAAAATAAATAAAAAATAAAACGAGCCAACATTTCGTGGACCCAGTCACAAGGCAATAACGGTGTTACACAATAATGCACACAACAGTAGTATGAGTCGCGCTAGCGATATATCTGTATGGTGTGATTAGAAGTTGTGGAGACGACAGCAGCTGAAGCAACTTAGACAAAGGGGTGGTATGCTGTCACACACTGTCACTGTATCAGAGCAGGGTTGCCAGGTCTACTGCTAAAAAGTGAATGCACTTCAAAATCTCCTGCTTTTTATGTATTTTTCTATTTTTAAACACTATTTTCCTTAACATCATATGTATAATTCGCTCTTCCAAAAAGATTTTCAGGCAAGGCATTTCCCTCGTGTATAAAAACAGAAGGTTAATATAATCACCCGTATACTTAAACACTATACCCATCTATTGCTTCTGCATTGCGAACTATTCTTGACTGCTAGATTAAACCTGAACATTTGAATTCCACTGAAATCGATAAAGTTGAATACAGGGACAGAAAAGTACTTCTTTCGGTGGAAAACATGTACTTTGGTGCCACAGTTCAAATATCTCTGACAAAATCATCCTTGCCTGACAAATATGTACAACTTTTCAAATTATGCAGTGTTGATTTTTACATTGAGTCAGTTTGTGACATACTAAGTCGTTTTTCATTAAGTAATCCTCTTCTTACAATGTTGGAAATGTTAGAACCAGCTAAAATCCAAACAGTACAGTCACTTGCTTCTCGGTTTCCTAATTTGGTGAAAGCAGTTAAAGAAATCCAACAAACAGATATAGAATGGAGGCTATTGCGCAATACTGACATTGCATGTGGCAGTAATTCTACAGCACAAGAATTTTGGAGAAAATATTTTATTTTTATCATCATCATCATCATCATCATTATAATTATTATCATTACTATTATTATTATCATCGTCATAAATATGTATACACTAAGCAAAATTACTGGTTGAAAAAAATCTACTGTTTTCTCCTGCTTTTTACTTTCTCTAGTGGTAAGTAGAGGAAGTATTGTATTCCACCCAAAAATTCAATGTCGAGATTTCACTGGAAATATATGTTTTGAGACCCCTGAATCCAAAACAAGCATTTTTAGAAAAAGGTCTGTGCGTGTGTCTGTGTCAGTCAGTCTGTGGACAGCATAACTCAGAAACCAAAAGTCGGTCAAAAACAAAAGTTAGTATTTAAGTTTAGTGTCTTTCAAGGATGCGACACAAAGATTTTGAAGAAAATAGCCCCACCCTAAACTACCCTCTACAAGGAAAATTTTTTGAAAATTTTGATTTTCTTGAAAATGGCTCTAACGATTTTGATTAAAATGTCATCTGTTTGAGATATTTTAATGACAAATGAAATGTATATCTTGAATTTTCTGGCTATAGCCCCTGTAGTCGTATTTACTCTGGACGACTTTTAAATAACTTGTAAACCGTTAGAGATAGACCAAATCATACTATACAAAAAATTTAGATCTTGCTAAAATACACAATTTATGTCAAAATAAATTTTCTTCTAGGGTGAACCATTTTGGATATTCCTTGTTATGTATGTGAGTTTTGGAAAACTTAAAACTATCATGAAATGGAACATCGTTCATTTTTTTATATGTTAAGTATGCAAAAAGAACGGAATCTCAAAGTTTTAAAAGATTTGACTATCATATTCTAATATCCCCCTTGCACCCACAAGGAAATAAGCAATACGATAATTTGTACAAAAGTTTATCTTACGAACAACATATAGGAAAAATGGTTTGTAAGAATGGTTAGTAAAAGAGTAGAGAAAGTCATGTGAGTGCAATACATCAGATTATTTTATATGTTAGCCATGCAAAGAGAACGGGATCTCAAAGCTTTAAAATAATAAGCAATAATATAATTTCTGCAAATGTTTATCTCAACTAACACAAAGAAGATATAGGAATAAGAGTTTGTAAGAATGGTTAGTACAAGAGTAGAGAAAGTCATGTAGTGCAACACATCAGATTTTTAAACTATTATTTTATTCTTACTTGGAACGTACTTCTGAAGCCACTCACGTACTGGAGATTCGTCTATCTTTTCCACTGGGATATCTGCTTTCAGTAGCATCAAACAAATTCAGTATTTTTCTAGGAAAGTTCTATGGATGTCTGGCATTTTCCAGATGTTGTATTTAATTTACCTTTCCAATGTTCCTGACTTTTAAACCAGTGTTTTGATATGGTGTGTTTTTTGTTCCTATCTGTTCGAACTTCACAAAACTTGCACTTCAAGATGTTGCTTTCTGACACATATAAACCGTCATTAGCAAACTCTTTTGCTCTGCTGTGCACCATGACATTTGCTGTCCGTCCCAGCTTTACAAGTAAATACAGTGAGACAGAATATTAGAAGACCGCAAAAGAAAATTGTTTATGTGAATATTTGTTAAAAGTGATATTTTTGATATTGGTATGAGTTGGTTAAATGGCGAAAACGTGTTAAAAATGTTCATTGTTACGAACAACTAAGTTTGCCCAAAGACGTCATAAATCTTTCCATATTTGATTTTAATATATATGTATAAATATTAGAATTATATGTGTTCCATAATAAAAGTAAGGGAGGATGGTTAGGGATCGCTTCCCTAACAAGAAAGAACTATTTGATGGATGCATACGCGGATGTATACAAAAAAGGCGGTGTCGCGTCAGGTGATGCCATAAACTGTCCATTCGTGTGTGTGTAATCGAAGTGAAAGGACATATTTAGGTAGTGTGAATATCGTAGAACATTACCAGACTCATCAAACATTAGTTCCACTAAATGAAAAAGTGGAAACGTTTTAAATCATTTAGAATGGTGCTGAGAGGAATTATTTAATGTAGAATATCGATAAAGTGTAAATAAAATAATACATTGTGGTGAAGAAACATCGTGTGATTTTTCATTCCATCCGTTACCACACCCTGAGGTCACAAAGATCTCAATAGCTCAAAGACACAACGTTAAAAATAATTACAAAAACCGCACCAACAGTCTCTTAAGAAGTCATATTTAAAGGAAACAATGAACAGTAAGTGCAAAACATTTTGTTTTCCAAGAATTCCCTATCCTTTTCTACTTCCCAATCCAGGACCATCTCTTCACGTTCAGAATGGTCAGGTAAAAAAGATTCAGTTGCCAAGAATGCTACCCAGGCCATCACTTCACTAATGACAGGTGTGGACGAAATGTCTGGACCTCAAAACTCCAGTAGACCACGGCTTTTAAGCCCAGAAGAAATTTCCAGCCTTAATTATGGAAAATTTATTGGGTTTCTTTGGTTTGCCAAGCTATTTACAGGATGCCATGGCTAGTGTTGTGTACATTGTGAGCATGTATCAGTTTTCAGTAAACAATCACAAAATGGAGATAACAATGTTTGAACTTCTGTTTTATTTGCACGGCCAACAGATAAAGAAGTGAATAGTGACCTTCCATTTGAATTGCAAAACTAACACAGATAACAAGGAATATCTCTGAAATGGTTCACTCCCAAAAAATTGCATTTGGACATAACTCATGTATTAATGATATCTACATTTTTTATATAGTGAGATTTGGTTTATGTCTTATGGTTTACAAGTTATGCAAAAGTAATCCAGAAAGCCAGAAAATTCAGAATATACATTTCATTCGTCATAAAAATATCTTAAACATATGGCATTTTAATTGAAATCATTAGTCTTCTTTGAGAAAACCAAAATATCTATCAAATTTTTCATGTAAAGTGTAGTTTAGGGTGGAGGAGTTCTCTTCAAAATCTTTGTGTCACATCCTTGAAAGATATTAAACTTAAATACCAACTTTGGTTTTTAACCTACTTTTTGTTTATGAGTTATGCGGTTCACACACGCATGTGCACGCGCACGCACGCACTCACAAGCACACACATGCACGCACACGCACACACTCGCAAGTACACACATGCACGCGCACACACACACACACACTTGGCAGATTACTGTTGAGTCCAGTTCAATATACACATATTTCAGTTTTAAAACCCTCATTGACAATGTAATTCATAAAATTATTTTCTACAGAATTTTGTACCAACATATATTTTGCACAAATGTTAATTTTGATTTGCGTTTTTGCAAATTGTTTTATTTTCTAGCTTAAAGCTGCTTTATAGCCTGCTTCAACTGCTCCAGGAAAGCTGTATAGTACTCTCTATTGATTTTGTCCTTTTTCAGGTAGTGTTCCAAGACCACATCAAGGAGCACACTTGGGTCTCTTGTACAAAGCCACTGTTTGGAGCCCATTGAAATGCATCTGAACATGTCCAAACGCTCGTGTGAGAATTTGCTGGTTGGTGGTTAACAAACACAGCACCCATCACACTCACTTTAAGCAATCTTTCTCATGTATGAAATGTTTCAGACATTAACTAATGAGGTTTTGGCATGTGAGTAAGCTTGAGTCATCTTTCATTTATAGCAGTTGTCCAAGACATCACCAAAACGTAGAAAAACAGATGCATGTCTTCGCCACAGATGTGACAAATCATCCGACGTGCATCCAGTTCCTTTTTATTGTGGTTGGTGTTAAAGCTTTCAATAGAAGTATTTAGTCATTGCATTTAGTTTTATCCATTTTTATAGAATTATAACAACCAAACAGCTCACCTAAAACTCCTGGGTTTGAGTCCCTGCCAGGAAGTGAGAATTTTTCTTTAGTTCTCTACATGCATAGAGTCTGGAATGCGCATGTGAAAGAAAACAAGAAAAGAAAGGAAACAACAAAAAACTGTGGTTAACATATTTACAGCAGTTAAACGGGGTTATAGAAATGAACCCCCCTGCCCCCCAAACAAAACCCAAACAAATGACAAATGAAAGCACTGTATTCAATTGTATGTTGCAGCTTTTGGAGGATCTTTTTTTTTTTTTCTTTTTTTTTTAAATTAACGCCCTCCAACCTAATGTCATATCGGGCGGTGAATGAATGAAATGGGCGAAATGATGCCCAAATGAGCCCGAGGTCCATGGAGCTTTCAGTTACCTGACATTCATCTCTCAGGATAAGGGAAAACCTCAGAAAAAAACCTTACCTGAATAAAAAGATTCTGTGAGAAAAATAAAAATTCCCGTTACTTCACACCGTGTATTGTTATACAATTTGTCCACCAGATGACGACCTGTGTAAGTAAGTCTCATGAGTAGCTATGGAAGTGATTAGCTGTAATGTACCCAGTCTTACCTCATAAGTGTGTAACAGCCGTGTTTTGTGTCTAATTGCAGGCATACCAACTTTCACAAAATGACAGCACAGTCTGTACCTGATGATCTTCTTTCAAGGGTATCAGCTCTTGAAGAGAAGGTACAAAGAAAGTTTATTGTTATGCAAGCTCTAATTAGAAAACACCAAAAGAATTGTGAAAAACGTCATCAGCAAGCATGTGCAATTGACCAAGAAAATGATACTTCAATAAAAAAAGTAAAGAATGGTGAACACGAGGAACGAATCCAGGAGCTAACACATAAGCTGGCTGAAGAACAGAAGCGTAATAAACAACTGGCAAAGAAGAATGCTTATCTTAAAAACCATATCAAGATGCTGACACAAAAGTTAACATGTGAAAACAAGGTATTTAATGAAAGCACTGAAGCTATTGATAGTGAAGCAATATAAATCAACAAATGTAATAAATATTTAGATACTAAGCTTCACTTATCCATGGCAAGTTGTATTTGAGACGACAGACAAGGTTTCGTGAGTTACTCACATCTTCAGAGTTACTTTGTTTATTATGGCCGCCATCGTTACAGATGCAACTGAAGTGCTGTTAGAGCCCTGGCCAACACCAACGGTGGCACTGGTACTGAGCTGGTGGGGGAAGGTGCGCTGACAGAGGTAGCACCAACAAGGTACATATTGTGGTAGCTGTAGTCGCATGTAGTCGTATGGGGTGAATGGGAAGGTTGCCAAGTCAGTGTGCAGTGTACTAAAACAATTATTCATTTTGTGAACACACAAACACACCATTTATTCTCGGCATATATTTTGGTTACCCTTGTGTACATTTACATTTAGGTAGACTTTTGACATTGTTTTGCAGCAACTAATTTATGAGTATTTTGTATACAATAGATTTGGCAGCAGAAATGGTAGTATCGCCTCTAAGGCAGCATCAGACAGACATCCTGCTTTTACTTTTATTTAAATTCATAATTGAAAAAATCTGTTTGCATGCACAAGTTGCACCAAACATTGACACAAATGAATTTTGGGTAATTCTTGTTGTAAAATGTAATTAAATCACCACTGTAGTGGTAGTACGTGTCTTTTAGGAGTGCTGTAGTTTTATCAGCTGTGTTTGGTAATTTGATGGTGCTTTTTCAGTTTAGGTGCCATGACGTAAATTTCTTTGACAAGTTAAGCATTGGACTTTCCCTTCGTTATTGGCAACAATATATAAATGTTCCCATGAAGAATTAAACAACATATTGTAATGAAGGAGAAGCTATAATAACTGCTATGCTGTTTGCTGTATCCTATTTAACACCTTTGCATTGAGAGCAGAGAGCGAGAGAGACAATATATTACTCTTATGTCTGTCGTACACATGCCGTTACGTGAGAAAGGCACCAGGGCCACTGAATGCTGCCCCATTGCTAAGTACTTTAGTTGAAAAGGCTTGCACTAGGTGATATACTTTTTCCTATTGTACTAACAATTACTGAAAGCGAAACAAACACTACCAATTGATTCTGTCAACAAATTTGTTTTATTATTTATTTATGCCAACAAACTTTCTGTTGGTGTTTTTAAACACACAAGCCGTGTGTGGGCAAAGTTTAAGAGGTAGAACTGGAACTTAAAAATTCAATGTGAACCACAGACCTTCTGCTTGCCGGGCGGACACTCTAACCACTGAGCTATTGTGACAAACTGCCAGAATGGTAGCACCATTGAGAATTTGATGCCATTCTGGCAGTTTGTCACAATAGCTCAGTGGTTAGAGCGTCCGCCCGGCAAGCGGAAGGTCTGTAGTTCAAATCCCAGTTGTGGCATTGAATTTTTAAGTTCCAGTTCTACCTCTTAAAATTTGTTTTGCTTTCAGTAGTTGCAATATGATAGGAAAAATCATGAGGTATGTCTAAAAAGTACCCAACCTATGACTGGGAAAAATATATTATTTAGCTGATGGAATTTGGACCCTAATCCCCTTCAAAGTAGTCTCCTTGCGTGTTCACACACTTAGCCCACCACTCCTTCCACTTCTGAAAACAATTCTGGGAAGCTTCTTTTGGGATGGTGTTCAGTTCCACCGTCGCATTCCTCATTACCTCATCCCTGCTCTCAAAATGGGATCCTTTCAGTGGCATCTTCAGTTCCGGAAACAACAAGAAGTCGCAAGGAGTTATGTCCAGAGAGTATGGAGGTTGGCGAACAACCTGAAGTTCATGTTTTGCCAAAATAGTGTCGATCAGTTGCAATGAATGTGCTGGAGCTTGGGCAGAAATTTTGCAGCCACTCTGCGCATGTTCAAATCATCATGCAAAATTGTATGTGCGGAATCTTTACTGATCCTGTCTTTGGCAATCTCTCGTATGGTTAAACATTGATCTCCCAGTATCAGATCTCTCACTTTCTCAACAACAGCAGCATTTCCAGCAGTTTGTGGCCTCCCAAGACGCTCATTACTCTCCACCAATGTGCAACCATTTTTGAATTGGTTGGACCACTCTTTAATTCGTGTTAACCCCATAGCATCATCTCCAAATGCCCGCAGTATTTTACAAATTGTTTTGTTTTGAGAACCACCTAGTTTTTGGCAAAATTTGATGCAGTATCTTTACTCAATTCATTAGTCACTTGCGAGAAAACTAAACCTGACAAACACTTATAACAACACCTTAGTTGGCGACCTGCAGCCAGCGACTGACACACACAAACGCAGTGAGAAAATTCAAGCATGCACATTAAGGCTCCTCCTGCCACTACGCATAGTGGCACTACCATAGCATCACTACTTTGTGTGGCAGATTAAGGTCAGATATCTTTTAGACATGCCTCTTATATCACCTAGCATCTGTAACGATGGCAACCATAATAAACAAAGTAACTGAAGATGTGAGATTGACCCACAAAACCTTGCTCTGTCTTTCAAAATATTCACAATTTATCAAAGATAAGTGAACCTTACTCTAAATATTTATTATAGTATTTGTTGACAAGGTATTCAGTTTTTATTAAAATTAGAGTATAGAAATATTTAGGCCACTAGGGCTTTTTGTGCACTGTTTAGAACCCAAAGGTACTGGTTCATAAGGAATTGTTAGTGAAGGGATCAATTTTAGGGGATGAGGTACTAATTATTGTAAGATTTGAGTATTTGAATACATCACTTTAGTTAAACACTTCTAGACTTCTACTGCTCAGATGAAAATGAAATGCAGCAGTTGATTATGATTGTACTGATATAAATGATGACTACATCACTTCAAATAGCCATTAAAAACTCATAACTAGTAACATGTTTTTAAAAAACTAGAGTATCTAATACATTTTACTTCAACAATATTCAAGCATATTCCTCGAATAGTTTCCAGTACACTAAATTCTTCAAGCACAACCTAATTTATGTACCATATATTTCGGCAGATAAAACAATAGTTGAATTATAAGAAATGGCTTGCGAAATCTAGGGTCATCTTATAGGACAGATATAAAAAAATTATGTTGCAATTTATATATATTAAAACCTTTGTAAAATAAAACAAATCATTTATCAATATGTATAAAAACCTGCAAAATCCTCTCATTCGTTGTCGTTCCTCAAGCATATCCTCACTTTCTTTGTATGGATCCCATTCTGTTCCTGCTGAGTCAATGTCCACTTTGTCATCAGTATCCCATCACAAATCATTCTCAGTGGCATCCATAGCATTAGAAAACCCATACTTTTTAAAGGATTTGTCACTAATTCCACCTTCACCTTTTCCAATTGTTTTAATCATAAAATCACAAAGCACATCAAGTGATGCAGCCTGCATAGCTCCACTTTTCGTATACAACTTTTTGCCATTCATCATCCAGTTCACACATGTCATCTATGAATGGTTTATTCAGAGACATCTAAAGATTGTATCATCAAAGTTAAACCACCTGTTATAACAGCAATCTTAATATTGTTTGCAGAAGTGGCTGCTAAGTGTGCATATACTCTGCCTTATATTGATGTGCAGCAATAGTTCCATCACCATCTTTATTGGTCTGGCAGTAGTCGTGGGGAGCATTAGCTGGCACTCAATTGTGGACAGTTAAGGAAGACGTCCTGCAGGAATTCCAGGCAGGCAGAAGCTTACACATGGATATCTCTTACATGGTGACCTGGCACCTGTCTGTCCAACCTGCAGCATATAATTCTCCGTGTCACGTGTCCTGCTTGATTGTCCACGATACGCTCGTGAGCGCCAGTCCCTTGGCCTGGGCGTTACACTGTGCTCAATTCTCAGCTATGACCTGTACCTATAGATAAGATGCTGCTGTTTGTCTCTGAAATTAGGTTTGTTTTTGTGAAGCAAATTTATCTTGAATTTTATATTTGGGAGCACTGTGGACTTCTAGTGCATGGTGTTTTATTTCCGTTTTACCTTATTTTAGCATTTCAACCTTGGTGTTTCTCTGTCACTTTTTACTGTTTTAACTGTTTTTACCTTACACATTTTGAGTTTTTACCCTACCACACTGGAACTATGTTGTGTTTTCAGTCTACTGTTTTAACCTTCCCTTTTTAATGTTTCACCTGTTCTCACATTCATTTTTAAGGTTTTAACTATTTCTCAATTTCACTTTGCTTTAGCTTTCGCCTTTTAATCACATACGTTCGTGTGTATTTTGGACTTTAACCTTCGACTTAAAGCCCAAATGATCTAGCTGTCGACGGGCCCTTAAATGCTACTCAGTCACTCACTTAAATTGTTTTGTGCTAAGCAGTTGTTAATGTTTTGTCACTGTGAAATGTATCCCAAACCAACAAACTATTGATTTTACAGAGCACCTGTTTGCCTCAGCTGCACGTTTTCCATCCACAATTTTATACCATTCTCGTCCATCCACCCCTTTTCATGAAAATGTACGAACATTAGTTTAGGAGTGCCACTTTCCTCTGGAAGATAACTTTGGTTATTAACTTTGTTCCGTCTGCCATGCACGTTAGTACTACTATAAACCTGTCCTTTTCATGGCCTGCACTTCTAACTTGAACAGTTTTTATGCCTTTGTTTCTACAGTTCTGTTCTTTATCATATCGAAGTTCATCGATGTTTCATCCATATTTCCAATATGACATAATGGGAAGTTGTACTTTTGTGTCATACCAATAGAAAACTCATAACTTTATGGTCAATATCTTATGATGATTTTTGTGCAATTTTTGTTTTCCATTCATGAACTGATTGTGCCAACTCACTTTGCTTTAAATTCTTTTATTATTCTAGTCATTATCACTCTTTTACTTCCTCTACTACATATAGTAAGGAGGGTATTGGATTTGACCCAAAACTTCAATGGAGAGATTTCACTTGAAATATATGTTTTGAGGCCCCCTGAATCCAAAAAAGCAGTTTTAGAAAAAGGTATGCTTGCGTGTGTGCGTGCGTGCGTGAATGATAAGTCGGTTAAAAACCATACTTGGTATTTAAGTTTAGTATCTTTCAATAATGTGACAAATATTTTGAAGAAAATTACTCCACCCTAAACTATCTTTTCAATGGAAAATTTTTCAAAGGTTTTGATTTTCTCAAAAATGCTTCTAATGATTTTGATTATTCCAATTTATTTTTTAAATTCTGTACTATTCTAACACTTTTTCTTGCAATCATACTGTAGGTGAATGGTGAAGTGGTTAACCAGACTGTTGATGCAAAAACTGAACAACTTTTTCTCCACTCTGTGAGTGGAAATGAGGCAGAGGTGAAGTCCATGATAGCATCACATGCAGGTGTGAACGTGGTGGATGAAACAGGCAGGACACCTTTACATTACGCTGTGTATCATGGGCACACTGCAATATGCGAGCATCTTCTGGACACAGGCGCAGATATCCATGCTTGTGATGGCAATGACATCACACCTCTACATCTAGCATGTTCCCAGGGACATCTCTCCATAGTAAAACTGCTTATATCTCGTGGCGCTTCCATTCACTCAACAGACTCCAACAGATATACTCCTCTACATTGTGCAGCGGTATGTGGGCACACAGAGGTTTGTGCATACCTTCTCACAAATGGGGCCGAAGTCAATGCTTGTGATGTGAATAATTACATGCCCCTGCACCTGGCGTGCTACAAGGGACATCTCCTTGTGGTGGAGCTGCTTGTTTCATATGGTGCCTCAATAAACTTTCACAGCAATAAGAATTACACGCCACTGCACTGTGCTGCAATGGTGGGTTGTACTTCTATTTGTGACTATTTGCTGCGTAAAGGGGCAGTGGTGAATGCTGGCAGCCCAGTTGCTTTGGCTAGTCTTAATGGACATGCTGAAGTGGTAAACTTGTTATCAAAACAAGGGGCAGATTATAAGTCTTCACCATAGGGGATAGAGATATTACCAACATTCCTTTAACTTTTCTGTACATCACAACAGGTTTGCCAATACAGTAGAGTCCCACCAAACCAAACCCTGCTACTCAAAAATCTGCCTAATCTGAACAGGGCTAGGAAAAAATATCTATCAAATTTGTTTTGAATTTTAAAAGAGGACAAAATAAAGATTAATAAACTAGTCTTACCAAGTAAAAACATAAATTTATTAGCACAGAAAAACATGAAATAAATGCTACAGGAGTAAACAGTGCATCTGTCAGATATCTTATTCACAAAAACTAAAAAACGGAAGGCTTAGACCTACTAACAATGTACACAACAAAGTTTCAATGCAATTGTTGTATGTTAACGAGAAAACAAAACAGAAAAGCAAATCAACATTTAAGAAGTGAAGTGAGTGATGTTCTTTTGACACAACACACTGAAACACTAGAAGAGGCAATGTTTCCATTGCGACTTTGACCAGGCTACTCCAGATGCTGGATAGATGCCAACAGTGCTTATAAAAACATTACAGCAATTGATTTTCAAGCTGCAGAATGTAGTTGTAAAATAAATTACACCATACTGTGCTAATTTCTTAATTTCAATCATTTTTATACTTAACACATAAACACTTAAGGTTGTCGTATTTGATGAAAATCCACCTAATCCAAATGTTTGCTAATCTGAACGGGGTTTGGTCCCAATTAGTTTGGATTAGTGGGACTCTATTTTAGAACATCTTGAACATCTTGTTTAATATTGGTACATGCGTGTACATTCTCGTACCTTTAACATTTAACATTAGGGAGAAAAACAATATACATTTTTTTAAATTATACATACAAACTTACAATACCTATCTGTGATATAGAAATGAATTTTAGTGGAATAGTCGTAATATGAGCACAATTAATTATTATTTTTTTACTTACAAAAGTTAAACTTTAGGGACAAGTGCAAAAGTTTAAATGCATGTGTTTTCACTCTTTGTTATTTTATTTTTAATGCACATGTGTATTGTGTTTACTGGGATGGGAGCTGTAGAGTCTTGAAGCCACAGATATCCCTGAATTGCCAAGTATTTGTTGTAACACTTTTAGACAATACATTAGTACTTATGTGTTGGAGCGATGAGGGTGTATGCAGCAGCTAACAGATAAACTTCTACAGAATACAGTGAGCAAGCATTTTCTTCAAATAAACTCCAGAGTTCTCCAAAATATCAATTTACTATATATGGAAGCTCTTGAGGCTAGCACCCAAGACTACTCAAATCATTCGCCACTGCAAATTTTTGTCCAGTTGCTTCTAGCCCAAAGCAACTCTTTCACAACAAACTACGTGGGGTGTCTCAAAACAAAGTTACACTATTTTTTTTAAAAAATAACAAAACTTTAAATGTTTTAAAAAGCATATATTTTGAAAGCTACATTCAGTAAGTATTTTTCTACATAATATCCTTGAATCTCAATACATTTTTGGTACCACTCTCACCACTAGGTGAGGAAGGTGGATGACTGAAAACTTGCCATTGAAACTGCTGAAACAGGGCCTGAGTTTCACGCACAGCGTGTGGGCAAGCGTTATTGGGAACAGAAGAACCGTTATGTTCAACTTTCCCCTTCTGAGTTTCCTCAGCGAGCAGCTGTTATCATGGTTCTATGGGGCAGGTAATCAATCAACAGTACTCCTTTCAAATCCCAGAATGTCACTGCCATGACCTTGCAGGGCGACGCAACAACTTTTGCCTTTTTTTTGTTTCCGCACATTTAATGAACAATTGACGCCAACAAGAAATCATTGGTCTCAACATGTCTTTACTGTTCACACTGCACAACTCGCAAAGAATTTCAATTGCACATTTATTTTTTGCCATCAAAAAAACAGATTACAGTGGAAACTTGACAATCAGCGGTAGGAGCGAGTGGAGTCTCCATTGTTACTGTCACTTTAATATCCAAACGGTGAAGGTGGACCCTTAACAATTTTGCAGTGCTGCCACTATGCCCAGACCAAGGTTCCCTGCAACTCCCAGACTTTTCCCGCCTACTGCGCACATTTAAAAAAATAGTGTAATTTGAGATATCCCTTGTATAATTTCACTTTCTCTAATGTGCATTTACATCCATGAAAATCAATCAAATGTTGTTTCTTCTATATGCAATCACTAACAGATTATTCACTCTTTTTACTTCTTATTCTAGAATTATTTATGCATTTTCTTTTTTATTGCAATGCCCGTCTACCACTGATTATGCACAACTGAATGTCTTTGCTACATAACGCTAAGATGGAAAAAAGATTGATTATTCACTTTGATTACAAACCCTAGCAGTGATTGTTTCTCTTTGGTTTTTCTCATCATTTATACTTATAATCAACATGAGCCATGCCCCCGTATTACCATACCAAATAATTTTCAATGTAATAGCAGAGTTAGTAAAATAAAATGTAACATGCATAACACAAATTGACAAATATTGGTGAATATAAAGTATACACAATAAATACCAGTGTGAATCAACATCTATTTCTGTTTCTCCTGAATTACATGTTCTGCACTTACAATTTCCCCTAGAAGCTCCTAGTTTAAACTAGACTTGGCTACAGTTATTATTGTGTTGAGCATCCAGTTGGCCAGTCAGAGTAGTATTTAGTGTTTTGAGTTCAACATTTCAAACTTAAAGTGTGGTTATAATACAGGGTGGGGCAGAAACGTTAAGCAGGTTTGAGAATGAAAAATATTTATATTAATGATACTTATATGTATTCATCTTACAATACCTTAACACAGAGTCCTTGGAGATCGGACAACACATTTTACTATGTCTGTCTTTTAGATGTCCACCATTATTTTTAATGCACTGCTGTATGGGTCATTTGAAGTCACTTGTAATGTTTCTTGATGTAGCTGGCTGCATCCTGTATATCTCCTCTCAGATCCCATGGTTTGAGTCTTGAAAGTGCACTGGTTTGGTCTTGGACACTTTCTGCTTTAAGTAACACCACAAGGAGTAATCAGGTGCTGTACGAGGGGGCGATGCCACTCCAAATCTGGTAATCAGACGTCCAGGAAACAAGTTGCGTAGTGCTGTCTTGCTAATTCTTGCTGTATGTGAGGTTGCGCCATCTTGTTGGAACCACAGACCATCACTACCTTGAACTTGAGGCACAAGAAAAGTTTCCATCTTCGCCCTCAAAGAAATATGGTCTGATGTACCAATTTACGGCACAGATACACTCCCTCACCAAACAACATTCCATGACTTACTGACAGGGGGAGGGGAAACAAAATGGCAAACTCATTTCCAAGGTCTGTTCTTCAGTCCTACCACACATTTGCAACAATCAACCCACCAGACTCAAAACAGTGTTTAATTCAAACCCCTTGGTGTTTCTATCCCACTGTGTATATTCCCACTGGAAATTTGCTTTGCTGTGAATTTCAAGAGAATACTATTCTTTCAGTTTTACATTTCCAACTGTTTTGTATATTATTCCTTAGACGTAATATTTCATTGTTTATGATTAAACAGCAATTTTTTGTAAGTTAAGGGCATTTGCCTATGTTTGTGTAATCACAGGCTTTAAAAAAGTAACTTCCATTCCATTTTTCAGAACAGTTTACTCTCATCCAAATTCATCTAAACCTAGATAATGTCAGTTTACAATCATCTACCACAAGAAATCTCATGAGCAGTTTAAACCCATATCGAGAAAGTGGCCCAGAATGCAGTTCTTGGCTGTTTTTAAAGAATAACACCACAAAATATGAAATGTGTTTTTAGTCTTTCTTGCCTTCAACTATTACTTGATTTTCATTTGAATTGCTTGTACTATCTATGCACTTTATCTTAGAGCCTGGAATCTAGTGCTACAAACAGGCCAAGTTGAGAAGTTCTGTACTTTACCAAAGTAACAACTGAACATCGTTGTCCATAGTCACTATTGTGTTGCTATTCTCTTACATTATCATATCAGCTTACTTTTGTGTTTAACCAACTCAAACAGTAATTTTAAATGCCTGAAGCAGAACCAGCATCGACACTGCAAACTCTTGTAGCAAGAGAAGGGACCATGTGTTCAGTCCAGGGCATCGCTTGGTGCAAGGTGCAAAGTGTGTCTTGTACTTTGCCATAAAGTTTTATTTGATATTATTTCTGGCCATCTTATGCTTACAATATGTCACAAATATCTATTGATAAAGCTTTGTAATTTGTTCATGTTTGCTTTGAAAGTTTTCCATGTTTCGGAAGCGTATAGGACTGATTTTACGTTGGTATTAAAAATATGTTTTTTAGCGTTTTTTGAGACTTTTTTATTTCTCCATTATCTGGTACACTTTAATAAATGCTGCATTTGCTTTTTTAATTCTCTACTAATATCTTCATTTAAGTTACTATGCTTCCTAGATAGGTAGGTACTTACTTGTTCTCTTTCGTTATTTGCTCCTTTTTAGTGCATTTATCCTCATTTCTTTAGTTTTATTTGTGTTGATGTTCAGGCCAACCAACTTAGCTTCTATCAATTTTGTTAATTTCTTTTTATTTTAATGGACTAGAAATCACTGATACAAAGCTCTCTTTTGGATAAAGAATGTTCTTCTGCAAGATATAGCAACCTCTAATTCTTCCTTTCTAACCTCAACTATGATTTCACCATATGTGTACATTGTTATAATGTCTTGCAACACATATAGTTATTGTACTGCAGATGAGGCATTTGGCTTTATCGTCACAACTTCACAAAATTCCTGCTCTGGTTCAAATGAACTTTTGGCATTCTTTGCTTTCTTTGGAGCAGGTTGCTCTATTATTAGGTAGTTGTATTACACGTATCTTTAATCGATAAGCTGGTCATCTATCAACATAGGCTTCTTTGCTATGCAGTGCATGAGTTGACTGAGTCGCCACGATGCATGGTACAAGGAACCTCTGCTCTCTGGATTGCAAGTGGTACGATTTTAAGCTTTGAGAGCTCCTTCTATAATATATTTAGAGTACGACTGTATAAGAGACATGAAAAGTCCTGGATGCGTAGGCTTCCACGGCCTGTGTCCTGATGTGTGATCTTGGCTTCCGGTGAAGCCAAGGTAGAGAGACGCACAACACTCATGATAAAAGCCTCTTCAATCCCGAAAGAAAAGCAGAAAGATCTGATCCCACACGACTCTCGGACACCATCAATCTATGGCCTACCCAAAATCCACAAAGAAAGCACACCTCTAAGACCAATAGTAAGTGCCATTGGTTCGCCAACACACTTCCTAGCCAGATTCCTAGCCGAAGAGCTACAGGTCTTGGTGGGTAAAACGAAGACCTTCGTTAGAGACTCCGCCCATTTTGCAGAAATAATACGAACATTTCCCTTGAATCATAACCACATTCTCATCAGTTTCGATGTACAGTCGCTGTTCACCAAGATCCCCATTCAAGATTCCTTAAAAATCATAACAGAAAAGCTCGAATATAACGGATTGCCTGAAGACTGGTCACACCTAGTAGAGCACTGCCTTACAACCACCTACTTCAGCTACAGAGAAGAGCTTTACGAACAGAAGGAAGGAGCAGCAATGGGCTGTCCTCTCTCACCCGTGGTCGCAAACCTGTTTATGGAAGATTTCGAAAATACAGCCATTGACACATACGATCTCAAACCAGCATTATGGTTAAGATACGTGGACGACACGTTTGTAGTATGGCCACACGGCAAGGACACCATAGTCGGTTTTCTGGGACACCTCAATAGCCTCCACCCCAACATACAATTCACAATGGAAATAGAAGAGAATGGAAAGCTCCCTTTTCTAGATGTCATGGTGCAACGAGGAGAAGCCACCAACATTGTGCATTGTTCTGTATATAGAAAACCGACACACACCGATCGATATCTGGATGCATCCTCGCATCACCCACCTGCGATAAAACGAGGAATGATGAACACCTTATTTCTGCGAGCCTACCGCATTTGCGACCCAGAACTCATCGGAAATGAAAAGAAGTACCTGAACAGCACCCTTCTGGCTAACGGTTACTCCTACAGGGAAATACGTCGAATACAGAACAACAACAACAGCACAAACTCCCAGAAGGACAACAAAAAAGATCTCGGAAAAAAAGACACCACATGGACCACCTTACCATACATCCGAGGCGTAACCGACCGGATTTCGTCCATCCTCAAAAATTACAACATCAAAACACGATACACTTCTACCAGAAAGCTCCGATCATTTCTCAGACCCATTAAAGATTCCAGTAACCCGCTGCTTAACCCAGGAGTATACAGAATTAGATGCGACTGTGGGCATGCCTACATTGGCCAAACCGGCAGATCAATCGTAACACGTAAAAAAGAGCACATACGCAGCCTAAAATTAAACCAGCCCGAAAAATCCGCATTAGCGGAACATGTGATCACAACCGGCCATCACATCGACTTTGATAACACCGAACTTCTAGCCACCTGCAAAAATTTCTCATACAGACTGACGCGAGAAAGCTTAGAAATCTTCAAAGAAAACAATAACATCAACAGAGATCATGGAAGGCAACTACACGACACCTGGAAGGCCCTACTTACTAGCACAGTTACTGGCCGAAGACCAGCCAATGAAAAGCAAGGGGCGGAACGAACAGACCATCCCGCGTCTGGAGGCCTGCCACAGCAATCTCTGCAAAACAATGATCTAGGGAAGAATATCACAGAAAAAGGAAGCCCTAAGGAATTGAACCAGACAACAAAACACAATATTAATTATCTCCAAAACCAACAAAAAGCGGTGACACCAGTGCAAGATCCCATTGGCAGACAGGCAACCAATCGGGGACAAAAGGGGCGGGACCAGCAGAGACTCGCAACAGGTATATAAACGGGAGCAACCGGACAAAGAGCGGACAAGAGCCCAGAAGAAGCTCATGACAAGATGAGCGAAACGTCGGCGATTTCGACCAAGATGACGCGGCCTTCACCGGAAGCCAAGATCACACATGAAAAGTCCTGTTGTACACTGCAATAACAATGCCATCTCAGAGCTCAAGATAAAAGTACAAAACTGAAGAAGCTTCAAGTCAAAGCCCCTGATATGAGCAAAGAAGTTAAAGGGGCTATACTAATGAAACATTTAAAAAGAAAAGAAAAAAATACTGGACAATAATACATCTTGTCAGAAAATGGAAAAACAAAAGTACTATTTTATATTTGGGATATTTGGTACCGAAATTGCTAATTGCTACAAACATTAGGGAAATTAGTTGGATTTTTATCACACATTTTTTAGTGTAATTAAATATATTTAAAACTAACTTTCCAAGGAAATAATTTTCAAAAAATGTATATTGTATCACATGTGAAATGTCTAACATAATGAAAATGTGAACATTTTAAACCTTACAACTTTCTCTGTGAGTTAAACTGTTCTTG
This sequence comes from Tenodera sinensis, assembly GCA_030765045.1. Classification (NCBI taxonomy): domain Eukaryota; kingdom Metazoa; phylum Arthropoda; class Insecta; order Mantodea; family Mantidae; genus Tenodera; species Tenodera sinensis. Next base: position 117,991,908 of record CM060971.1, read on the forward strand.
GAAACAAATTAGGAAATATTTAACTCTTAATTTTGATGCTGGATGTTGTCTTTACCTCTCATCCACCTTCAAAGAATGTATACTAAACATTTGAAAGGGAAGGAAGAAAATGGATCTTGAGAGACATTTTAAAGTGGAAAGATTTGAATGCGCCATTGGTACACATCTGCGCACATCCATTTTAATGGCCAACTGTAGTTGGACAGTAATTCTACAATGTTTTGAGTGTTCCTGTGAAAAATTTGAAGAGTGATTATCCTTTTGTTTTCTGAAATTTTGTCTAACATTTATATTACATATCATTACTATCAATTTTTACTTAGGTATTTAATTATTATTGAATTTTAATTGGTTTTTAAGATTGTCTTAGTTGTAAACATTTTATTTTAATTTTAACACAAAGAAATTGTACTGATAACTAGAATAAAATGTATCGAAACAAATAGATTTGAAATTGTCCAAGTTTGAATGGTGGAAAATTGAGTATGTCATTATGTAAAGCAAAGGTACCATGGTTCAAACCCTGGCTTACCACTAAACCTTACAATTTGGACCAGAAATCCTTGTATAGCTCAAGAAGTGGTGTTGTTTGCTTTATTACATATTTATTGTGCTGCAAGGAACAATTTTAGTATATATGAAATAAAGTAGCAGTACTACTCCATCTTCAAGGATTCTTATAAAATTAAATTCTCTTTTATTTTAATGTAATTTTATTCATTTTCTGTAATGAACACTTTACACATTCTAAATTTAATTTAATCACAGCAGGGGAAAGTGAAAGAAGAACTAGGAAATGTTTTAAAGGTTTCAGTTTGAGGAGGAAGTTGGCAAGTGTAATGTTGATATGCCTGGTCTATAGAGGTGAACATTAGGTATTTGTTATGCAAGGTTTCAACAACAACATACACTCTTATTTCTCATTCCTATTATTTACAATACTTGCAAATTAGTCATGTGCATATAATCAAGTAGAAAACACTTTGTGCTAGAAATAAAGCTAGAATAACGTGAGCGCAAAAAAATAAATTTGAAATATATTTCATGCAGTTCTTATAATTTTGAAAGAAATAACATTTATCATCTATATGGCAGTACAATCTAATCCAATAGATGCTACATTTTGGGCTTGTAGGCCGTGGTCCAGTCTATGAATTTTCTGACGTTTTGCCCAAGACTGCGTTGGGCATCTTCAGAGAATGACTCCTGACTGGTGAACAACGAGAGGGCGATTGATGGAGTGTCTGGCTTATATATATAGGTGAGAGGAACCGCCTCTCATCTCCTATTGGTTGTCCATATGCCAATCACTATTATGTGACTGTGGGAACTACCACATGATTGGTTCTGGGGCCACATAATAGCAATTGGCGTACGGGCAACCAATAGGAGATGAGAGGCAGTTCCTCTCACCTATATATATAAGCCAGACGCTCCATCAATCGCCCTCTAGTTGTTCACCAGTCAGGAGTCATTCTCTGAAGATGCCCAACTCAGTCTTGTACGAAACGTCAGAAAATTCATTGACTGGACCACGGCCTACAAGCCCAAAATGTACCATCTATTGGATTAACGCCGAAGCCTAAGCAAGTACAATCCAAGTTACATGGAAAGGTATTGACGCCAGATCTAATTTCATAATCCAAAGAAGTTACTAAATAATTTTGATGTGTGTTTACTCCAGAGCTTTACAAGTTAATAAGAAATTAAACACCTGTTTATTTTATTTCTCATTGTCCATAAGTGTAGTACAAATATATTGATTTGGGCACATTAAATTATAGCATCTCAAAGATGAATACAGAAATTAATTGTTTTTTCTGCTGAGCAAAATTAATTTGCCAAAATGGTATTAAAAAATATTAATTTAATACTTCCGTAAAATTAGTTCTCTTCAGTTCCTTTCTGATAAGTTCAAAAATACTGAACCGTATGAACTAAGCTTTTATGTTTACTTCTGTCTTTGTTAGTATTAAATATGAAAAGTAATGAATTTTAAATGAATTGCTGAAATGTACTAATTTGTTGTAACAGTTTGTAACCAGTGTCTTGATTAAAATGTTATTTTGCAGTCAAGTATAAGTGTAAAAGTGAACTATAGTTTGTGTATGATTAGTTGTTTTGCCTCTGACTTTTTTTAACATGACTTGACCAAATACAGGGTATATTTACATTAACTATGTATTTATTTATTCTTTTACTCCTTTACTTTTGGGAGGTGGGGAGGGGAGGGCAGGGGGCTCTCCGACTCTTTCAGATCCAGGCTCAGGATGGAAGCAATAGCGTCTGAAACAAGTTCCAGTTTTAAATTTAAATCAATGAATTTAGTGTCATAAATCCAGCTCAGCTATCTTTCAACATATACAGTAAAACTTTGTTTATACATTTTCCAGGGGGCCAAAGGATAACAACATATAAGTGTGGAAAACACATAAATGAAAGTCACTAAATAAAAATTAGAAAATTCATACAGCATATGGGTTATAGTAAAGAAGTGAACAGCAAGAAATAATAATAGGATTATTATTTATTTATGCCAACAAACTTACTGTTGGTGTTTTTAAACACACAAGCCGTGTGTGGGCAAAGTTTAAGAGGTAGAACTGGAACTTAAAAATTCAATGCCACAACTGGGATTTGAAGGAAGGTCTGTGGTTCAAATCCCAGTTGTGGCATTGAATTTTTAAGTTCCGGTTCTACCTCTTAATAATAGGATTGTTTAACTATAATTGGCAGTATGAAACAATACAAACTTTGGAGAAATGCTACCAATAAAAATAAATAAGTACAAAGAAAGTTGAGTCACTTTGTAAAGTAGTCCATTATCTTGGCTTGTTTTTAGTTGGTTGCCACCATGGCATGGACAGTATTTTCAAACTGGTATAATTTGACCATTATTTCCTCAGAAACGTTATGGCACATCACAAAGTGACTGATGGTCCACAAAGCACTAACAGCATCATTATAATCCACCGGTTTGTGCTACGGCTCTTCAGTAGAGGGACCAATCCCTAATTTCTTAGCAACTTCTCTGTGTCTCAAGTTGTCACTTACCTTTAGTGCATTCAAAATGTTTAATTTTTCAGGCAATTGTAATGTACTTCCCTTTCCTTTCTTCCATGTTCACTAACAACGTTACTCACAACTTACTGAAGCAAGTACAGTTTGCTATTTCACAACTTTGCTCGAAAACAGCTTCAAGGTCACTCTCACTTCCACTCTGCGGGATGTTTTCCAAGAAATGTACACTGCAAGTCAGAAGTTTCAGCTTTGAATATTTCTTGAGATTTTAAAGAATAAAACCATCATAAACATATAAATAACACATTTTGCACTTGGAGATGTATGCTATGATAGTATAAGCATAAAAATCATTTAAATGAAAGTCGTATAAACAAAATAACTTGTAATATATTATAGGATTTTGTCAGGACTGCCGAAAAAAATGTGTGTGTGAAATATATAAAAGAAGTTTTATTCTATATTTTATTTGTCATGAAAATATCTTAAACATATTTTAATCAAAATCTTTAGAGCCATTTTTCAGAAAATCCAAATTTTCAAAAAAAATTTCTGTGTAAAGTGTAGTTTGGGGTGGGGGAATTTTCTTGAAAATCTTTTGTTTCATATCTTTGGTGCTAAACTTTAACCCTGTTATTATCATGAGCCTATCTGCTCGTACTTCTGAGGTCAGCTGTAGAGCCTGGGACCTGCCACACATCAGTGGTGTAAAATGCCACAGATTTTTATGGAGAAAACTATATAAGTAACTATGCCCAGTGGATAAAGCAGTGAACTGTTTTTAAACCAAGGCCCTTTTAGTACGATCTCCATCTGTAATATCCACAGTTTTGATAACCCTGCAATAGCTTCTAAATATAGCATTAAATGTAATGATTTTTAACGGAAATTTTGTTTTTGCACTTTAAGCTCAAAAATTCTTATTGAAAATGTACAGAAGATACTATGAAAGAATGGTGTTCCTAAACAGAACAGCTCGCATTATTATTCTAGATTTCATTAATTTATTAAAACTATATTCTATAAGTATAAAAGAATGAGGTGCAGAATTATGGTTTAGGTACATTTTTCCAGGTACTTCCAATAAACTGAAGTAAAGATTTATCATTTTAGAGTCTTGATGGTTATAATTAGTACCTGCATGACCGAGCTTGGCTTGGGAGTAGTGAATGCATTTATCTGGCTGCGGAAGAAATACGCAAAATGAGGGTTTGTTTGTTAGAGTGCGATGTAATTGGTTAAAAAGGTGCAAGGCTTGCAAGTGCGTAAACGGTGGACATTTTGAACAATACCTGTGAAGTGGGTAAACCATTTGGTTCATTGCTTATTTGTTTGCTGCCCCTTAAAAGTATCATTTGGTACACTTTGTAAGAGCCTAGAAATCTAGTGCCCGACTCTGTAGCGTGATGGTTAACGTGTCTGCCTCACATTCAAGAGGTCGCGAGTTCGAATCTCGCTTAGCGTAAGTTATCTGGGTAGGGTTTTTTCAGAGGTTTTCCCTTATCCTGAGAAGATGAATGTCGGGTAACTTAAAGCTCCATGGACCTCGGGCTCATTTCAGTCACTCACCGTCTGATATGACACTATGTTGGAGGACGTTAATTTAAAAAAAAGAAAAGGTCTTTGATTGTGTCAACCATAATATTTTAATTAGTAAGTTGAAAAACTATAGCATAAGGGGATTACCCTTGGATTTAATTCGTAGTTCTCTGGGGTTGGAAGAAAGCAGTTTACTGAAATATCATACAAAAACAGGAGGTATATACAAAAAGTAAAATCAAATTTGGAAATTGTGAAGTATGGTGTACCGCAAGGGACAGTGTTTGGGCCATTACTGTTTATTATTTATATTAATGATTTTAAAATCCCCCAAATACTTCAGTGGTAGCTTATGCAAATGATACCACAGCCGTATGTTAGAATAAAATGGTAGAAGGATTAAATATTACACTAAATAATACCACCTCTTGGCTGTTAAATTACTTTAAATCAACAAATATACACTGCAACATGCAAAAAACTAAAATGATGCATTCAATAAAAATGGTAGTAGCATTCTTGAAGTAAACACACGCAAATTTTTATGTCCTATGGAATGGGACACACATTAATGCAGTAAACTAACAACTTAGTTCACTGTGCTGCGTGATTAGAGTATTAATGACTTATACAAGTAAACAAACAGTTAGGGCAGCATGTCCACTCATTATTGAGATATGCCATAGTCTTCTGGGGCACGTCTACACTGAGTAAGGCAACCTTCGTCTCACAGAAAAACATTAGAATCATGGAAGCCTCTGTTTAGAAAATTAGGTATCCTTCCACTTCCCTGCAGTTATGTTCAAGAAACAATTATGTTTATACCTAAGGACATTAACACTGCTGATACACCATTTACAATGAATAACAGTACATAAAAATAATACCCGAAAAAATATACAGCTGCATGTAACCAATCGCAACACCTCGCTCTATCAGAAAAGTATTCTACACTCAAGCATTAAATTGTATAATAACCTACCAAGCTACATCAAAGCAATAAAATCAAGCATTTCAAATCAGTCTCAAGACACATCTAATTAACCACTGCTTTTATTCCATCGAGGATTATCTCAAATATAAGTGTCAGCCATGAAGGTTTGACTGGAAATGTATGTTGGTTTGTATCTGTGTGTGTAATCTCATAGCTTGTAATGCTAATCTTGACATATTAGCTCAACAGTGTAAATGTTATGTGATGAGTAAATAAATAAATGAATAATAAGCTAACAGGGGCTGAGCATATTGAACATACTACAGAGGCATTAAATATTACAACAAATTACCCATTGAAGTAAAAAATATAAATTCCATTCACCGTTTCAAAAAACATCTCAAGCAATTTTTGATGGAAAAGTGTTATTATTCAACTGATGAGTTTTTGCATTGTTGAGGTAAATGCAGATCTAAGGATGTAAGCGGTGAAACAGTATCTGGTACAAGGTGTCCTTTGTAGTCTGGAGGATTTTGATCTTGAGTTTTAGATGAGGGTTTGTAGATAGATTGTGCCTGTGAATATTATGTATGTAAGTACTATATTTGTAAGTAGTTTTTTTAGTGACACAACCACAACATGTATATGTTTTTATGGTTGAAATAAATAAATAAATAAACATATATGTGGGAAAATTAGTAAAACAGTATATCTACTTAGATACTTGAGCAATTACAGTGACGGTGGTAATATACTGAAACTAATATACATGGATGTTTTATCCACACATACCTTATGGGATTGGGTGCTGCTGCAAAAACGCATATGGACAAATTCCTTATGTATCAGAATCATGTTTAACCTAAAAGCAAGGGAATCATGTAAGGAAACCTGTATTAATAATAAACTACTTACCATCTAATTATTATTTATTTATGCCAACAAACTTACTGTTGGTGTTTTTAAACACACAAGCCGTGTGTGGGCAAAGTTTAAGAGGTAGAACTGGAACTTAAAAATTCAATGCCACAACTGGGATTTGAACCACAGACCTTCCGCTTGCCGGGCGGACGCTCTACCACTGAGCTATTGCGACAAACTGCCAGAATGGCATTAAATTCTCAAGTTAGTTCGTATTTTTTTCCTGGTAAACCACAAAGGCAGTCTCACATCAGAGACAATTACCCCAATGGTGACTTACTATTGCAAGTACTTTGTATCCAATGTATCCCAGTTGTGGCATTGAATTCTTAAGTTCCAGTTCTACCTCTTAAACTTTGCCCACACACGGCTTGTGTGTTTAAAAACACCAACAGTAAGTTTGTTGGCATAAATAAATAATAATTACCATGTGAAGATTATTTAATCCTGGGATACAAAGTACTTGCAATAGTAAGTCACCATTGGGGTAATTGTCTCTGATGTGAGACTGCCTTTGTGTTTTACCAGAAAAAAATACGAACTAACTTGAGAATTTAATGCCATTCTGGCAGTTTGTCGCAATAGCTCAGTGGTAGAGCGTCCGCCCGGCAAGCGGAAGGTCTGTGGTTCAAATCCCAGTTGTGGCATTGAATTTTTAAGTTCCAGTTCTACCTCTTATACTTACCATCTACTCTCTATGCATTCAGAACAATAATGAGCAGTATACAAGAGGAAACATGGACTATTTTAGGCATAGCATGAGTAAAAGTGTATCTCTAAAAGATGTATACCGGGTGGTTTCGTGATGGTGTTAGAAACTTTCAGGGAGGATTAAGGAGGACAAATGCAATAATCTGATATAGGGAACTTTGGTCTGGAAATGTCTCCTTCACAAGTTATAGGCAAAAATTGTTTTCATAGGTAGGTAGGTGATTAGTAATAACGATAGATAACCAGACCGCCATCTAGGAGTATCATGAGTGATTTAGATTACAGGACATGATTGTCTGGCAAAACATTTAAACAGAATTGGGATATATTCTTCACCACTCTGTCCTCTATGTGATCTGCAAGAGGAAATGGATCAAGACCACCTTCAAATATGCCCGGCCACTTCTAGTGCCCCATCCATCAGTGAAAAATATTGGAGAGCAAGAGGATTAATGACTTCATAGTCAGAAATCCAGCATTAGCTAACAACATCAATATCATCATCAGTAGCAGTATATACTGGTTGCTATGGTAAGCAATGCAGAAATACTGTAACGCATGAGCCAGGTTATTGTTAAAGTCATTTCCTACAAGATTACTTGCATGGCTAGGTCATGCACCTACCTTGGTCCTTCACCCGCAGCATTGCTGACCAAGTATTGACTAAGCTTCCTAGTAAGCAAAGTTCATACATTTAAAAACCCCGAATTCTCATCAAGCTCATCACTTTCTTCTAAAAATGCTTTTGTTGGATTCAGGGGGCCTCAAGACGTATATTTCTGGTGAAAACACGACATCAAATTTTTGGGTGCAATACAGTATTTCCTCTACTAAATGTAGTAGAGGAAGTAAAAATGAAGCATTTTCTTCCATTTGACGAAAGTTTGTTTTCCAAACTTTGACATAAATTGTTTTAGCAAGATCTACATTTTTGTATAGTAAGATTTGGTCTGTCTCTTGTGGTTTACCAATTATGCAAAAGTCATCCAGAGTAAACAGGACTACATAGGCTCTAGCCGGAAAGTTCAAAATATACATTTCATTTATCATAAAAATATCTTAAAATATGGCATTTTAATCAAAATTGTTAGCCATTTTCAGGAAAATCAAAATTTTTTTTAAATGTTCCATGTAAAGTGTAGTTTAGGGTGGAGGAATTTTCTTCAAAATCTTGATGTCGCATCCTTGAAAGATATTAAACTTAAATACCAACTTTTCGTTTTTTAAGTTATGTTGCGCACGCAATGACACACACATGGACCTTTTTCTAAAAAATGCTTTTTTTTGGGATTCGGGCCTCAAAACATATATTTCTGGTGAAATCTCAATGTTGAATTTTTGGATGGAATACAATACTTCCTCTACTAGCTATATGTAGTAGAGAAAGTAAAAAGTCAAATTTTTTATATTATTTTTTTGTGGAACCAAAGTTATACCATGTTCTTTAAAAGTGGTAAGTAAACTTTTTATTTTCTTGAGAGTAGAACCTTCTTTAATAGCCTTTTGATATTTAAATCTCTCTATTTTTTATGTATAAAATCGATATTAATACCATTAATTACTGCAGTGTTGATCATGTGTTTGTACTCTGTGTTAAATCTTCCTTATTAAGGGGTATATTTATTAACCTATAAATTAAACTATTAAAAATAGCACATTTGTATAAGAAACAATTAAACTTTTATTTTTTATGTAATTATCAGTTTGAGTAGGTTTACGTAGCTTCAGTTTTTTCATTACTTACATAAATAACTCATTCATGTTAAAAAGTCTCCGTTGGAAGTGCATTATTTTCTGTTAGTATGCAAGTGAGACAGGAATATGGAAAGAGTGGGGGTAACTGCATGGTATTACATAGTTAATAACATGTGGAGGTAAAATTCTTCTCATCTGAATGGTATGTTGGTTTATTAGAACTTCGGCAGTGCTTCTTGCTTACAAGGAAAATAAATACACAAATTTGATATTTCTATGAATATTAACAAATAACTCTGAGTCCTACAGCCACATGTTAGCAGCCCTGAGCTGTAGCATAGTGTAGAGTATGTAACTTTTCACAGTGACGTTTCAAATCTCGTTTCAGTACAAAACTTTCATTACACTGTTCACACTCAAATGGCTTCTCTCCTGTGTGGAGTCTCGAGTGACGTTTCAGGCTTATTAGCTGCGTGAAGCTCTTACAACAGACACTGAAAACATGAAAACATCAAGTCAGACGATAATGCACAATTTCCTTTTATCCAGTCAATACAATGCTTGAGTGGATGGAATCATGTCAATATCAGTTGGTATGGGAAAACTGGCATTATCTGCTTCTAACACATTACTTAACTCTTTGTGTGCCAAGATCCAATGCAACCCCATGTAATTTGCACCCATAAATTGCCAACAAGCAATTCAATCTGCAGATGCCCTAAATGCATATCCCTAGCTAATCTATAGGGTGGGCCAAAAGTAGTGATCGGATATTTTCTAAGTTTATGTAGCAATAATAAACTTTCACAAGTGACGTAAAAACGTTATTTATTGATTGATTGCTGCACTAATAAAGAATGGAAATATGAGAAGATAAACATAACTGGATAACATAAAAGAATGCCAGAGGAACAGCTGCCAAAGAAAATAGTGGAATGGATACTAGAAGAAAGAAGAAATGGGGACATCTGATGACAACATGCGACCAGCCTTAGCATCAAGAAATCTGGACCCACAGCAACGGAGAAATAGAGAGGCACGGAAATTATTTATTTATGCCAACAAACTTACTGTTAGTGTTTTTAAACACACAAGCCACGTGTGGGCAATGTTTCAGAGGCAGAATCAGTACTGAAAAATTCATGCCACAACCGGAATTTGTGGTTCAAATCGCGGCTGTGGCATTGAATTTTTCAGTTCCGATCCTGCCTCTCAAAGAGAGGCATGGAGTGTGGCTTTCACAAGATGGCACCAGCTGTTATAAACTGGAGACATGATGATGATGAAAATTATTTTAACTGTGAATCCTCACTTGGTATGGGATCAAGATCAAAGTAGCAGAAATGTGCATCATAATCTAAACCTCAGGCAATGATTAAAGTTTATTTGAAACTATCAGAAAAGCAACTATTTCTTTTTGTAGCATAATATTGCAGTGTAACTCATAATTATATCATGGATGGAGCATCTAATCCAGTTTCTATAACGATGTGTTGTACAAACATGGCTAGCATAACCACCACAGTCTGTTTATCAAATTTAGATCTAGAACTTTGTTATCCCCGCAAAACTCAAACAGGTTTTGTGCATCTCTAATAATACAAGGGATACAAACATCGCCAACATGGTGTTGGATTTTTTCCATATTTTCGTCAAATTCGACTACTGCCGGAATGTCTTGCCATTATACAAAGTCAAAATAAGGATGAAAATTGAGAAAATTGGCAACTTTGAAGTAAAGTCCTGATCGAGACTATGGAAAATCTCATTCTGTACTTTCAAATCTCTATTTTCATCCAAAGTCTTGTTTATAAATACAAGCCCTAGTGGTGTTACCGGGTGTGTGGTGGTGACATCTATCTGTGGAGTGATCAGCTTCCATAGTGAATTTGGCGGTGGCAATGTAAGATTTATTAAGACGTGGTGGTGTTTGTCTTTTCCCAAGTATCCTAAAGCCTACAAAACACACAAGAGATGTGAGTACCTGCAGCAATAGGAACGTTGCCCTGAGTGAACAGTCTGATGTTGCATTAAGTACCCACGGTCTCTGAAATATTTGCCACAAGTTGCACAGCCATAAGGACGTTCTCCAGTGTGGGTGGTCAAGTGCCTGTTGAGATGTGTTCGTGTACTGAACTCCTTCCCACACACCGAGCAATGAAATGGCTTCTCCCCTTCATGTACCTGCAACATCACATTCTTGCTTGGACAATTGTACAACAGGGAGTTAAACTGGAATTGCTTCTCACTTCATTCCAATCTGAGACTACATTTGGCTGTTCCACATCCACCCAGCAACAGCAAGCGAGCCAGCCCGGCAGCTTAACAAGAGAAAGTAGAGGTCGATATTGTACATTAGCAATTCATTTGTTTTTAACTGACCAATGATACTTTTTCCTTTCTTTTTAACATAAATAAATAATAATTACCAGATATTTTTTCTGGCTTGTGACTAGAGAGTTCTAGCAGCTATTTCATGGCATGACTGCCTTGAATAATTTCTACAGTGAAAAGTCTAATACACACAATATGAACCTAACAGGCCATGCCCTATAATGGGAACAAGAAAGTTAAAACTTAGCCAAGTCTTCTTTCCTGTTCCCAGGGCCCAGGAAAGCTTCCCATCAGTTGTGAACACTCCCATTAGAATACATGTATTTCAACTTTCTTATTCTGGTTATCATTACTTGTGGTTGTGAGCCAGCCTTTAATATACAGGGTGTACCAAACAACACAGACAGTATGTAGTACGGGATGGCAAACTGATAGGTTTTCAAGAAGGAAACTCTTTCCAGAAACACAAGGTTAGGACGCTGTACTGCATCAAAGTGTGAGGTGGGTGTGCGTTTACACTTCATCAATAAACCTAACATTGAGCTGTCTAAATTACAAACGGGTTTCAAACTGTGTACCTCCTATGTCATTGCAGAGACTACATCAGCAGTGCTGAGCCTCAGGCACATAACCCAATACATGCGGTTGTCTTTGAAGATTTTTAATCACTCCGTGGACTCGAGCAATAAGGTCCTCCAATAATATTACAGGAGTACCATAAACCATACTCTTCATACAACTCCACAGAAAATAGTCGAGAGGTGTCATCTGGCGACCGTGCTGGCCATGGAATCGGTCCACCTCTACCAATCCATCGATTTCGATATGCATCATTCAGGTCACTGGAGCACCTAATTGTGCTGGAGCTCATGTCGGCCATTTCCACAGCTGTGTACTGGTTCATGTTGCACTGCTGTTAATAAACTTTACTGTAGAAAACTACACAACTAACACAGAAGTATAAGCACCAAGGACTCTATGGAGGAATGTTATCATGATCAGGTCGTTGATCCCAGTACACACATGGCTAAAGGGTGGAATACCTCCATATTAAGATACCAATATCAATCTTAACAAATTGTCACAACTGTTGGTCCTCAAACTCTGATGCTCTCCAGTGTCCAAACCATGCATTTCTGGGCAAGGGGACCTTGAAGTTGGTGCCATGGCTGAGCGGTTAGAGTGTTCGCCTACCACCTAGGTGGCCTGGGTTCAATCCCAAGGACCTGCATGTGGTATTTGCGGTGGATGAAGCAGCATCAGGGCGGGTCATCTCCAGGTTCTCCAGTTTCCCCCACCACTCATTCCACCCACCAATTCCTCCATTATCACCACCAATTTTGTCTGCATTTCATACCATCCTCTTCCTCACTCTCACACTTGCAGGTGTTCACTCTCTCTGGTACATAGGTTCCTGTGTTCCCTGACAGACGTCTGACTCTAGACACTGACTTGTAAGTCCTACATAAGGGGAGGGTAATCACTTCCTCACTCTCATACTTGCAAGTGTTCACTGTGTCTGGTACATAGGTTCCTGTGTTCCCTGACAGACGTCTGACTCTAGACACTGTCTTGTAAGTCCTACATAAGGGGAGGGTAATCACTTCCTCACTCTCACACTTGCAGGTGTTCACTCTCTCTGGTACATAGGTTCCTGTGTTCCCTGACAGACGTCTGACTCTAGACACTGACTTGTAAGTCCTACATAAGGGGAGGGTAATCACTTCCTCACTCTCATACTTGCAAGTGTTCACTGTGTCTGGTACATAGGTTCCTGTGTTCCCTGACAGACGTCTGACTCTAGACACTGTCTTGTAAGTCCTACATAAGGGGAGGGTAATCACTTCCTCACTCTCATACTTGCAGGTGTACACTCTGTCTGGTACATAGGTTCCTGTATTCCCTGACAGACGTCTGACTCTAGACACTGTCTTGTAAGTCCTACATAAGGGGAGGGTAATCACTTCCTCACTCTCATACTTGCAGATGTTCACTCTGTCTGGTACATAGGTTCCTGTGTTCTCTGACAGACGTCTGACTCTAGACACTGTCTTGTAAGTCCTACATAAGGGGAGGGTAATCACTTCCTCACTCTCATACTTGCAGGTGTACACTCTGTCTGGTACGTAGGTTCCTGTGTTCCCTGACAGACGTCTGACTCTAGACACTGACTTGTAAGTCCTACATAAGGGGAGGGTAATCACTTCCTTACTCTCATACTTGCAGGTGTTCACTCTGTCTGGTACATAGGTTCCTGTGTTCCCTGACAGACGTCTGACTCTAGACACTGACTTGTAAGTCCTACATAAGGGGAGGGTAATCACTTCCTCACTCTCATACTTGCAGGTGTTCACTCTGTCTGGTACATAGGTTCCTGTGTTCCCTGACAGACGTCTGACTCTACACACTGGCTTGTAAGTCCTACATAAGGGGAGGGTAATCACTTCCTCACTCTCATACTTACAGGTGTTCACTGTCTGGTACATAGGTTCCTGTGTTCCATGACAGACGTCTGACTCTAGACACTGTCTTGTAAGTCCTACATAAGGAGAGGGGAATCACTTCCTCACTCTCATACTTGCAGGTGTTCACTCTGTCTGGTACATAGGTTCCTGTGTTCCCTGACAGACGTCTGACTCTACACACTGTCTTGTAAGTCCTACATAAGGGGAGGGTAATCACTTCCTCACTCTCATACTTGCAGGTGTTCACTCTGTCTGGTACATAGGTTCCTGTGTTCCCTGACAGACGTCTGACTCTAGACACTGAGTTGTAAGTCCTACATAAGGGGAGGGTAATCACTTCCTCACTCTCATGCTTGCAGGTGTTCACACTGTCTGGTACATAAGTTCCTCACAATGAAATTTATATCATTTTCAGCAATGCTTCTCATATTAATATGTTAATACAAATGCTCAAGTAACGTAGATGATTGTGTGCATAAATAGGTAAGCTCCAATTTCTTAAGTTATCTATCTTTTCTAATAAAATAATTTTTCTGTGTATATTAAAGCCAAATGGTCATAATTCCTGGATTGCCCTTGTAAAAGGTGGGTATTACAGATATAAGAGCGCAAATTTTGATTGTAATTGAGGACAGCGTAATGAACAATATTACATCAATATCTGCTTCACTTTAGGAAATAATGTTGTTGTTAGCTAATGCTGGATTTCTGACAATGAAGTCATTAATCCTCTTGCTCTCCAAGAGAGTAAGATGGATGGGGCACTAGAGGTGGCCGGGCATATTTGAAGGTGGTCTCGATCCATTTCCTCTTGCAGATCACATGGAGGACAGAGTGGTGAAGAATATATCCCAATTCTGTTTAAATGTTTTTTGCCAGACAGAAAAATATGAAATTATAATTATAGGAAATTATAATTTTACTTATTAAGAGTAGTATGTTTTCAGATTGGCTAGTACATTTAAGTAGGTGTGGCACAGAAGGCATGATGCAGTGGGCCAGTCTCATGATAATGAATGGTGTAACAGAAATGATGTCACACACAGTACCTAGGCCACTGGGCCACATCCTGAGGTGTGAAGCAAAATGGATAGTCTAGACAACTGGTGTTCATTTTGTGATGCAGTTACCACCATACAAAATACATCAGGTAGTAAACTTTGTGATTGGTCTGCAGATAAACTGTTAGGGAAAGAGCCAAAAAAAGAAAGGAAAAGAAAAATACACACTAAGGTACTAATTTATTATCAAAATATCTGCAATTATACCCCTAACAGCCTATATACCAAGTCTTCCTTTTTTTTATTTCGAGGAAAGATTTCTTTTTGCAAGCACACGACCTTTAAAGCAAAATTTATTCATTTATTTATGCCAACAAACTTACTGTTGGTGTTTTTAAACACACAAGCCGTGTGTGGGCAAAGTTTGAGAGGTAGAACTGGAACTTAAAAATTCAATGCCACAACTGGGATTTGAACCACAGACCTTCTGCTTACCAGGCGGCTGCTCTAACCATTGAGCTATTGTGACAAACTGCCAGAATGGCATCAAATCCTCAAACCAGTTCATATTTCTCCTGGTAAACCACAAAGGCAGTCTCACATCAGAGACAAATTACCCCAATGGTGACTTACTATTGTAAGTACTTTATGTCCCAGGATTAAATAACGTTCACATGGTAATTATTATTTATTTATGCCAGTTGTGGCATTGAATTTTTAAGTTCCAGTTCTACCTCTCAAAATTTATTCATTTTATTGATTAGATGTCCTATACAAGTATCCCATAAGAGATTTGAATTAATCCAAATTCCCAGAAATGTACTTCTGGTTTCTTGTAGTGCTGTTCCATTAATACAAAAATTAGAATAATGAAATCTGGACTTCTGCTTGATCCTGCCATAAACGACACTTCAAATCATTTGTTTTTGAGATTAATGACAAGGCACTTGCATACCTTGATATGCACAGAGAGATTGCCTTCCTGACTGAAGCTGATGCCACACAAGTGACAGAGGAATGGCTTCTCCCCAGTGTGGATACGGATGTGGTTGTCTATAGCCCTCTGTGTTACAAAGCGCTTGCCACAGAGAGCGCAGTCGTAGCTCTGCCCTGTATGTAACTTGCAGTGGAGTGAGAGGTCCGACTTGCAACGGAAACACTTGCCACAGACAAGGCACTGGTGGGGCCTCACATCTGAGTGCAACGTCTGGTGCTTCTTGAGGCTCCCCACCTGGGTGAAACGTTGGCCACACTGTGAACACTGGTACGGCCTGTCTCCTGTGTGCTTCCTCATGTGAACATTCAACCTGACAAACATGTAGAAACATCACTCAATTAGGAGACTCGGGTAACTCCAACAAACTACCGTATTTCATTGAATAATAATAACAATAACAATAATAATAATAATAATAATGATCAATTCCTTTAATTCCTAGGTGGAACATAAGCTGTAACAAATCTTCACCATGAACTCTGTTCCTTGAAAAACTTGTATCTCCTTCCATGACTATTCATTGCTTTTAATTCTGCTTCGACTGTCCACCTCCAAGTTACTCTCAGTCTTCCAATTCTCTTTCTCCCTGTGGATTCCATTCCAATACCTGTCTAGTTATATTTTCAGGTTCCTTTCTCAGTGTGTCTATTTTTGTTTCTTTATTTCTTTATCAATTGGTATTTGATTTGTAATTTCCTATTAATACAGTATTGCTGATGATTTTCGGTCACCAAATTCTCAGTATCTATCTTAGACACCAATTAACAAAAGTTTGTAATTTTTTACTTTTTTCTTGTGTCGTTTTCCATGTTTTACAACCATATAGCAATATAGATAGTACGTTTGATTTAAAAATTCTAATTTTAGTATTTCTATATATATATTTTGTGAGTTCCATATTGTTCTCTGTATAAACAACAACCTTTTCCTTTGGCGTATTTCAATAGATTCAACGGTTTTTGTGTAAATTAAATTTTAAAAAGCCGCAACAAAAAGGCAACAAATTGTGGGTTCTTTTAAATTTAATTTACATAAAAACCGTTGAATCTATTGAAATACGCCAAAGGAAAAAGTTGCCATACATTCAATTTTCTGTAAATATAGCCATAAATCAAGAACCTTCAATCAATAATAATTCAGCCAGGTGATGATAAAATTTGTTTGATAAAAGTATTTTTTTCTAGAAAACTATAAACTTTTTAACATTTTGGTATCAGACTTTCTTGTTATTCACAGCATTAGAAATTTGCTGTTAAAGTCTGAAGGATCATTTCACTTCCATCCTGTATAATGATAAAGTGTACACAAACAGTGAATAAAGCATACTGATAGGTATAGGTACCTCTGAACCAAATTCCCACACACTTTGCACTTGTGATATTTCACAGATTGTAAGTTCTGAAGTCCACTTTGTGTGTGCTCTTCACTCCACCTTAGTCTATCATCAACATTCTGTTCCAACGTTCCTGAACTGTCACCATCTTCAGTTCTAATGATATATTCTTCACAATTCCCATTGGAGGTTCTTCTGCCATCAACCTGTAACAACAATTTTTAAAAAGATCTAATGTGCTACATTCATGTAACTTTTTCTACCCACGTTTATTTTTATCTAGCTTCTAAATACTATCTATTCTTATAAAAGCTAATTTTTCTATCTACTTCATATTAATCAAAATAAACCTTATTAGAATAAAATGAAAAAATCTGATGTGTTGCACTCACATGACTTTCTCTACTCTTGTACTAACCATTCTTACAAACTCTTATTCCTATATCTTCTTCGTGTTAGTTGAGATAAACATTTGTACAAATTATCTTATTGCTTATTTCCTTGTAGGTACAAGGGGAATATTAGAATACAGTAGGTTTGTGTGATAGTCAAATGTTTTAAGGCTTTGAGATCCCCTTCTCTTTGCACACTTAACATATAAAAAATTAATAACAATCTTCCATTTGTGGAAAGTAAAAGTATTGCAGCACTCACAAAAATAGCAAGCAATATCTCTGAAATGGTTCACTCACAAAAAAATTCATTTGGACAGAAATTATGTTTTAATGAGATCTACACTTTTTTTTTTAATTGTTCCATTTATATCCCGCCTTTAACTCCAGAGGTCATAACGGCAGCCTTGCCTATTGGCAAATGGTGTTACTCGTTTAACAGTGGGTTTTTCGGTCTTTGGGGTTTTTATACATTGAATTCACACACACATTCACACTTTTATTCATACTTCCAGACTCAGGGAAGGATGAGGAATAATCTTGGCTGGAGAAAAATTCCTACCCCCCCCTGTCCTAGCACAACAGGTAGGTGCTCTACCAACTGCGCCATGGAGCCAGCCTACATTTTTTGTATAGTACAATTTTATCTATCTCTTACGATTTACCAGTTATGGAAAAGTCATCCACAGTAAACAGGACTACAGGGGCTATAGCCAGAAAATTCAAAAATGCATTCCATTTGCCACAAAAATATCTTAAACGTATGGCATTTTAATCAAAATCATTAAGCGGAAGGTCTGTGGTTCAAATCCCAGTTGTGGCATTGAATTTTTAAGTTCCAGTTCTACTTCTTAAACTTTGCCCACACACGGCTTGTGTGTTTAAAAACACCAACAGTAAGTTTGTTGGCATAAATAAATAATAATTACCATGTGAAGGTTATTTAATCCTGGGATATAAAGTACTTACAATAGTAAGTCACCATTGGGGTAATTGTCTCTGATGTGAGACTGCCTTTGTGGTTTACCAGGAGAAATACGAACTGGTTTGAGAATTTAATGCCATTCTGGCAGTTTGTCACAATAGCTCAGTGGTTAGAGCGTCCGCCCGGTAAGCGGAAGGTCTGTGGTTCAAATCCCAGTTGTGGCATTGGATTTTTAAGTTCCAGTTCTACCTCTCATGCTTTTTGTTTTTATTCAAGGGGCCTCAAAACATATTTCCAGTGAAACATCAACATTGAATTTTTGGGTAAAATACAATACTTGCCCTACTTACTGTACGTAGTAGAGAAGGTAAAAATGAAGCAACATCTCTCCCATCACCCACTCATGGAGTAATTCCTCCTTGTTGAATGTTTTACCTCACAGTAAAAGATACGTGTTCAAGAGAGCTTCTACTCAATTGTTCAATTTTTAAAATAGGAGGTAATTTCTTATATTATTAAAATTAGTAAATATTATTTAGATGAAAGATAATGTAAAGATTAGTCATAAAGTCATTCAACTATGAATTAAGTAGGAACGTATATCCAAGAATAGAATTACATAAGGAACAATGAGGTTGAATAAATCATCACTTACAACTTGTATTTTTGTTATATGTATATGCATGTTTTATATAATATGTATGTATATATACAGGGTGGAGGGGCCCTAATGACCTAGCTGTTGACGGGCCCTTAAACCCTACTCACTCACTCACTATACACAGTGGGAGTGAAATAATCTGCCAACTTTTACAGTGAATTACAAGAAAGTCTAATACCAAAACGCTGAAAAGTTTATAGTTCTCTAGAAAAAAATATTTTTATCAAAAAAATTTATTATCACCCGGCTGAATTATTATTGATTAAAGGTTCTTGATTTATGGCTATATTCATAGAGAATAGAATAAACAACAACTTTTTCCTTTGGTGTACTTCAATAGATTCAATGGTTTTTGCGTAAATTAAATTTAAATAACCCACAATTTGTTGCCTTCTTAATTCTGGTAGAAGTGGTAACATCGCATCAACTTTGCATATTGGCACAGCTCGCGCGTAATGTCTACTTAATCCCATGCAATTGTACTTTTGTTGAAACTGCAAAAGATGTGAAGCCTGACTACAGGTATTGAATACTTGCTCTAAACTCTTATTTCAAATTAATCCCAATGTTATTCCATACTTGTTACTGCTAATAAATGTTGGTTATTAAAAGTATGGCCATTTTTTGTTTCTAAAGCTACCACGAAAATAATGGTTATTCCGTGACTGTGGGCATGAACACCACTGTCAAATTTGTTTACCTACATTTCTTGAAATATTTTGATATCTTTCACACATACTCAAGCACACAAATCTGGTAAGAAATTTCGTGTTGCCAGTTTCACTAACTCGAGTTCTTTGGTATACTCATAAGATTCTTGTTAAAACTTATTGGATTAATTGTTGGAAGTGAAAGTGTTTCTAAAAACTTGTGTATCACTTATTACAAATTCCTTTTTTTCTATGTAGGTACGTGTTTGCATGAAGCACATTAGTCCCATTTTAAATTGGGTATATAAAAACTTAAAGAGAACTGCACACTTACCGATGTAAATAATTGTACATACATTTTGTTAAAATATGTTGCAGTGGAGCATAAATTTACATTATAAATTATGCTTTCCTAAAAGTTTAGCAATTACTAGTACCACATTCTTAAATTCAATACGGCATAATGGTATTACTAGTGCAAGAGGTGTTTCACGCAAGAGTGACATAACCTTTGGAATGTTCAATGCACATTGGGAACAGAAATATCCAATGTAGGTATAACCTAGCCTCAGCACCAATGCTTCATAAATATGTCTTACCGACGATATTGAAACTATATGTGTTCACCACATGTGTAAGTGTTAGAAAGAAACTACTGCACTATTTATTATGAACATGAATAAGGCAACTTGCTTTTCCTCAGCGTGCATGCGCAGTAAGTAGACATGGGCTTAGCATGTATTCGTTTCATTTCAAGTGAATTTATGCATTTCTAACTGATTAGAGCATATCTGAAGTTTCTTTTTTAATGTTTCTATGATATTTATGATTCCCTAATGGACTGCAATTCCTGTCGGAAGTTAGCAAAAATTTTGCATGGCATTTAAAAGAAGAATCCAATTCCAAGTAAGGTTGTTATCTCATCATGGCGTAAGCCCCTCAAGTATGTAGAACAGTCCAGATATTCAAACCTTTAAACGTACCAAATAAAATATTTGTAATTATGCTGAAATATAAGATTTGAGGTAATGTTTTCATACAGGATAATCAGCCGTAACCTTACTTTTTCATATAATTTTCTGCTGTCTGGCACACCGCGACAAACATCTGCATTCAATACATGACTAACGTTACTTAAATGGTTTTTATAGAACATTAGAATAGTTCATTGATCTGCCGATAGAAGCTGGGTACCCAATAAACAGGTTGCACCACATTGCCACATTCTCTCACCTTCAAACTACTGTATTAACTTACATTAGACTTACCTGCATCGTGCCAGATATTGAAATTGATGACCTTCAGCGCGAACACATTCCCTATATCTCTGAAAATAATTCTGGTTTACTCACAAAGTTCATGTTGACTGATTGCCTGTATTTCCCTCGTGATTTTATTCTTGAAGTTCCCTATAAATAAAAATCGCATGAAGATAGATCAGGGGAATGAGGGGGCTACAATCCTCAACTAATTATTCTGTGACCATACACACTTCACAACTCATGCATAGAATTACTAGTAATGTGTGCTATAGTTGAATCCTGCTAAAACCAGCCACACAATCTTGCATTTCTTCTTTAAAATAGAATTTACATAAACATGTGAATCAACTTTTGTGTCGTAAACATGAGACTGATAATTCTACGCGTGGGGAGGAACTTCATGAATAACATGGTGCTTTTTGGTAGCCCAGTATCAATTGTTCTGAGCAGAAATGCGGCCTTGAAGATAAAACCACACTTCACTTTTAAGTTTCACAAGTTTCATTGTCGCAAAAGCTGACATCTTGGAAATGTTAATTTCTTGTGCTAAATGTTTGAGCAACTTTTATTTGTTAGGAATGTTAAAGAATAAAGTGTACACATTAAATCTGCACACGTTAAAACAACTGAAGCACAAAATCATGAGAGAAATACAGGCAACCAGTCAACATGAATTTTTGCAAGTAAACCAGGATTGTTTTCGGAGATATAGAGAATGTGTCTGCGTTGAAGGTGATATCTGACGTGATGCACGTAAGTCAATGCAAGTTAATACAGTAGTTAGTGTTCCGTATCCGTGACTTACTGGTCACGTCGGTCCTCGCTCGTTCCTTTGCCACTGCAGAGCAGTCCGGCTGGTCAAGGATTCTTCACTGCAAAAATTCTTCAACACACCTATGACATTAAACAATTGGTAGAACTCCAGTACCTGCAAGCTGGGAAAATGAAACTGCAGGAAACTCTAGCACATGTGCATCCTAAGTGGAGATCCTGACACCTGCAGAACCTTACCCATTCATTCTTCTACCAAAAGTGTCACCTATAGTTCTTAATATGAAACTCCAAGTTGGCTATTGTCGTAAAACAATAGTAAAACAAACTGGTAGAAATTAACCAAGAATAACTTAATGTACATCATTAATAAAGAAATGAAGCTTGGTACAGCTAGTGGAATTGGAAATAGTAATGAATAGGCATTTAACAAATGTTTCTTCTGTTGAATGTTGATGTTGGCTAGTGTGCATTATGCTGGTTGATTGGAAATAGCTGAAATAATATCACTGGTCATTTAGACACAACTGTTGCCTCAACACACAAAACTGACTTTCACTTTGTTATTGATATGAGTTCCTATTCTTGTTACCAAAGTGTTGTAAGCCATTTTGCTTCCCATTCTTGTGACTTTGTACTATAGGAGCCAATCCAAGTTATAGCCTACCTTACACACTGCAGTGGTCCTTTCCTCAATTTTCCCAACTTCTGCTGTTTGGTGCTTCTTTTCAGTTTCTTGTAGCTTTTCATTCTTTTCTTCATATGAGCCATTTTTCAAAATGCTGATATTTCTGTTGCATATAAAATAAAATGTAATAAATGTTTTTTCACACTAGGCATGTGTAGGATGTAATTGGAAAGGGTAGAGTGAGACTGAAAAATTGAATGCCATGACCGGGATTTGAACCACGGATCTACCGGTTACCGTCCGGCTGCTCTAACCACTAAGCTATCATGGCCAACATGCCGATATGACATTAAATTCTCCAATAAATTGAGATCTCCTTGTGTGGTTTACCAGGAATAATGCTAGTGAGTTGGAGAATTTAATGTCATATCGGCATGTTGGTTATGATAGCTTAGTGGTTAGAGCAGCCAGGTGGTAACCGGTAGATCTGTGGTTCAAATCCCGGTCATGGCATTCAATTTTTCAGTCTCACTTTCCAAAAAATAAAATCTTTCATTATATACTATGTCAATTATTCTTCTATTTCAAACCACTCTTTCAATGCTACTGTAATGTAATATTAATACAGCTGGTGCTTAAAATATTGTTAATTTGTTGTACTGAAAAACAATGTAATGTTATATGTATTTTACATGGTCAATCACGACCTCATTGTTCATGTGACCTAAAATAAAGTGAAAAATCTGATGTGTTACACTCACATGACTTTCTCTACTCTTGTACTAACCATTCTTACAAACTCCTATTCCTATACCTTCTTCGTGTTAGTTGAGATAAACATTTGTACAAATTATCTTATTTCCTTGTAGGTACAAGGGGAATATGGCAATACAGTAGGCTTTGAGCGAGTCAAATCTTTTAGAGCTTTGACTTCCCATTCTTTTTGCACGCTCAACATATTAAAAAATGAACAACGATGTTGCATTTCATGAAAATTTAAGTTTTCTGAAACTGACACAAATAACAAGGAATATCTCTGAAATGGTTCACTCTACAAAAAAATGTATTTAGACATGAATTGTGTGTTTTAGCAAGATCTATATTTTTTGTAGAGTAAGATTTTGTCTATCTCTTATGGTTCACAAGTTATCCAAAAATCATCCAGAGTAAACAGGACTACATAGGTTAGACCCAGAAAATTCAAAATATACATTTCATTTGTCATAAAAATATCTTAAACATATGTCATTTTAATCAAAATTGTTAGAGCCATTTTCAAGAAAATCAAAATTTTCCATGTAAAGGATAGTTTGGGGTGGGGCTATTTTCTTCAAAATCTTTGTGTCGCATCCTTGAAAGACATTAAACTCAAATACTGACTTTTCGTTTTTTAGTTATGCTGTCCACAGACTGCCAGACATACACACGCAAAACTTTTTCTAAAAATGCTTTCTTTTTTGGATTCAGGGGTGTCAAAATATATATTTTGGGTGGAATACAATACTTCCTCTACTTACCAGTAGAGAAAGTAAAAAACCAAATATTTTAATAACAGTAATATATTATGTGCTTCTGTACAAAACCATTCTGGCAGTTTGTCACAATAGCTCAATGGTTAGAGCGTCCACCCGGCAAGCGGAAGGTCTGTGGTTCAAATCCCAGTTGTGGCATTGAATTTTTAAGTTCCAGTTCTACCTCTTAAACTTTGCCCACACACGGCTTGTGTGTTTAAAAACACCAACAGTAAGTTTGTTGGCATAAATAAATAATAATTACCATAACATACATTTCTTTTTATAAAAAATATCTTGTCAATATTATTTATTTATGCCAACAAACTTACTGTTGGTGTTTTTAAGTTCCAGTTCTACCTCTCAAATCTTGTCAATATGTTTACTGATGTATGTTTTATGACAAAAAATCTCATGTGTTGCATTCATATGACTTTCTCTACTCGCTCGTCCATAACTATTCTTACAAAAGCTTAGGCGATAGTAAGATTTTTAAAGTAAGTCACTATGTGAAATTCCCTGCTCTTTGCAAGACCACAAGAAAAACCTGAATTGTGACTTACCACTGAAAAGAATTTGAAAATTCAAACTAATAATACAGCATATATCATAAATGGTTAACTTCAAGTATTTGGTTGGTCTGGGTGACTCAGTTGGTTAGACCCTGGCCTACTGTTCCCAAGGTTGCAGGTTCAAATCTGGCCCAGACCAATGGTTTTGAAGTGTGCTTAAAAATAACAGCTCCATGCCAGTACATTTACTGGCATGTAAAAGAACTCCTGTGGGACAAAATTCCAGCACCTGGCGACGCTGATGTGATCCTGGCAATTGACAGCATTGTTAAACAATAAATTATTATTGTCATTGTTCTTATTATCCAACTATTTGACACATATTTGTATGTTTTTACGAGATCTACACTTTTTGTGCATGTGTAGGTGTGGCAGGATGGGCAACACATGGCGGTGCCGTGGCCGAGCGGTTAGCGCGCTCGCCTACCACCTAGGCGGCCCGGGTTCGATCCCAGGGACCCGCATGTGGTATTCGTGGTGGACGAAGCGGCGTCAGGGCGGGTTTTCTCCGGGTACTCCGGTTTCCCCCGCCATCTCATTCCACCGGTGCTCCATCTTCATGTATCATCAGTGTCACCGCCTGCGGTGCCGTAGTAGTAAAAGCGGGCGTTAAACACTACAACAACAACCTGGGCAACACATACATATAAACTTACTGAACATTACTGATAAACTTGGTAATACCATCAAAAAATTTATTCATACTGAAATGCCTAATAAAATATATACTTATACCCACAGCTTAAGTTATTTATTATTCTTTAATCTACTCTTACCTTTCATATGGAATCATATTATCGGGTAACACAACTAATGTTTCTTAATTGACAAAGCGTATTATAGCGTGGATGAGTTTATTAATACAGGTTAGTTTCTTATTTTTATCATACAATCTGATCGACAAAGATTATTATTGTTGTTACTGTTATTACGAGGGAGTGTCAAAAAATAACCGGAATTGTTGTTTTACTGGAAAATGCTGCTCACCTTTATTCAAATTCCATTACACACCTTCAAAGTATTCTCCCTCGCACACAATACAACAGCGTTCAGTACAATGTTCAAAACACTCCCTGAAGCTCCTTTTGATACTCTGTCGAGTACACCCGAAATTGTATTGTTTAGCTCTTGATCACTCTGAAAATGATGACCCCGAAGCTCCTTCTTTACTGCAGAAAATAGGTGGAAATAGGTCCGGTGAATAAGGTGGATGTGGCATCACCTCAATGCCTAATTCAGTGATTGTTTCCTAAGTCTTGATGATGCAATGAGCGTTTGCCACTGATCACACAAGGCACCCACTTTGCTGCAACTGTTCTATACCCCAGAACATTTTGTACAATGTCTTCAGCTGATCTGAAGGATATATTCATAATCTCTGCAATCTTTGTCAACGATAAACAACAGTCTTCCCGCAACATGGCATCAATTGTCTTGAAGTTGATGTCTGTTTTCGAAGCATCCTCAAGGTCATTTTTACCCTCCCGAAATCGTTTATACTATTCAAACACTTGAGTTTTCCCCATTGCTTGCTCTTTGTAGGCTTGCTGCAATATTTTCAATGTTTGTGATGCAGTTTTGTCGAGAAGAATGCAAGATCTAAATGATGCACGCTGCTGCAACTTGAGATCCATGTTGGGTACAGTAAACATGGCTTCACACTTCTCCTCCTACCCTCCAACTGAGCACCTCCGGGCCAATGATGTGTATGCCATTTTGTCACTCAAGGTCAGACCTCTCCAGTACTACCAACACCCATCTCATGCACAGGGCTTTAAAATGCAAAAAAAATAATTTTGGTTACTTTATGACACCCCCTCATATTATTAACCTCATATGACATTGTTCTTTTGTGTATTTAACACTTTACTGAGCTGAAAATAAATAAAAAAATACACAAAGACTATTCTTCCAAAAATGCTCTTTTCTGATTTAGGGGATCTGAAAAGATATATTTATGGTGAAGTCTCAATATCAAATTTTCTGGTAGAACACAATAACTAATGTACCATTTAAACAATCTAAGACTTGTGACAGTTGACTTGAAGCAGTGAAGTGGGAGAGCTGTGTTGCCATGATGTAACAGAGCATGTCAGTCGTTCAGCAGCAAGCCGAATAGCAAACATCTTGCATAAATTTAGAATTTAATAAGTCCAGTAAAATTAGTACTAAACTCATAAACTAAGCACAACCAGTCAACAACAAACAGTGAATACGAAAATAAAGGGAATAGACATGAACGCAAATATACCATGTGTTACAGAGTAACATGGCAATGAGTTACTCCTCAAAGTTGAGCATGTAGGCGAAAGGAAAGCAGAGTGGTGCCACCTTACTGACTACAGGGGACATTGCTATGGGAACATACACCCTCAACAAAGATTACAAGTCTCACATTGTTTAAATGGAACCATACTATAGGCACATGACAGAGAAAATATAAGTTTTTTACTTTCAAGAGATTTCGATTTCACTATCAAGATTTCTCTTGGAATCCTGATAGTGAAATTTTTAAAGGAAAGCAACATTTCTTGTAGTTTTATCACCTCTACAGAATTATACACTACAGTTGAACCCAATAACTCAATGACCTTTTTTTTTTTATTATTTTTTATAGTTTAACTTGACTGGAATAATTCTTATGATCCACAATGCCATATAAGCAGTACCTATAGGTAAATTTTAAACAGTATACATATACAACTTCACAGTAACAAAAGGGCAGACATACACAAGCACTTGTTTGGGAGGTTTATTGCTTTACCCAGTATGTATGTGGTAAGCTAAACTTTCAGTTACATATTTCTAGTTACAGTTGATACAGTTTCTCAGATTTCAGGCTTACTGTTAGTGTTGTGTTGAGTTGTGTTTGTGCCAATGAAAGTGTCGAGCAAGAAGAAAAGACAACAGGTTAACATGACAATGGAAATTAAACTGTGAGACAGAATATTGACTAATAGAAAATTGTTCATGTAAATATTTTTGTAAGAGTGTGTAAATTTTTAATTCTTTTAATTTGGGTGTATCAGGGACTTATTTTTTTTTAATAATACTCAAAATAGACAATGTCTTCTCGTCACTTTGAGTTCAACCAATGAGAACTGTTGCGCGGATGAATACATAAGAATGGCGGTGTTGCGTCATACCCACGCTCAGAAACTACTTTCATTAGCGTCTGTGACTTCAAAGTGTAAAGACGTATAATTGTTGATGGCGTGTGAATATGTGAATTACACCAAAACTTTTAAACAGCATGGACGCTATCCAATTTTAACAGTTATTAACTAGCTGAAACTGTAACGAATAGTGTATATATCGAATAAATGTGTTTCTAATAAAAGTACGTTGGTTTATGCATTCCATTCTACGACCACCTCCCCTGCAGAAAAGAGTGGCGTCTGCTCTAACAAACTTTCCACCTTTTAACAAAAACAGTGCTCCATTTGATGCTATATTCACACTAATATGTGTTAACCATCACCTTTAATAAATCCCCGCCACAAATGGCGCCCAACGTGGGGCGCGAATTAAGAATGGAATGCAAAATTACGAGTGCGATAAATATCAAAAGGACGCTATCTTATCGTGCAGGAGAAAGACGCCATTAGACCATCGTCTGATATCAACAAAACATCGATACACGGAGAATCAACGTGGGAAAAACACCGGAGATCATCTGGCGAAACCAACTACCCAGGAGACGTAAATAACCGGACGAAGAATCAGCAGAAAAGAAAGTAGGATCAAAACTTTTTGTGTCTTTATTTTATTTCCATTTATTAATGCTACTTAGAAGTGGAAAAATAACAGGACTTTCAACATTGAGTGAATTAGATAAAGGAATTAAAATGTCGCGAAAAGAGATAGAAATAGGAGTGGGGGAAGGGGCAGATAGGCCTAGTTATCAGGAAGGATTAGAAGGTGCGGAACAGGCGGAAATAAGCAAAGACCAAAGGTTAATGATGATGATGTTTGAAAGACTAGAACAAAGTTTAGGTCAGAAACTGGAACAAAACAAGGTAGAATTAGGCCAGAAAATGGAGCAAAATAATGCAGAATTAAAACATGACATAGAACAAAGTTTAGGTCAGAAAATGAAACAAAATAATGCAGAATTAAAACATGACATGGAACAAAGTTTAGGTCAGAAACTGGAACAGAATAAGGAAGAGATAGGTCAGAAAATGGAGGAAGTGAGAAAAGACTTAGAACAGAAAATGGAATTAGGCAGACAGAACTTAGAACAGAAAATGGAATTAGGTAGACAGAACTTAGAACAGCAAATGGAATTAGGTAGACAGAACCTAGAACAGAAAATAGAATTAGGAAGACAGGAGTGTAGAGAAAATATGAAAGTAATGGAAACTAATTTAAAATTAGTTCACAAAAACTTAAATGAAACAAAGGAAGCCTTAGAAGCTAGGATAGAAATTGTAGGAGATAGGATGGGAAAGATAGAATCAGAGATGAAAGAGAATAAAATAGTATTGGAAGAAGAAATTGCTAGATGTAGGGATGAAATAACAGAATGTAATACAAGTGTAGACTGTAAGATAACAAATGTAAAAGCAGAAATAACTGAGGAATTGAGGAAGGAGATTGTGGTAGTAAAGAAAGACATTATTAATGAAACTGTAGAACAAATTGTAATTCCTAAAATTAAGACAATGAATGATGTGATGCTTTCACAACAGGATGCTATAAATGATATGAAACAAAGCCACTTAGAAATAAAGAATGATTTAAAATCAATTTGTGAAGAAATGAAAAAAGGGAAAGAAAATTTGGCTAATGTAAATGATGTTGTGAAGGCATTACAAAGACAAGATGATTTAGATGTAAGTAATGTACAAGATGAGAGTTACTTGAGTAATGTACAAAATGTTGACTCACCATACAGAGAAAGAGGTTCACAACCAAACAATGACACAACACATAACACATGTTACACCAACAGCATATTACATGAAATCACACCACCTACATTTGACGAGGAGAAGGGAGACGATCCAAAACTCTTTGTTAAAGAGATGGAAGAATACTTTAAAGTGAAAAGGATACCAAACGAGCTTAGGATGATGATAGTTAAGAAAAGCTTAAAAAACAAGGCATTAGAATGGCTCAGGTTAACACTAGCTGGTCACGAGTCTTATAGCTCATTCAGAAATTTATTCCTATCAAGGTATTGGGGCCCAGCTAAACAAAACCAAACTAGGGTAGAGCTAGCGACAGGTAGATACGATCCAGCCAAAGGGTTGTCATTAGTCGACTATTTTATGAAAGTAGCCAACAAAGGAAAGCTATTAGACCCCAACTTGTCGGAAGCAGAACTAATTACCAGTATAACAAGACATTTCCCAGACACAGTGAGAACAGGATTAATTGTTGCGAGGCCAGTAGATTTTGCAGATATGATAGAACTGCTGACAGCCTTCGAAACACAAAATGGTCGGCCTAATGAGCATAGACATAGGAACGGTCACCCAAACTCACCCATCCTAAACCGAAACATGACTACGAACAACCAGAGTGAGGGAGAACATAGAAATACTAGGAGTACCCATGAAAGAGGGAGAGGGGTACACCATTTCCCACAACCACGTAATCATGGCGAGAGGATGGAGAACACAAGACAGCGGTACCATGACACGATACCGAGGGGTGAATCGAGACACCAAACATATACATATGATCGTGGAAGATCAGGAGACCATGCCCATCAAGTGAATCACATACGATTCAGTAGGGAACACTCGAACAACCACAGACCGTCACATGACAGAGGTTCACGCCAAAGGGGCAGAGACCCATGGTACACTAACAACACAAGACAGCAGGAAGTAGAAGAAGATGTGCCAAATAGGGCAGATACTACACAGAATACAGAAACGACAACCACCACCAACACTCAGGGAAATTACAACAACTAAGTTCGTCCCAACCGAGTGGATGACAAACAACAAAATCTCGGCAACTTACAATTGACATCGACACCATGATGGCTACACGAAGAGAAAGATGGAGCTATTGTATACTGGACCACTGGTCATAACAAAACAGCTGGGTGACCACACGTATGAGCTACAGAATACAAATGGCAAGTTGGTAGGAAGATACCATAAAAATAAATTGAAGCCATACAAGGAAAGAACCAAATAGCCTTCGTCAACAAATGTGTAAGGCAGGAATAATGGAGATGAAAGAAGATAACAATTTTTGATGGGTCACTTATAGGAAATTATGTTCAGAATAGGATTACAACAAGGAAGAAGATCAACATAGTCATTGGCTATATCAACCACAAAGAGCATTGTTAACAAAGACAGATGAGGACACTGATTGTCATTAAATAAATGAATCATAGCGACGGAAGATAATATGTTTTTGACATAAGGATGTCAGGGACAAAAGTAAAAATGAATTAATTATGATGAAAAAGATATAATATTTCGACACAAAGATGTCGAGGGTAAGTTGAGAGGAAAAATAATACAATTACAGAATAATTGTAAGTATAGAAGTTTTCTCTTATAAAAATAAGAGACAAAGAAATGACAATTAGTGAAGTGAGGAAAACCATAACCAGAAAAACAATGCCCATGAATTAAGATGAATATAGCCAATGCTAAGTTCGAAGAAATGTTGAACCAAACAACAATGAATAATAACCCAATTAAGAAAATTAGTATCATAAGTAACATCAGAGTTTAAGAACCGACTCAACAACCTGCCTATACATAATAAGCTTATAAGACAAAGAAGGCAAAAAACTGAATAAAATATTGCCATAAACATGATCATAATCATTAGCTCAAAATTTGTATCCTGTTTTTCTCTCCTCATAGCAAAGAATACAAGTCAAAAAAACCACATGAAACACTTAAATTGTATTTGTGTCAATGCCAAATGTACAATAACTGAGTATGTGTTGTATAAGAACTGAATATATATTGTATGATAACTGGATATATTGTACAATAACTGAATATGTAGAGTAATAACTAAATGCTTTATGCCAAAACTGAATGTGTATTGTATAATAACTGAATATGTATTGCATAATAACAGAACATATGTATTATGATAGCAGGATATATTGTGCAATAACTGAATATGTATTGTGTAATAATTGGACATGTTGTGTAGTAATCAAATGTGTTGTACAACAACTGAATATGTATTGTATAATGACAGAAGGTGTGTTGTATAATAACAACATATATGGTATGATAGCAGGATATATTGTACAAGGACTGAATATGTATTGCATAATAATTGGACATATTGTGTAATAACTAAATATGTTGTGCAATAACTGGATATGTATTGTATAATAACCGAATGCATTGTGTAGTAACCGAATATGTGAAACTTATAAAGACATGTTGTATTATGTCAAAACAAAGGACAAAGACAAACAGTGAAGAAGACTGTAAAGAAAAAAAAAAATATATTGTACAAAGTGATTGAATCATAGAAGTAGGGAGAAGTGTTGTATTGTGTTTCAAGATTGTAAATAAGGTGACAATTTGAAAAACAAAACAAGGGGCATATGAGACAGAATATTGACTAATAGAAAATTGTTCATGTAAATATTTTTGTAAGAGTGTGTAAATTTTTAATTCTTTTAATTTGGGTGTATCAGGGACTTATTTTTTTTTAATAATACTCAAAATAGACAATGTCTTCTCGTCACTTTGAGTTCAACCAATGAGAACTGTTGCGCGGATGAATACATAAGAATGGCGGTGTTGCGTCATACCCACGCTCAGAAACTACTTTCATTAGCGTCTGTGACTTCAAAGTGTAAAGACGTATAATTGTTGATGGCGTGTGAATATGTGAATTACACCAAAACTTTTAAACAGCATGGACGCTATCCAATTTTAACAGTTATTAACTAGCTGAAACTGTAACGAATAGTGTATATATCGAATAAATGTGTTTCTAATAAAAGTACGTTGGTTTATGCATTCCATTCTACGACCACCTCCCCTGCAGAAAAGAGTGGCGTCTGCTCTAACAAACTTTCCACCTTTTAACAAAAACAGTGCTCCATTTGATGCTATATTCACACTAATATGTGTTAACCATCACCTTTAATAAATCCCCGCCACAACTGGATGCACTGCAGAGACTGGACAAAGGAGAACATAATAAATTTTAGGATATGAGGTGTAGCAATAAACAAGACTGATTGTTCTCCACATTTCTGGCTTTGTCGATGGCAAAGAGAAGAGTGGGGGATTGGCCTTGGGACTCTCCCTGACATGCATACAACATTTCACACCACTGTGGTGGTTAGTCTGGCTATGAGTCTCCTTAGAAACAAGCCATGTGTCTCAGCTCCATCGGAATTATGCTACGTCCTAAAGCAGAACAATGTGTTTACATCAAATTCCTCATAAAACGTGGAAAACCCACCACAGGATCTTATGATTTGTTGAAACAAGTTTATGGTGATCAGTGTCTATCTTGTACACAAGTTTTCGAGTGGGTTAAAAGACGGTAGAGAAGACATTGAAGGGGATCTGAAATCGGACTCTTCTTTCACTTCGAAAACTGAAAAAAAGTTTTTTTTTTCTAAATCCGAGGCGTTATCTACATTGATTGGGAGCCTGAAAGTCAGACTCAATCAAGTTTATTATAAAACTGTTCTGAAGACCCTCCGTGAACGTGTGCAACAAAGGAGAATCGCTCATGGATTCAACCCCTATGCTGGCTCATAACATAATGTCTGTGAAGAGGTTTTTGGTAAAAAATAACATTCCAGTGATGGAATATGCCTGACATAGCACTAAGCAGCTTTTTTCACTTCCCAAAAGTGGAATCTATGCTCAAAGGAACCAGGTTCAAGATTGTCGATGCAGTGAAGGAATTCCAAAAGAGCTGAGACACGCAACCCATTTCTAAGAAGGCTCACAGTCAGACTGACCACCACAGTGACATCAAATTTTATTTTCGTGTTAGGGAGAGTCCTAAGGCCAATCCCCTACTCTTCTCTTTGCAATCGACGAAGCCAGAAATGTGCACAACAACCAATTTGGTTTCTTTATTGCCATACCTCGTAGTTATACTTTTCTGTTTCCCATATTGTGCTAGAACATGTATTTATGTGATTTGCAGTATTATGTTATGAGTTGTGAATAACAGAGCTCTTATTCTGTAAAGCTAGATGTTTTAGTAACCAGCTCTCTGTCCACATTAGGTTGAGTTATTGGGTGCTACTGTATTCGCACAGTTGTATTTCATATTATATCTTAAAAGGCTTGTTTCCTCCATGTTAACCAACAACTAAAGTAAAAGGCTCCTTCCTTTACTATTTACAAGAGTCTGATGCTGGATCTGCTTCAGCCAGTTAGTACTTAAAATCACTGAGTTGGTTAAACATAAAAGTAAACCAATATAACGTAAGAGAACAGCAACAAACGCAATGCACAAGTAATAACACTGGAGGATGGATAATGATGCTCAGTTGTTACTTTGGCAAAGTACAGCAGGCCTTCATAGCACTAGATTCCAGAAGCCAAGATACAGTGTGCGGACAGTAGATCAACTTACCCGCTAAGCTGTGTCTTAGTCTGCTCACAGTCTGATAACACATTTCTATTGTCACACTCCTTCTTTGATTTGCATTCCCAGCAATCTTCTCCCATTTTATCACCTTTCTGCAACAAAATAGGAATTCTGTAAATCAATGCAACATTCAGTTCTTTTGTTTCAAAACTAGTCAAATTACCACAGCATTAAATAGGTGGCTTTTTAAAATCTCACTTCAGGATTTAATTAATTTTGTTTATGTTCGACCATAACATAATGTAGCACTTATACGCCACTGTAATGGATCTCATATCCACCTCTTCATAATGATACTGCTATCCACCAATCAAAGGTGGGCGGCGCCGTGGCCGAGCGGTTAGCGCGCTCGCCTACCACCTAGGCAGCCCGGGTTCGATCCCAGGGACCCGCATGTGGTATTCGTGGTGGACGAAGCGGCGTCAGGGCGGGTTTTCTCCGGGTACTCCGGTTTCCCCCGCCATCTCATTCCACCGGTGCTCCATCTTCATGTATCATCAGTGTCACCGCCTGCGGTGCCGTAGTAGTAAAAGCGGGCGTTAAACACTACAACAACAATCAAAGGTGCACCTGTTCACAATGACACTGCTAACCACCAATCAAAGATGCTATCTATCTAGTTGGCACTACAACCCCTTATGGGTTTTGGCCTCCTTCACAATTCTCCTCCATTCGTCTTCATCCTGTGCTTTCCCCTTCCAGCCTCTCATTCCCATCTTTTCATGTTCTGTTCCTCATCCTGTAGCCACCTCCTTCTCACCCCTTACTCTTCCACCTTCTCAATGTGCCCTAACCACCTCAATGTCAGCGATTTGATGCATCTCACCAAATCCTTCCCTTTCAGTGTTAGGCTGATTTCCAAGTTTGATGTGATTCTCCCTGTGTTGTTCTCGGATACTGCCTGTATATTCATCTTATAACCTTCCTCTCGAATATACATAGAGCATTTATCTTTTTTATTCAATACCCAAGTTTCAGCAAATCAAAGATGCACTAGTTCATAATGGCGCTGCTAATCCACCAATAAATGATGCACCAGTTCATAACAATACTGCTAACCATCAATCAAAAGATCTGCATGTAGCAATCAATAATTCACCATCTTCAAATCTGCTTTACAAACTTACTTAGTTAATAATGTGTTCTATTCACTAGAGGAATTTTTAAATAGGTTAAAGTTCAGTAATCAAAAAGTCAATGTTATGTGTATATTTTGTAATCTGTTAATAGTTCATTTTGCATGGTCTCTACTACTTGGTTAATCAGTTCTTTGTATATTATTATTGTATTTATTATTATTAATGTTTTTTTATTTTGTCTTTCGCTACTTATATGTGCTTGTTTACCTTTGACTGGATTCAATCGTGTATTACACCATATTGAATTGCAATAAAATTATTATAATTATTGCAGACATTCTCACATGGCTGAAAGTGAAACTATCGACTCCCACACATTAAATAAAGCTACTCTGTTTGTTTAATGGTTAGTGTTAATATTGTAAATAGCATTCTAATAGATTCAATTGGTCTTCTCACATATGGAAGCCTTATAGCACATATACTTTGAATCATTATGCCAATGCCAACATAACACTAAAAGTTGAAGGTGCAACTAGTGATTCTTGTATGTACTACTGAGTCACAAATATATGATTAAAATGTCGGACAGCAGTGATAATAACATGCAACGTAGAATATTGAAAACATTAATGGTCAAGCATATAGTCATATGAAACTCGAGTATAATGGCAATTAAGATGCTTGTATGGATATTATGTAACTCTTCTTCTTCTTCTTCCTCTTCCTCCTCCTCTTCTTCTTCTTCTTCTTCTGTATTTCCTGACTGTTGACAAAGTGAACACTCCTTGTACTGGTGTGTCACAAGACAGACACGCTGGTTCCTGACTGTTGACAAAGTGAACACTCCTTGTACTGGTGTGTCACAAGACAGACATGCTGGTCCCTGACTGTTGACAAAGTGAACACTCCTTGTACTGGTGTGTCACAATACAGACATGCTGGTCCCTGACTGTTGACAAAGTGAACACTCCTTGTACTGGTGTGTCACAAGACAGACATGCTGGTCCCTGACTGTTGACAAAGTGAACACTCCTTGTACTGGTGTGTCACAAGACAGACACGCTGGTTCCTGACTGTTGATAAAGTGAACACTCCTTGTACTGGTGTGTCACAAGACAGACACGCTGGTGTTATGACTGTTGACAAAGTGAACACTCCTTGTACTGGTGTGTCACAAGACAGACATGCTGGTCCCTGACTGTTGATAAAGTGAACACTCCTTGTACTGGTGTATCACAAGACAGTCATGCTGGTGTTATGACTGTTGACAAAGTGAACACTCCTTGTACTGGTGTGTCACAAGACAGACATGCTGGTCCCTGACTGTTGATAAAGTGAACACTCCTTGTACTGGTGTATCACAAGACAGTCATGCTGGTTCCTGACTGTTGACAAAGTGAACACTCCTTGTACTGGTGTGTCACAATACAGACATGCTGGTGTTATGACTGTTGACAAAGTGAACACTCCTTGTACTGGTGTGTCACAATACAGACACGCTGGTTCCTGACTGTTGACAAAGTGAACACTCCTTGTACTGGTGTGTCACAAGACAGACATGCTGGTCCCTGACTGTTGACAAAGTGAACACTCCTTGTACTGGTGTGTCACAAGACAGTCATGCTGGTGTTATGACTGTTGACAAAGTGAACACTCCTTGTACTGGTGTGTCACAAGACAGACATGCTGGTCCCTGACTGTTGATAAAGTGAACACTCCTTGTACTGGTGTGTCACAAGACAGACATGCTGGTCCCTGACTGTTGATAAAGTGAACACTCCTTGTACTGGTGTGTCACAAGACAGACATGCTGGTCCCTGACTGTTGATAAAGTGAACACTCCTTGTACTGGTGTGTCACAAGACAGACATGCTGGTCCCTGACTGTTGATAAAGTGAACACTCCTTGTACTGGTGTGTCACAAGACAGTCATGCTGGTGTTATGACTGTTGACAAAGTGAACACTCCTTGTACTGGTGTGTCACAAGACAGTCATGCTGGTGTTATGACTGTTGACAAAGTGAACACTCCTTGTACTGGTGTGTCACAAGACAGTCATGCTGGTGTTATGACTGTTGACAAAGTGAACACTCCTTGTACGGGTGTATCACAAGACAGTCATGCTGGTTCCTGACTGTTGATAAAGTGAACACTCCTTGTACTGGTGTATCACAAGACAGTCATGCTGGTTCCTGACTGTTGACAAAGTGAACACTCCTTGTACAGGTGTGTCACATGACAGACATGACTTGTCTTCAATCGAATAATGTCACTGTTTCTTACTGTGCTAAATGTTTACTGATAAGCCATGCTGTTTGTATTTTAGACCAATGTTTGTCTTTTATGTCATCTTGGATGTTAGTTTTGTAGTCTTGTCAAGCCATTCTATTCAGAAATGTTGTAATTTCTTGAGCATCAAGAATTTTATTTGTTATAGATAGAACTGTTTCTTTCTTTGCCAGAGAATCAGCTATTTCATTGCCTTGGATTCCTATATGAGCTGGAATCCACTGTATTGTAATACATTTGAATTTGCAAACTAAGAGCTTCTTTATTTCGTGTATTGTGCTGGATTTTGGTTTTCGTCTAGAAGACATTCATTGTATAACTGCCTTTGCATATGATCCTTGTCAATATAGAAGTTGTGCGAGTGCAAATCCAATTGTTTGGTTCCCTCCTTTGAACAGTGTCTTATTTTGACCTAGTGCAATATAATGACTAAAGATTTGACAGTAAACTCTCGCTCCAACATCTCCTTTTCCTGTTATAAGCGAGCCATCTGTGTAGACCCTCAGCTATGTTCTGTGAGGTAATTCTCATTGATAGTTTCCATTGTGGACATTTGTTATATTTTCAGTGAATCCAACTTTTTATTAACTGCTTGTATGAGATCTGTATGAATATCATAATAAACATATTCTATTGGATTTTCTTGCAGTGGTGATTGCTTAGCCTCGTTAGGATGGGATTCCTAATGTTTCCATATAGTTGGTGATCATGGATATTGGGTCTTTCTGAGGTTTAAGTTCTGCCATTATCTTTGAATTTATCCATGGCTGATCTTTTAGCGATTTTGTCCTTACATATTATGAAACTTGCTATCACTTTTTTTTAATTGTTCCATTTCTATCCGGCCTTTAACTCCATAGGTCATATCAGCGGTCACTCCTGCAGAATATGCTGCCCATCGGCAATATGTTGCTCATTAAACGGTGGGTTTTGGATCTTAAGGATTTTTATACATTAAATTCACTCTCATTCATACTTCTAGACTCTGGAGAGGATAAGCAATAATCTTGGCCACAGAAAAATTCCCACCCCCTAGCCAGGAATCAAACCCAGGGCAATCGGTGTCGGCAGACTTTTTTCCAGAGAGTGGAGGAGGGGGGAGGGGGGGGGGCGGGAAGCCCACATGTTGGAAGTTTGCGATCAGATAATATTAAATCATTTTATTGTCAAAATTTATAATATTTGTTGCAGATAACTGTATTAATTTGTGCTAAATAATAATTGTTCTTTACATCAAAATTAAAATAATAGTTTAATAGTCAGTAATTGGCTGCACACTAAGTTCACCAACTTCCTTTGCAACGCCCATGCACAGGGCCTTTTGCATAGCAAGCATATGCTCTAACAACTGAGCTACGGGGCCAGCGTTTGCTAACACTTGTTTCATAAAATATACTTGCATCTTAATTGCTGCCATTATGCTCTTGTTGCATAATATAATATTAGCAATCACATATACTTTATGAAACTATTGTATAATGAATCTTTTATACTGAACAGTAATTTTGTAAACTCCAGGATATCTTTCACAATAAACCAAATATCTTCTTTAATTAGAAATAAAAGTAAAATATTGGCAGGTGTATTTCTGATTCCCAAGGTTAATAACCTAAAAGGGGAACCAAAACAACACAACATTTTTGTTAACAAAATGCTCATAATGACAATGGGAATGCATATAATAACAAAATGGAAACTAAATTTTGTTCATTGGGATTTAATTTGTTTCTAACTGACCAATGATATTTTTTCTAGCTTGAAATTCAGCCAACAATAAGATCTGAAAAAGTAAACATTTTCTAAATTACTATACAGATCCACTACTATTTACAATTCCTATAGCCGTACCAAGCTTTCATTCATTTAATAAAGTCAGTGAGAGCTAAGTACGCACTTGACAGCTACATGACTCACTCACCTGTGAACGAGGCTGGCCCTATCTCACCCAATCATATTATAAATACATCTCATTTCTGAGAAAATAATCAGAAGTTTTCCATACAAGTAGTTTGGGACAGGGAGTTCTTTTTTAAATCATGTCATATCCTTGGAAAATGCTGCATATATTGGGAGAGCAAAAAAGGTTCAAATGGGCTGCAGTGTTTTGCCTGTCCGTATCCTCGATATTCATTGCCATCTGCCACTATCATGGAAAGATGCTGATGAAACCATACAACATTTTAAAAACCACTTTTAAAGGCTTTACTTACAAACTTTATGAAAGGAGGTGCTGAAACTGATCACTGTTGTTGTCCATACATTTTTGGCACCTCTTTAGGAAACTATCCATCACTCGCTGTGGTCCAGGTTGAGAAATGCTGGCAATTTCCTGATAGTTATTTCCTTTTAATTGTTCCAGGGTGTGTGGGTTTGTCTTGTAGACTTTAAGTTACTCCAGAGATAGAAATTGCAGGGGGTTGGTCTTACTAATAATTCTGTCCTGAAACACACTTTCAATTGTTCCCATCGAAAGGTTGGCCATATGAGCTGTTACAGAGTTGTGTTGAAAAAAGGCAAAATCATGCTCCCTTCTATCAATTCTCTAAAAATAATAATCTGATGTGTTGCACTCACGTGACTTTCTCTACTCTTGTACTAACCACTCTTACAAACTCTTATTCCTATATCTTCTTCTTGTTAGTTAAAATAAACATTTATACAAGTAAATCTTATTGCTTATATCCTTGTAGGTGCAAAGGGAATATTAGAGTACAGTAGACTTTGAGCGATAGTCAAATGTTTTAAAGCTTTAAGATTTCGTTCTCTCTGCACACTTAACATATAAAGAAATTAACAATGTTCCATTTCACGAAAGTTTTAAGTTTTCCGAAACTCACACACATAACAAGGAATATCTCCGAAAAGGTTCACCCTACAAGAAAATTTATTTAGACATAAATTGTGTATTTTAGCAAGATCTACATTTTTTGTAAAGTATGATTTGGTCTATCTCTAACGGTTTACCAGTTATTCAAAAGTCGTCCAAAGTAAATATGACCACAGGGGCTATAGCCAGAAAATTCAAAATATACATTTCATTTGTCATAAAAATACCTCAAACATATGACATTTTAATCAAAATCGTTAGAGCCATTTTCAAGAAAAACAAAATTTTCCATGTAAAGGGTAGTTTAGGGTGGGGCTGTTTTCTTCAAAATCTTTGTGTCACATCCTTGAACGACATTAAACTTAAACATGAACTTTGGTTTTTAACCTACTTTTCGTTTTTGAGTTATGCTGTCCACAGACTGACAAACACACACACACATGCACCTTTTTCTAGAAATGCCTGTTTTGGATTTAGGGGGTCTCAAAACATATATTTCCGATGAAATCTCGACATCGAATTTTTGGGTGGAATACAATACTTCCCCTACTTACCAGTAGAGAAAGTAAAAAAAGTGGCAAAATTGTATTCACAAATGTACAGGCGTCAACTGTTGACTCAAAAAAAGCTTGGTCCAATAACACAGAACCTAACACTGTTCATAAAGTAACCCTTCATGACAAAAAAATTGGTGTATGGTGCGCCATTAGCAGAAAAAGGTTTCTCAGAGGCCCAATAAGCAATTTCTATCTCGGGGTAACTTAAAACAAAGTGTACAAGACAAACCTATCCACCCTGGAGGAATTAAAATGAAATATCTGTCAGGAAATTGTCAGAATTGCTCAACGTGAGCGATGGATAGTTTCCTAAACAGGTGCCAAAAATGCATGGACAACGACGGTGGCCAGTTTCAGCATCTCCTTTAATAACATTGGTAAGTAAAGCCTTTAAAAGTAGTTTTTAAAATGTTGTATGGCTTCATCCGCACATTTATGATAGCAGCAGATGGCAACAAGTGCCAAGGATGTGGACAGGTAAAACACTGTGCGGCCCATTCAAACTTCTTTTTCTCTCCCGGTAGATATAGTAGACTAGTACAGGACTATAGTATAGTACTTCTCTCGGAAATAAAACCACTGATAAAAGTGAACAAGAATTAAGTAGTTACCTTAGGAGTGTTGTTTAGAATTGACATCTCTCGTAGAGCCTGGGGCTCACCTACCCTTTTTATAAAGTTTTCCTTTATAGGAAAATAATGGCATTAGGATAATGAACATCATCTTCTCACTACTGAGCGTGCACCATGGGGACTGCCAGCCTAAACAAGAAGCAAAATTCACCCCCCCCCCCCTACCTCTGTGATGTGGGGCTAGCATGTCTGATTCACATTCAAAAGATCCCTAGCTCAAATTTTGGCTAGGGGCAATGCAGATTCTAGTGTTAAAAGTAAGATTTGTGTAATAATTAATAAAGGTAGTAATGATAATATTTAGTAGTCGGAAGCTTTCACGGCCGAAGTTAGTATTGTTCTTCCAGTATTATTTAGTAAAGTTATCAGTATATGACCTGCAGAATTATCTAGATAGGGTTTATTCCCGAGTTTTTCCTAATGCTGAAAAGACAAATGTCAAGTAGTTTTAAGTTCTACAGTCCCTGGGAGCATTTGGACGTCATTTCATCCATTTCACTCATCATCTGATACTACTTACCAGATTAAAAAATGTTAAATCTTAAAAAAATAGCAAAATTTGCTCAATTGGCAATGCTTAGATTTGCTATCACTGGGGTTTAGCACAGATTCTATGGCTGTGCCCTATCATTGCTTCACTCCTCTTCTTATAAAAAGCAACCCTTGGCAATGCTTTGCAGCTTAGAAACCAATGGCAACATTTGTTAGTCAATACACTGGCAGCTGTGCATTTCCAAAAGAGCTTGAGAGAGCAAGTTGCATCTGCAGGGAACCTCACTAAGGCCAAACAAGAGATATGTAGGTATTATACTTCGTCCTGGTCCTAGTAGAGAAAGGAATTAACAGGGGAGGGTTTGTTCTAGTAACTGAGATATCTCACGGTTTCTGTTACATCCAATTGCTGTTTAGAGTGAAGTCTCAATGTTCTATCTGACACTTCACATTGCAGTTTAAATTTCCAGAATTGGTCCACCAGTTGTATGCATATCTCACATATCTGCTGTGGCAGCCCATCGCCGATTTTCACCTAAAACATAACCTAGAATTACAACCAAACATCACGTAATATTTATCTGTTAAGCTATATAAATAAACACTAAACTCCTTGAAGTACAGATTTTTCTCAGGCTGAATTAAAAAAGAGTAAAAACACACATTTACGAGACAGTACAAATTAGATGCTTGCTCTAGACACAACAAATACAGCAAAAAAAAAAAAAAAAATGATAGTATCCTGGATATTATGATATTTAATACGGTCCAGTCGCAATCAGAAAATAAAGCCTAGTTTATATTTTAATTTACAACAAACCTAAACTAACTTCACTCAACCCTCACAAAAATCGTCGTTAGAAGTTATGTAGATTTGTATTAAGACAAACCAAACTTTCGTTTTATGATTATTCTGAATATATCTAATATTGCAAACTACATATCTCCAAAACGCAGTTAACTAATTAACTGTTAAAGTATTATTTGATCTAAACAACTAACCTGTACAACCGACGATATCATTTCAATTCTACCACATAGTTCCGAAGATTGTTCAAATATTGGAAACAGCGAACATTCACTTTTCATACAAAGACGGCATATCTCATTAAAAGAGCTGAGCATTATTTCATTATTCAAGTTGCTTCTTAATTCTTTCGTTTACATTGCCCCACCTCCATTTCCAAGTGAATGTTGGAGTTTTTCTATTCGGAACCGTAATCACAACATCGGTACTTGACGAATCTCAAGTTGATGCCTATGTGCCTATTTCCGAACGGGATGGCTCAGGCGGTAACAACTGTGGCCTGCATTCGGGAGGTTGCGTTTTCGATCACCGTGTCCGACCTTCCTAACCCATGGTTGTTTTTTTTCGGAGGTTTCCCGGGTCGCCAGGCGATTGCTGGGAATGATTTTCATATCCTCCTAATTGCCTGTCCCTCCATTTCGTCACATTAATCATTTTATTTCTCCCTTCATCCCGTTAGATTTCCTTCAGGATTGGAAGTGTCGGCGACCCCCCTTTGGGAGTGCGAACCCGAAGAAGTGGGAGAGAAATTGGGGTGAGCCAACTTCCGCCGGGGCTCTTCGAACTGGGAAAATGTAGGGGCCCTGCCCTCTACTCTGCGGTGACACGTTCCGGGTGCCCTTCGGATCCATTCCTTCATCCATCCACCAGGAGGGTGCCCCGTCAGGGGCATTAGCACAAAAGATTGTCTTTCAGACGAGGTGCTAAGTCCCCATCCATAAGTTTTCAGTGAGTCATGTGCCTATTTGTAATTTATGCTACTCATTATCATCGTCGTCGTCATCATCATCATTCTTGTTGTTGTTGTTGTTGTTGTTGTTGTTGTTGTTGTTATTATTATTATTATTATTATTATTATTATTATTATTATTATTATTATTATTATTATTATTATTATTATTATTATTATTATTATATTTTTTATGTTATTATTACTATTACTGCTACCATTAGCATTATCATCATTATTATTATTTTCTATACGGAAGAAATAGTGAGTGAGTGAGTGATTAGGGTTTAAGGGCCCGTCGACAGCTAGGTCATTAGAGCCCCCGGACGAAATAGCACATGTTGACTATTTTAAATATCTTGGGTCTATAATACAAAAGAATGCAACAACAAATTTTAGAGATTCAAAGAAGAACAACTGATAAAAACATTTTGGAAATTATAGAAGAAAGATGCCTGGAATGATATGGACATGTACTTAGAATTTCAGAGGACTGAATACTCAATAAAATTCTAAATTGGGAAGTAGAAGGGAAAAGAAGAAGAGGGAAACCACCACCACCACCCCTGCCACTGATACCTAAACAAAACTGCCAACCAGTAAATGCCATGACATGTCCCAAATCTTGTTTTATGCAATAATGCAAGTAACAATTTCATTGTGATCGAAAGAAAATTGATTTTTAATTTTTTTATTCATAAAGTTAATTTTATTCAATTTTTGTTTCTCTTTGGTTTGTAAGCACTGCTTTACTTTTAATGCCTTGCTGAGGCTTTCATCAATTTTTACCACAAAATGAAAATAAACATAATTGGCTACCTGCATAGCCTGGTTATTCAAACTGGAAGCTGGTTGATATGGTCCAATGAGTTCACTATTATTCATGCATTGGCTGTTTTCCCAATCCAGGGCAATATGCTCTATCTTCCTCAAAACCACAGTATCTAGTTTTGCTTTATCAATTCTGGGTAAAGCCCAACTTTCATTTCCATATAGTCCAATTGGAAAAACCATAATTTGTATATTTCTTTTCTGCCTTCCCTGCTATATGCTTACATCAAGCACAGGAAGAACTGTATTCCACACAAAAATTGGAACTTGATGCTTCACCAGAAACACATGCTTTGAGTTACTCTGAATCTAAAAGAAAGCAGTTTTAAAAGAATGTGCATGCACGTGTGTGTGTGTGTGTGTGTGTGTGTGT
The DNA here is from genome assembly GCA_030765045.1 of Tenodera sinensis. Taxonomy (NCBI): domain Eukaryota; kingdom Metazoa; phylum Arthropoda; class Insecta; order Mantodea; family Mantidae; genus Tenodera; species Tenodera sinensis. Next base: position 118,036,647 of record CM060971.1, read on the forward strand.
GTGTCGCGCGTGCACGCACACACAGCATTAAGTCAAAAACAAAAGGAAGGTTGAATAAATACCAGAAAGTCTTCTCTACCTACTATGTATACGGTGCAGGAAGTGAGAGAGAGAGAAATTTAAACCTTCAAACTAAATGTAAACATGCAACACAATATTTTTACAAATTTTATGTAGTGCATTCAGATGACTTTCTCATTCATTTTTCTTACAAAGTATTATTTTATCAACTTCTTGCTCATCCAGATAAACTTTCAATTCACATTTACCTTGTAGGACACAGTAGACCAAAGCAATAGTTTGATTTTTAAAGAATATGATGCTATGTGATGGCTTTGAAATTCCATGTTCTTTGTGTGACCATGAGAAGAGAGTGAATGAGTCAGTGAGTGAGCAAGCAATGAGTGAGTCAGTGAGTGAGTAAGTGAGCAAGTGATGAGTGAGTCAGTGAGCAAGTGATGAGTGAGCCAGTGAGCAAGCGATGAGTGAGTCAGTCAGTGAGCGATGAGTGAGTGACGAGTGAGTAGTTAGTGAGTGAGTGATGAGTGAGTCAGTGAGTGAGCGATGAGTCAGTGAGAGAGCAAGCAATGAGTGAGCGATCGGTGAGTGTGAGTGAGTGAGCGATGAGTGAGTCAGTGAGCGATGAGTGAGTCAGTGAGCAAGCGATGAGTCAGTGTGTGAGCGATGAGTGAGTGTGAGTGAGCAAGCGATGAGTGAGTGTGAGTGAGCAAGCGATGAGTGAGTCAGTGAGTGAGTAAGTGAGCAAGTGATGAGTGAGTCAGTGAGCAAGTGATGAGTGAGCCAGTGAGCAAGCGATGAGTCAGTCAGTCAGTGAGCGATGAGTGAGTGAGTGATGAGTGAGTCAGTGAGTGAGCGATGAGTCAGTGAGAGAGCAAGCAATGAGTGAGCGATCGGTGAGTGTGAGTGAGTGAGCGATGAGTGAGTCAGTGAGCGATGAGTGAGTCAGTGAGCAAGCGATGAGTCAGTGTGTGAGCGATGAGTGAGTGTGAGTGAGCAAGCAATGAGTGAGTCAGTGAGTGAGCGATGGGTGAGTGTGAGTGAGTCAGTGAGCAAGTGATGAGTGAGTCAGTGGGTGAGCAAGCGATGAGTGAGTCAGTGAGTGAGTGTGAGTGAGCAAGCAATGAGTGAGTGAGTGAGTGAGTCAGTGAGTGAGCGATGAGTGAGTGTGAGTGAGCAAGCAATGAGTGAGTCAGTGAGTGAGCGATGAGTGAGTCAGTGAGTGATGGGTGAGTGTGAGTGAGTCAGTGTGCAAGCGATGAGTGAGTGAGTGGGTGAGCAAGCGATGAGTGAGTCAGTGAGTGAGTGAGCAAGCAATGAGTGAGTGAGTGAGCAAGCGATGAGTGAGTCAGTGAGTGAGCAATGAGGGAGTGTGAGTGAGTGAGCGATGAGTGCGTGAGCAAGCAATGAGTGAGTCAGTGAGTGAGCAATGAGTGAGTCAGTGAGTGAGCAAACGATGAGTGAGTCAGTGAGTGATCAAGCAATAAGTGAGTCAGTGAGTGAGTAAGCGATGAGTGAGTCAGTGAGTGAGTGAGCAAGCAATGAGTGAGTCAGTGAGTGAGCAATGAGTGAGTTAGTGAGTGAGCAAGCAATGAGTGAGTGTGTGGTGTAGGTGGCCCAGGTTTGATCCCAGGGACCCACATGTGGTATTCGCGGTGGATGAAACGGCGTCAGGGTGGGTTTTCTCTGGGTTCTCGGGTTTTCCCCGCCTCTCATTCCACCAATTGCTCCATTATCACCTTTCCAATCATTCATTTTTGCCTGCATTTCATATCATTCTCTTCCTCACTATCATACCTGGTGCTTGGCTGACCACCCGCTTCCAGGTCTTCACTCTGTCCGGTCCATAGGTTCCTGTGCTCCCCGACAGGCCCTAGGCACTAACTTGTAAGTCCTAGGGGGTGTAAGTCCTACATAAGGGGAGGGTAATCGGAAGAAGAAGTAGAAGAAGAAGAAGAAATACAATTGACATTGCTGCATTCTTGGAAGCTCTAGTGTTTATTCCATTTTATATTTTTGAGTTATGCTTTTACACTTGCTGGTACATAGGAGTAAGTGGTAGGATGTCAGAACATGTTAATAAAGAACTAAATGTATCACAGCACAGTACTTTATGCATTTTGGTTGGCAAATTGGAACATATATTGACTGTTTTGTACTGCAAATTTTGTCTTTATTGTTAAATAAACTGGAAAACACATTCTAGGTTATTTCACTTATCTTGCAAAGCATTTTATATACATAGGTACATATTTAACAAGACTCAAGCTGATGTCATTAACCATAAAGAATAAAATTATTCATTAATATAAAACATTTATTATTCATAGATTTATTTTTTTTAATTTTCTGCAAATAACAAACAACATAGATAAAGTATTGTATACAAGTCATACAAAAGTAGCTTTACTGCCTCATGGGTCTTAGCCTGGTTCACAGTAACCTCAAAACAGGAATCAAATGACAATGTTATGCTTCACAATGTAATGGGTATCAATGACCATAGAGATAATGAAGTGAATAGTTGACTTTGTACATTGTGGCATCATTTGTTTGAAATTTAAAAATATTTTTTCAGCTGTTGCTGATTCAGCCATCTTTGTCACTGTCATGGTTGCAATCATACATGGCAAGAGCCTACTAATCATACATGTCAAAACGTTTCTTTATAAATAATGTTATAAAAGTTTGTACTGTTACACTTATAGGCCAGAACAGAAAAAAACATTAAAACTTAAGTCTTCTTTCCCATTAATTATGAATGGTAACATTATAATACCTGTACCTCAACTTTGTTGTTCTCGTTCTGGTTTCAGTTACTGGTTACTGTGAATCAGCCTTTAGGTTACTTTGTACAGTCTCAATCCTATTTTACCCATGCAGTAATAAAGCAATTTTATGGCCAGTTATTTAAGGTTTGTTCCAACATGTGATTCTGAGCGCATTCCGAACCAAGAACATTCTCTTATGCATATGCGCAATCGAGCATGTTCTCAGAACTAGTTCGGAATTTTGTACATTGGAACATTACTTGAATCATCATTAATCTGTGACTCTGAATAGCCTGAGCACATATTATAGCCTATGCGATTTGCGCATGTCCAGAATTTGCAGTTCTTACTTTTGTCCAAGAACAGATTGCACTGGCTCCGAACTAGTTCCCAAATTGGAAATTCAGAACCAAGTTGAATGCATTTTCTGTCATGTTGCAATCCTACTTAGATGCTCACATGCTCAGATAATTCAGAATTGATTCTGGATCATGTTGGAACAAACCTACATATAATATACACAATGTGATCTTCTAGTTCCTCCACAGTACTGCACACCCAGAACAGTTGGTAGCAAGCTAATGTTTAATGCCTGTCAAGGACACGACAGGTGTATTCCGTGTTCACACTGTAACGAGGGTCTCTGCCATTGTACAGCCACGTAAAAAATGAATGAGTGCATTAGAAGAGTAAAATATTTTAAAGTTCCATGTTGTGTAGCAGCGCGGTTTACACAAGTCGGTGTTTGCAACATGCATCCTGAGTTTATTAATAGTCTCTGTTCCATCCGTTATCATCTATTGGACACAGCCTATTTGTGTGTCCGACAGATGATAACATATTGTAATACCGGGCACAGCACAAAACAAAGGACTGTTGGGGCCAGTCTGCTTCATGCTACATGCCGGGTCAGCGAGCAGGCAAAGGCATTCAAGGTCAGGCTGCCACACGCAACTGTTTGTGTGTATGTGACTAACAATGGAAGTGGGCATACAAAAGGGGCTTTTGAGCAAGATCTGGCCATGTGATTGCCAGTATATGTGTAAAAGTTAAGAAAGGTCCATGTGACATCTTCCCCTCTATATAAGGAGGCGAGGAACAGCAGAGGAGCAAGTTACAGCGACAGACATGAGTCAGTCAATGTGCCAGTGAGTGCAAGACAGCTCTGGGTGTGTGTGTCATTGTGATAGATATGTCGGTGGTCGTAAAGAAAATTTAACAAGCATCGAGTAATTGCATCATCGTAATCAGTATATGAGAGACAAAGAAAGTGAAGAAAGGCACTGAAAGCACTGAGCAAGGTTATGGGAAGTCAAAGTTGTGAGTTGTGATAGCATGAAGACTGTAAACTGTTTGCAATGAGAAGAAAACTAAGTATTTGTGATAAAATTTTAAAAGACAATAAAGTGATAGGAAAGTAGGTAGGTAGGTAGGTAGGTATCTAATGCACTGCATACGGTGATAAATTCATTAGCAGCCTGACCTTCCAGTATTTTGAGATGATGTCATCTTCAGAGGAAAGAGCAGGGCAGGACCTAAGATTTACACTGTCCATGATTTTGTTGGAGTCACGCAGGGTGCAAAGTGGAGATTGTAACATGTGATGATGTGCCAGGCAGTCGTACTCAGTAGAGGACTTCTGCTCATCTTCTCAGAGCACAAGTGATGCGTCTTGGTTCATCCTTCAGGGACTTCCACTTATTGATTGCAGCAATTTCTTTTCTGGATATGTCTGAGTTTCTAATCTTGTTTTCACTGTGATCTTTAATTGAGAGATATGAGATGTTCTTCACTTTGCCAGTTGGTCAGCTGTCTCATTCCCTGTTATCCCGCAATGTGATGGGATCCACTATAGACTTAATTGTTTGAGTGATAGAAAAGTAACCAGATGGATTTTGTCACTTTGTCACAATATGGAACAGAGATTATCAATAAACTCAGCTCCATGTTGGAAATATCATCTTGTGTAAACCCTGCTGCTACACGACGTGGGACTCACAAATATCGTGCTCTCCTAATGAGCTCTGATACCGAAATTTAGATTTCCGATCGAATGGGCTTTTGAAAAAGACATGTTTTAATTTAATTGCCGGATATGAGATTTGCGATAAGTGTTAAGTAATAACATAAATAGATAATAGAGCAGGAAGTGTTGTAAGGTGAGCATGATATGAGTAAATAATAGTCGTTAAATTTGTATAATAAACGCATTATTGGTTTGAAATTAACGAGTCATGACGTCATACCACATAGTTTAAAATACACGTTCGAAAGTCAGTTCTACAAACCTTAAAAGTCGCGCGATATATCTAATAAAATATAAAGTAAACATCGTTTAATCCTAAAAAGGTAATTATATATTTGAAATTCATAAAAGAACATGTTATAATAGAAAGGGACATTTCTAAATTGCGGGAAAAGGAAATAGCATTTTGGATACGAGGCTTTCTTGGATGACGTCATGACATTCAAATGGAGCGAACGGCTTCTTAGCGTGGGTAAGAGAGAAGCGTCTAGTCAGTACTCAACCAGAGACCAGTACGGGAGTTCGTGCTGCGCGGATGTGAGCGCGATGTCTCTACAGATACAAATATTTTCGGCATAACTCCTGAAAATATTTAAAAAAGGAAATAAAGGATATGAAAAGTTGTTCTTGGGTTGTCCATTACACTTACGCAAACCCGAGATAAAGAGATCTTATGCAGAACTAGCCGAGGCGAGCTACATCAAAGGGCAACACATCACCAACGACTTCAGCTTCAAATGGCGATCCAATAACTAGGACACAACAACATATTCAGCTTCAAATTGGCTTCCCAACGTGTGGCGCCGAAAGAATGGACCAAACCCCTAAGACGACCAGATCAGCAGCGAACCAGCAGACAAGAAGGTGCCCAGCGTGTCAACATCTGTGAAACGTGTAGTGAACAAGTTTAAGTACAGTTAAAGTGAAATAGTGAAAATATTGAAAATTTTGGTGAGTAGAAAAGCACATGTAAATAGCTTAGAAATGGAAGACAGTGACACTGACTTTTTAGGTTTCGATAGTCCGGAAATTGAGAAAAGTGTAAGTAGGATGGAAGAATTTAATCAGAATGTAATTGGTAGCAGAATATGCCAAGAAGTAGAAGATCAGAACGTTAGAGAAACACCTAGAGGTAGTTCAGAAATGTTTAGTAGTAATTCAGAAAGGCCAGCATTTATGTCAGAAATAGAGAATATGTTTCAAACGATAATGAAAAAGATGAGTACAGAGTTAAGTCGAAAGCTAGATGAAAATAGTAAAGAATTAAGAACAGTGGAAAAGATGAATACAGAGTTAAGTAAAAAGATAGATGAAAATAGTAAAGAGTTAAGAACAGAGTTAAGCCAAAAGATGAGTAAGATAGACGAAACTAGTAGAGAGTTAGGACAGAAATTAGAAAAGGGACAACAGGAATTGGGAATGCAATTGGAGAATCAGAGGAGAGTTTTCGAAACCTTTAGGGAAGAAGTTAGGGAGGAAATTAATAAAGTCAGTAGTGAAGTAAAAGAAAATAGAGAACAGGTTAAGGGAGAATTAGAGACAATAAGGCAAGAAGTAAAGAATTCTGAAAAGAAATTAGGTCAACAAGTTAGTGAAAAATTAGATAAAGAAAGGGAAAGAGTAACATATAGTTTAGACAAACAAAGGGAAGAGGTAGTACAAAGGTTAGATAAAGACAGGGAAGAAATTAGAGAAGAGTTACAGGGGTGTAAAGTTAGAATAGAGAGATCTGATGTAGAAAGTGAAAGGCAGGCTAGAAATTTGGAGGATGTTACAGACCAAATAAAAGGAGTAGTAACAGAAATTACTCAGGTAAAAGAGGCCTTAGAAAATTTGAAATTAAGTGAAAATGCATGTAATCACAACAATCTTAGTAAAGAAGTTGCAAGAAACGAGGCAATACCAGGTGTATCAGCTGACATTTCGATGCAAAATAGGGGTAACAGTAATTCCCATTCTGATCTCGGAAATAGTGCAGGGATAGGTGACAATTCAAATTTACATTGGCCTAACCATGTCTTAAATGAAATGACACCTCCAGTTTTTGAAAATGAAGATTCAGATGATCCTAAAGCCTTTTTAGAAGGGTTACAAGAGTACTTCACGGTGAAACGTATACCAGAGGAGTACAAGATGGTGATAGTAAGAAAATGCCTAAAGGGTAATGCTGCTAATTGGCTAGGCCTTTCTATGGGTAACAATAATGACTACAGGACCTTTAGAAACATCTTTTTAACCAGATATTGGGGAGCTAGTAGGCAGGCTAATATTAGAGTTGAATTAAGCAATGGAAAATTTAATCCTAGATCGGAGGAATCGATGGTCAACTATTTTATGAGAATAGCGAGAAAATCGAAGATGTTGGATCCTCCCTTGGATGAAAAAGATCTAATAAATATAGTTACTCCACATTTTCCGGAAACGCTTCAACACTACCTAATCATAGCCCGACCCGATAGCATTGCAGCTATGATCGAATTATTATCAGCCTTAGAAGTCAATAAGCCAAAACACGCATTTGGAAATAAATATGAAGAAAAAGAAACTGTAAATTCTTTCGGGCAAGGGGCACAGTATTATCAGAATAGAAGTGAGATTAGGGAAAGATATAAAGGACCAGTACCAAGGATGGAATCATTCCGGTGGGAAAATCAAGGTAGATATAACCAGGAAGGGCATCACCAAAATAGAAATGGTAATCTAAGGGGAAGAAATATAAGGGTGAATTATATGAATACGAATAGATTTGATCGAGGTAGACGGGGACGTTATTTTGGACATAGTAGAAATTCAAATGATGGGTATTGGACAAACGGAGATAATGAGTTTAGACCGAGGTCACCAAGACAGGGAGAAAGGTATTCAAATGGACGAAATTCCCCCGAAAATGCGGAAATGGTCGAGGCCATTAACACGGTCAAAAACATGGTAGGAAGTAACCCCGATTTAATGCAGGAAAACAGAAGTAACAATTCGGGAAATAGTACAGGAGCAATACATAAAAATCAGGGAAACGCCAGACCCGGTCAAACGCGCCTTCAGTGAGAACTGGGTATCCTAGTAATGATTGTGATAAGTACTCGGAAATAAATAGTCCTGGAAGGCAAATGATGATACAAAAGAAAAGAGAATGGAAAAATAGAATCGACGAAAACGAAAAAGTAGGAGATCCACCTAAAATCAAAATTGGAGTAAATGGAAAACAATACAATGCAATTATAGATACGGGATCAAATAGCACAGTATGCTCACAAAATTTTTATGATAATTTACAAAGTAGTGGTTTTAAAGTAATGTCTTTACCAGTTAATGGGATATATTGCTCGCTAGCTGTGGGAAAACGAAAAGAAAGAGTAAAATTTCAAGCAATGATAAATATTGAAATAAATGGGAGAATACTTGGAATTTTATTTCTGATTGTAGGAAGACTTGTGACAGATATTATAATAGGTTGTGATTGTCTTTATGCCTGGGAAGCTGTGGTGAATTTTAAAAACATGATTCTAGAAATGAAAGTTGTAGATGAGACCATTATAGTGCCTTTTGTGGAAGATAGTAGTTCAGAAACTATTGTAAGAGAAAAAGAGGAAGAAGAAATCCAAGGGGATACATTCTTTGTAGAATATGTTAAAGTAGGAGCTATGGAATTAACTGAAGTAAATGTCAAAGAGTACAGTGTCAATAATAAAGAAAATGTAGAATGGGATAAAAATGATTTCATAGACAATTTGAGGGTTTCTGATGCAACTAGGTACTATGATAGGGAGAGTAGTGAAGACTTAGAAGAATTGTTGAGGGAAAAGGTAACTCAGGCTGATCAACTAAATGAACAACAGAGGGATAAATTGTTTGAAATATTAATCCGAAATAAAGAAGTATTCTCTGAGAAACCTGGTAAATGTAATATTTATACTCATTCGTTTGAGATGATACCCATCAAACCTTTTACACATAAAGCGAGAGCTATCCCTAGTACGATAAGAGAAGAGGTAGATGCAGTTATAAAGTCAATGTTAGAAGATGAGGTTATTGAGATTTCGAATTCAGAATTTGTGAATCCCCTATGTATTGTAAATAAGGCCAATGGAAAGATTAGGGTGACATTAGACGCGAGAAAACTAAATCAACATTGTAAACCTGATAGATTTAGACCAGAAAGTGTAGAGGTAATATTGAACAAATTGCAGAAGGGCAAAATTTTTTCTACTCTAGATCTTACAGCATCTTTTTGGCAGATCCCACTTAGAGAAGATTTAAGAAAATATACAGCGTTTTTACATTCAGGAATATTATATCAGTTTCGAGTTTGCGCCTTTGGTATGAATACCAGTGGTAGTGCACTATTAAGAGCTTTGTATGAAATTTTTGGAGAAACCATAAAGAAATTTGTAGCTCAGTATGTGGATGATTTTGTGATTTTTTCAGAAAATATAGAGGATCATTTAAATCATATCAATTATGTGCTTAGTCAGTTAAAGAAAGCAAACATGACAATAAAGCCAAGTAAAACTGCATTCTTTGTGAAACAGACAGAATTTTTAGGTTATGTTATTTCAAATGAGGGAATCAGGCCTAATCCCGACAGAATTGAAAGCATAAATAAAATACCAGCTCCTAAAAAATATAAAACAATTGAGAAGATTTCTTGGTATTCTAAATTATCAGTCAAGATTTATCCTGGAATATGCAACCGTAGTAGCCCCATTAAGACAACTATTGAGAAAAGATGTAAAATGGCAATGGTCATCAGTAGAACAAGAATCTTTCGAAAAGGTAAAAACATTGTTTGCAGCGTCAATTTTATTGGAAAAACCTAGGGAAGATCTCCCCTACATAATTTATACAGATGCTTCAGGACTTGGTTATGGTAGTGTCATATTACAAAAAGATGAGGAAGGAAAAGATCACCTCATTGCTGTAGCTTCAAGGGGGCTTTCAAGGACTGAATCACAGGCTTGCACTACAGAAAAAGAGATAGCAGCTATTTACTTTGCACTTGTAAAATTTAAGCAATATGTATATAACAACCCAGTAATAGTTTACACAGATCATGTTAGTTTGGCATTTATGAACTCTTGCAAACTCACAAGCACACGTATTTCTAGATATATACATGAGATCACATCCCATAACATAGAAATCAGACACATAGCAGGAAGTCAAAATATTTTTAGTGATTTGTTATCAAGGATGAAAACCAATTATACAATACCAGATACAATTAGTGACAACAAACATGATGTAACCATACTATATTTGAAAACCTTAGAAGGGACTCAATTAGCTAAAGAATTTCGAAATTTGGAACAATTACAGACAGAGGACGATGAACTTAGGAAATTGAAAGAAAAGGCACAACCAATCACAGAAAATCTAAAAGATAATATAGGTATTTATGAGGGAAAAATCTATAAATTTCATGGAAGAATTGAACCTAAATGGAAAGTAATGGTACCAAAAGCTTTACAAGAGAAACTTATACTTGCTTATCACAAAACACTAGCTCATACAGGTAGTGAAAAGCTAATCATGGTAATTAGTGATCATTTTTATATAAAACATTTGGCAAAGAAAGTGAGAAAAATATGTTCAAGCTGTGATTTATGTCAAAGGGCCAAACCATTTAATATCAAATTTGATATAGAACCTCAGACAATCATAAGAGAAGGGAAAAATGTACTAGTTACTGCTGATGCACATGGGGAGCTACCAGTAGGACAATTTGGATGTAGATATATGTTTGTTCTTCATGATGTTTTTAGTAAATTTATTAAAATTTATCCTGTTAGGAATATCAGCAGCAAAACATGTGTAGGAAAGATAATAAAAGATTATGTGCCTAAATATGGCAAGATTCAGGCAATCTTAACAGATAATGCTACAGTTCATCGGAGCAAAATCTTTAAAGAAACCCTAGAAAATCATGAGATAAAGTTATATCATTGTTCCTCATACTTTCCATCAGGGAATCCAACAGAACGTGTCCTCCGAGATATAGGAATTTATTTACGTGTACTTACACATCATAATCACAAGGATTGGGTGAAATATTGTCCATTGATAGAAAAGATTATCAATCACACCATTAATGTAACTACTGGGTTTGCACCAATAAAATTAATGTTAGGAATTGAACCAGAACCAATATTGATCGGGGTACCAAAAACACTGAAAATTAATGACATTCAGTTAAGTGAAGAAGAAAGAGCGAAAATTGCTTTTGAACGAATCAAGAAAAAGGCAGAGAAGCGAAAATTAAAGAAAAAGAGTAGAAAACATAAATGGGAACCTAAGATAGGCGATTGGGTACTAGTTAAAGACCATAAGTTATCAAGTGCATTGCGAGGTAGGAACAAAAGGATGGAATTGTTATATAAAGGTCCTGCAGAAATTATATCAAAATTTGGTTATCATACCTATGAATTAAAAGATGTTAAAAATGAAAAATGTCTGGGAAGATGGCATAAACAACTCCTTCGACCATACAAGAAACCGTGTGGTGCCTTGGAACCTTGATTTAATGTAAAAGAAAAATTGGAAGTGTCATTTGTCTATTGGCGCCCAATCAGCTTTGAGATAAAATGTAAATGTTAGCTTACTTGAAAATCATATATTGGTCAGGTACTTACATATTCATGAAAAATGCAGAATGTGAATTGCTATCTACTACCAAGAGCTTAAAAATATATTGTATAGAGCTCACAATAACAGCTTCAGAAAGATTGTTAAAATGTTCATCTCCGCATAGAGAGAAAACAGAATATTTACTTTGTAAACATTTGTTAAAATATTTAGATGTATAGATAGTTATCACAGCAAGACAAAGAAAGAACTTGTCTGAAGAGTGTAATGGATTTATATAAATATATGTACATTTTAGTGCTTAAAGGATATAGTACTGATATGTGTTACAATAACAAAAGTGAAAAATCACAGTGCAAGTGATAGTGAGAGCGAAGTGAGCAAACATGAACTAAAAGAAGGAAGTATAAAGAAAGACTCTTGAAATTTAACCTTTATATAAAAGCTCCACAGAAGAAACCATAACATATTGTAATTAGTATTTAAGGATTAATGTTTAGTCAAGTGTATAATTGTTTGTCATGTTAAAAAGATTAATGAGAAAATGTGTTAATAACCAATTTCAAAAACAGTGTAATTGAAAATTGTATATAATGGGAGTGTTGCCGATTATTCAAAATACAGGAGTAATTTTTAATTTTTCTTTCGGGCAAGACATTTACATTATTTTATTATAAAATAATAAAATAACATAAATGGGGGCATTTGATACCGAAATTTAGATTTCCGATCGAATGGGCTTTTGAAAAAGACATGTTTTAATTTAATTGCCGGATATGAGATTTGCGATAAGTGTTAAGTAATAACATAAATAGATAATAGAGCAGGAAGTGTTGTAAGGTGAGCATGATATGAGTAAATAATAGTCGTTAAATTTGTATAATAAACGCATTATTGGTTTGAAATTAACGAGTCATGACGTCATACCACATAGTTTAAAATACACGTTCGAAAGTCAGTTCTACAAACCTTAAAAGTCGCGCGATATATCTAATAAAATATAAAGTAAACATCGTTTAATCCTAAAAAGGTAATTATATATTTGAAATTCATAAAAGAACATGTTATAATAGAAAGGGACATTTCTAAATTGCGGGAAAAGGAAATAGCATTTTGGATACGAGGCTTTCTTGGATGACGTCATGACATTCAAATGGAGCGAACGGCTTCTTAGCGTGGGTAAGAGAGAAGCGTCTAGTCAGTACTCAACCAGAGACCAGTACGGGAGTTCGTGCTGCGCGGATGTGAGCGCGATGTCTCTACAGATACAAATATTTTCGGCATAACTCCTGAAAATATTTAAAAAAAGGAAATAAAGGATATGAAAAGTTGTTCTTGGGTTGTCCATTACACTTACGCAAACCCGAGATAAAGAGATCTTATGCAGAACTAGCCGAGGCGAGCTACATCAAAGGGCAACACATCACCAACGACTTCAGCTTCAAATGGCGATCCAATAACTAGGACACAACGATTAATCAGCTTCAGCTCAATCATTTTTTCCATCTCTGTACAAGCATTTTCACTTAAGCTGAAAATGTTTTTGACTAAACAGTGTGTGTTTAATGGAGAATATTTTTGAGAAGATAGCAAATACACAGAAAAGGTGAAACAAAGATCTACAGAGAGGTTGCAAATTTCAAATAATTATTTGTGATCCCTTTTATAATTCAATAAATAAATTTCTTGAGACTCTGTTCATGATGTTGGAAGAAGTGGTAGACTGATTATTCCTTTCGAGGTGCTGCGAAGTCAATAGCATATAAAGATAATCCACAAACAACAGATGAAGTAGCAATAATAAACTACATATTCAGTTAAATAAGGAAAAATTGAAGCTATTAACAGTGAAGCAACAAGATTCTAAAGTAAGAACAAATTAGAAACTAAAATCTTCACTTATCTTAGTATTATTTGCTGACCCTGGGTTTCAAGCTGTGTCCAGCTCATTCTCAAAGTCATATGGCAGCAAATAATACTAAGATAAGTGAAGTTTTTAGTTTCTAATTTGTTCTTACTTTAGTACATATTCAGTGATAAAAGAAACTTTAATCCTACCAATGCCACCCCTTGTTACAGAACTTATACTACCAATGGCACTACATAACCATCACTGCTAACAAAATGTCTCAACAATTGTTAAATTGTTAAAATTGGGTATTATATCTTGTCATGTTTATAAAGGTAATAGGTATTTAACATTGTTTGACTATTCCTTTCTTACACAAATCATATTATACCGATGGGGGAGTACTTTATGACCACCTTGACATTTCATTGTTTCTTAAAAAAACCAACAATGAAAACTTTGAAGCAATTATGCTTTAGTAGCAGAAACAGTGATTGACAATAACTATTAACTGCATGCCCTTAATCAAAAAATTAACAGACAGAATTTAAAAATCTGATGTGTTGCACTCACATGACTTTCTCTACTCTTGTACTAACCATTCTTACAAACTCTTATTCCTATATCTTCTTCGTGTTAGTTGTACAAATTATCCTATTGCTTATTTCCTTGTAGGTACAAGGGGAATATGGGAATACAGCGGGCTTTGTGCTAGTCAAATCTTTTAAAGCTTTGAGTTTCCATCCTCTTTGCACAGCTAAAATATAAAATAAAAAAAATTAATAACGATGTTGCATTTGACGAAAATTTAAGTATTCCAGAACTCACATAAATAACAAGGAATATCTCCAAAATGGTACACTCTACAAAAAAATTTATTTGGACATAAATTGTGTATTTTAGTAGGATTTACATTTTTCCACAGGTCCTCCAGACATTCTGGGGGTTGTGAGAGAGCGATGTGACCGCCAAAACATAAAAATATGGTGCTCTCTAAAAAACGGTTACTATTACTGCTATTGCTCTCTTCAATATCATCAATGAAAAATATTGGAGAGCAAGAGGATTAATGACTTCATTGTCAGAAAACCAGCATTAGCTAACAACAACATTTTTCCACAGTAAGATTTGGTCTATCTCGTACAGTTTACCAGTTACGCAAAAGTCATCCAGAGTACACAGGATTATATAGGCTATAGCCAGAAAATTCATTTCATTTGTCATAAAAATATCTCAAACATGTGGCATTTTAATTAAAATCATTAGAGCCATTTTTGAGAAAACAAAACTTTTCCATGTGAAGGGTAGTTTAGGGTGGAGCAATTTTCTTTAAAGTCTTTGTGTCGCATTCTTAAAAGATATTAATATTAAATATCAACTTTGGTTTTTAACCAACTTTTCATTTTTGAGTTATGCTGTCCACAGACATCCACACACACACCTTTTTCGAAATATGCTTTTTCTTGGTTTCAGGGGGCCTCAAAACATATATTTATGGTGAAATCTTGACATCCAATTTTTGGGTGGAATACAATACTTCCTCTACTTACTATACATAGTAGAGAAAGTGTGTGTGTGACTAATGGTCAGAATTTGATAATAAAATGATTCTTCTTCTTGCGTGCCAATATTTAGACTAGATCTTCTTGATTTTGGAGAATTTCACATACAATTAGGTGATCAATGTTCATTAAGTCATTTTTTAACATAAACAGCACTGTGGGGAAGTCATTAATCCAATCTTGACAAATCATTAATGTCCACTCAGACAATCATGGCTTGAGATTAACCTGAACATTGCAACTGATGATTTTCTTGGTAGATCTGGAATTGTTTTAAGTTTATTTTGGAGATCCTTCCAATTAAGTTTTTCAGAAGAAGCAAGATATTCATCATATTTTTTTGTGAAGATGTTTTTGATTAACCTTTTAACTGTCATAGTAGAGAAAATAAAAAATGTGGGCATAAAGTACCCCCCCTAGTTGGTATTGCTAGGGTCAGTCAAACTGTGTAACAATAACATTAAAAAAATGAATTATGATTTTAATGTATTTATTTTGTCTTTCTACTTCCTGCTCCGATTCATTTGAACCAGTCCACCACTGTAGCATCATGTACCACGCATTCTCTCGTCATGTTTATTGAGGAGGTACTTAAGATAACACTGTACTATTTAACACTTTAAACCACTGTTAAAACAGTAAAGAAATGAAGATCCTGTATTTGATATTTTGATAATTACATTTTCTCTTAAAACTTCTTTCAGAAAAATATGTTGCTTTCTGAAAACTGTTGTACAGAAGAAGAAATATATTCTTCCACACTTCATTTTCCTAAAATATTGCTTAAAAATGTTTAAAATAACATTATTGTTTAATTTCACGTGGAATGTTTCATTACTGATTCTAAAAATTAAATAAGCTGCACACTAAAGTTCATGTTTATTTTCCCTTCATCATATTCTTTGTTATAGCTGCTTGTACACAATGTATTCACACATGGACATGAAGTCAGAATGTTTGATTATCATGAAAGCAAATGTGGAACCACAAGGGGATGTAAAATGGAAACTTGGAATTTTGGATGTAATGAAAGATAGACACTTAATAGAGGGACAATGGATGAATAGAGAAGAATGGGTTTTGGCAATTAGGGAGCAAAATTTATAGTTATACAAGTAATGTGTAAATTTATATGAAACATTTGGCAGTTAGGAGATGTACAATACATTGTAGAAAGTGATCTAATAATAATATTTGTATCTTCTGTTGTTTTGTCAGCTATGATATGTTAGCACGAGTATGATACAGGTTTGTAACATTTCCAATCTTAATTGGAATTGTGTTTGTCTTTGTCTAGCAGTAGGAATTTGAGTCCCAGAATTTCCCCCATTGTGTTACAACACAATCTTGTGTTACAACAATGGCTGGCCCCGTAGAGCACCTGCCTGCTGTGCCAGGGGTCCCGGGTTCGATTCCCGGCAGGGGGTAGGAATTTTTCTCCAGCCAGGATTATTCCTCATCCTTCTCTGAGTCTGGAAGTATAATGGTGGCGCGCTGTGGCTGAGTGGTTAGAAGCGGCATCTGGGCGGGTTTTCTCCGGGTCCTCTGGTTTCCCCAGCCATTCATTTCGCCTGCATTTCATATCATTCTCTTCCTCACTATCATACCTGGTGCTTCCAGGTGTTCACTCTGTCTGGTCCAGAGGTCCCTCTGCTCCTTGACTCGTAGGCTGGCTTGTAAGTCCTACATAAGGGGAGGGTAATCAGGGAAAGAATTGTTACAACAACCAATTATTACTGATTGGCCAACATAGGGAAACAGCAAATTAAATATGTGGGAAAAGAGTTATGTCAAGTTTGAAATACATTTAATTAATTTCAACATTGCCACTACTTAGGCTCACTGAGTCTCCGCCAGACGTCTCTTCCCCCACAGAAACAGCATCCACGTGACCAGTCAGTCGACAACATAATGCCTTCAAGTGAAGACAAAACCTGTTACGGCATGTATTAATGAAATTTGGCAAAAATTGCCAAAAATGTTTATTTCCCATTTTGCATTTTTTATGTTTATACTTTGTACTTTAATGGCACACTTCTGTTTTCTCAATATCAGCCAGTTTTAAATCTCCAGGAGGGCATTTAAACATCTCAGTGCAGGTGGGTATTCCTTCCTAAACTTCATGGCTACAGCTTTCAAATGCAATTTTCATTTTAGTCTCTTGCAGGGAATTTTGCTTCAGAGGTTGAGTTGGCTGTGCTAAATGAATTTGATATATCGTACTGAAATGTCATGAATCTGCCACGTGTTTTGCTTTTAAACAAAGAAGTGAAGTCCATGTTCTGTAATCTTGCCCAGTTATTTCAGTGTTCCAGTCGCATATGAGGCATTGTTTAATAACTTTTATGTCATTCATTAGTTTATAGTAAAGCAGTAATAAAGCAGATATCTTATGAGTTTGGTGCACAAATTAGCGAAAGAGCATAGGTTAGCTAAGAAAAATAGGAAAGCAAAATGAAAGTTTTCATACTAAGAAAAACGACCAAGCAAACTTAAAATTCTCAAAAACTGCTACTGAGGCCAAGAAGAAAGCAACAGAGAGTCCTACATATGGTGCTGGGGAATTTTAAGTTGAATGGATTTAGGTAAAGTACAAAAATATATTGTTAAACTTTAAAATCCATTTTTCTCAATTCTTTCCTTTTTTTCAGCATTTTTCACATTTCAAAATGCTCCTTGGACCCTAGTTTCGGGAGAGCTTCAGAGATTTGTCATGCACTAGTTAAAAGATATTAAATAATTGAGTTGAAATTACATATTTTTCATAACTCATGCCGAAAAAATTGAAAATATTAATAAGTTACACAACAAAACATTTTTTTTCCTCTTTAATTAAATCCAAGCAATGGCTGTATGACAATTTCTTTATATCTGTATACTGAGCTCAAATTAAACATTTAGGAGAGATACAATAAACTGTAGGGTCCAAGGATCATTTCATATTAGCATATTAAAAAGTAATTTATTATTAATAAATATATTAATAATTTAAAGTCAGTTTGACATAGGACATTGAAATTTGTGTGTACTATATATTTCATGTCCTGAATATGTGGAAAAAAATTCAAAGCAATCAGAAGAAAACTGTGCATCTTTTAATTTTCATAGATACATTGTCTTAGGTATAAATTTAATGTATGTGAAGCAGGGGCAGGGGAGGGGGGACCTGATGAGGTGCTATAATTAGAACATCCTGAAATGTCATTGGATGCAATGTGTCGCAGGGCTCCAGCACTATCGCCAACTTAACAAAGATGAGCAGATTGGCTCATGGCACCAAAAGGGTTGAAGCAGATATATTTCAAGGAAACTTTAATCCAAACGCTCATTCATGACAATTTGATTTTATTAATTTAATGGTTTTTTTATTTTTTTTATTTTTTTTTTTTATTTATTTAATCTGGTACCAATTTGTGGAACAGATCATTATTGTTAACCTTGTTTCAGCATTTCAGACTGATAATTATAATTGTTTTGCATCATAGCATGTTAGGAGGCATCAGGATAACTCTGACAAAATAAGAAAAGGTACTAAAGAAGACAAAAGCTGAGCAATACTGTTATAGTTACATATAACAATTTTCCACACGGCACTTGGTCAATGTATCTGTGAGGGATAGAAGCCATTTTTTGGCAACTTACCATAAAATAGTAATTCATATGGTTTCAGACATGCCAAATAGTTGGAAATGTTTGAATAAGTGAAGAAATATTATATCAATGTAATAATTATAACAATAAAAAGTGTGTAGTAAAATAAATTCATAAATTTAATAGGAGAAGTCAAGATATGCTTTATTCCATGGTCATGATCCAAGATTAAGGTAAGAGTTCTCAGTGCTCAATGCACTTATAAGCAAAAACAACTGCTTCAGCTTTAAGGACTGCTGCACTCTGTAGACTTGTGCAGCAAGCTCTGTTTCCTGGGATAGGAAAGAGGAACAAATCTGCTCATGACACTGAAAGGGTTAAGGACTGCTGCCCTCTCCAGACTCGTGCAGCAAGCTCTGTTTCCTGGGATAGGAAAGAGGAACAAATCTGCTCATGACACTGAAAGGGTTAAGGACTGCTGCACTCTGTAGACTTGTGCAACAAGCTCTGTTTCCTGGGATAGGAAAGAGGAACAAATCTGCTCATGACACTGAAAGGGTTAAGGACTGCTGCACTCTGTAGACTCATGCAGCAAGCTCTGTTTCCTGGGATAGGAAAGAGGAACAAATCTGCTCATGACACTGAAAGGGTTAAGGACTGCTGCACTCTGTAGACTTGTGCAGCAAGCTCTGTTTCCTGGGATAGGAAAGAGGAACAAATCTGCTCATGACACTGAAAGGGTTAAGGACTGCTGCACCCTGTAGACTCGTGCACCAAGCTCTGTTTCCTGGGATAGGAAAGAGGAACAAATCTGCTCATGACACTGAAAGGGTTAAGGACTGCTGCACTCTGTAGACTTGTGCAGCAAGCTCTGTTTCCTGGGATAGGAAAGAGGAACAAATCTGCTCATGACACTGAAAGGGTTAAGGACTGCTGCACCCTGTAGACTCGTGCACCAAGCTCTGTTTCCTGGGATAGGAAAGAGGAACAAATCTGCTCATGACACTGAAAGGGTTAAGGACTGCTGCACCCTGTAGACTCGTGCAGCAAGCTCTGTTTCCTGGGATAGGAAAGAGGAACAAATCTGCTCATGACACTGAAAGGGTTAAGGACTGCTGCACTCTGTAGACTCGTGCAGCAAGCTCTGTTTCCTGGGATAGGAAAGAGGAACAAATCTGCTCATGACACTGAAAGGGTTAAGGACTGCTGCCCTCTGTAGACTCATGCAGCATTATGTGCCTCTTCAAACTCTGTTTCCTTGGATAGGAAAGAGGAACAAATCTGCTCATGACACTGAAAGGGTTAAGGACTGCTGCCCTCTCCAGACTCGTGCAGCATTATGTGCCTCTTCAAACTCTGTTTCCTTGGATAGGTTTTGCCACATATTTCACAGGAATAAGGTTTTTGTCCTGTGTGAGTTATCTCGTGGGCCCTCAGTTTGCTCATCACTGTGAAACCTTTGCCACACGTACTGCACGTGTGGGGTTGTTGTCCTGTATGTACAAAAGCATGCGTCTTGAGGTAACTGAGTCGCAGAAACTCCCGTCCACACTCTGAACAAGCATACGGTTTATGCTCTGAGTGCACTATCACATGTTGATTCAGATGCTGACGACTTGCAAAACCTTTACCACAATTCTCGCACTCAAAAGGCTTCTTGTCACTGTGGGAGATTTCGTGGAGCTTCAGTTTAGCCATAAGAGTGAAACCCTTACCACAAACCCAACATACAAAAGGCTTCTCCCCTGTGTGCAACATGAGGTGCGTGCGCAGGGAGCCCAGCTGGGTGAACCCCGTGCCACACTGGGGGCAGATATGTGGCTTCACGTCCAGATGGATCACAGAGTGCTTCTTGAGGTCGTGGCGACGTGGGAAGGCTTTGCCACAGACGGGACAGGCGTGGGGTCGATACCCAGTGTGTATTCGTCTGTGTGAACGCAAGTTGGAGCTGATTTTGAAACACTTGTGGCATATTTCACACTTAAATGGCTTCAAGCTGCTGTGTATGGCACTATGGTGTGACTTCAGCTGATAGGATCGTTTGAACTGTTTACCGCATTCCTGACACACGTGCATCTTCTTGGGTCTCTCAGCACTATTCTTTTGTTTCTGAGCACTGATAGCCTTAACTGTGTCCTGTTCACTCTTGAGCACACACTGCTTTGATGTCCCAGCATTTTCCTCTCCGTCATTGCTGTAAACAGAACACAATTAAATTTCTTTGCCCATGCCTGGGTTGTAGGTTGCAATACTACTGTAGAGTTGCATGTATGACCTTGTTTATTTTCCCACCTAATCAGAATTGCCTACAACTTGAGCCAATCTTACTGAGCCAACATACCTGTGGAGGTGTGCTGAGCTATACTTAATGGCCAATCAAATTGCATAAGCTTTCATGGTCTGTGTTATTAAATAGAAAATGATTATCCGGGCTTGTGGGCCATGCTCTGGTAGTAAATCCTCTTCCAGATGTTTCGTTCGAAGCTGCATCGAACATCCTCAGGGGTATGACCGTAGTGCTCTGCTAGTCTCGGTGATGACTGATGAGGAGCCCTTTGGTTTCACAGGTTTTATACGCTTATCAAGTGTGGGCATATGACGGTCTAGTCTTTGTTTATTGGTTCGGATGCTGCGTGGGGGCTGCTTCCATTGTGGTTGATGGGCTGGCATTTACTATGACTGAAGCTGTTGATGGCTTATCATCTTGAACTTGTCTCCGGTCAGGTTTCTTACATGCTTTGTATAACGCTGGATGCCAAGCTTTGTTTAGGTGCTTGGTCATAGAGATTTTCAAACATAAAGATAACTTCAATGTGAAGGAAGAAGCCAATTGCCTAAATAAACCACCTAAAGTAAATGCCAGCCCATCGACAGCAATCATAGACAATGGAAGCAGTCAGCAGCCAAACCAATAAACAAAGGCTGGACCAACCTTGCTAGGCTTCGTAACAGGTGTCGTCAAGACTAGCAGAGTACCACAGATGTTCGACGCAGCTTCAAACCTTCCTTCTCTGTAATGAGATTTACCACTAAACTAAGCCAGATAATCATTTCCTATATAATGGCCACTGCTCACACTTGGCATCATCAGTCATTTTTGAGAAAGCCAAATTTTTGAAAATTTTCCGTCATTTCATGTTGGAGAAAATAAACATTTTTGGAAACTTAATTCCATAAGAACGATTTTTCAGCCCAGGGTTTTTGGAAATTTTTTTTTGCTACACCAATATTTGAGAAAAATCATGTTTTAAAACTTTCTCTTATCACAGACATTTTTGAAAAAAGGAATACTTTTTTTAAAATTTTGTGTCATCGGGTCTCTTTTTGAGAAAATCAAAATTTGTTACCATATTTTCCTGCAAGAGTCATTCTTCAAAATTTTTGAAAATTGTAAATCATATAACCATTTTTGAAAATAAAATCAGTGGTTGGGAAAATTTGGTGTCATACATAATTATTGAGAAAACACACATTTTTTAAAATTTTTTGTTATTGTGACATTTATGGAGGAAATATAACATTTTACAAATTTTCTTTCCTCAGAGCAATTTTTCGATCAGAATTTTTGAACATTTTCTTATCAGAGTAATTTTTGAGAAAGTAAAAAATTTAAGAAATTTTCTCACCAAAGCCATTTTTGGTAACATGAACATTTTTCAAAGTTTTGTGACTTCAGGTCACTTTTCGAGAACAAACAGTTTTGAAAGAAAAAAACAAGTTTGAAAATGTGGTACTGTCAGTAATTTTTGAGAAAATGTTGTTTTCTAGTGCCTTGCATCTGGCAATGAAGCCATTAGCATTCGTGCTTTCCAATACTTTTGAACTGTAGTTTCTTATCTTAATGCTTCACAGGTCTTCAAGTGGTCTTTGTTCATTTCTGCTGGATCGTTACACAGGACACATATTGGTGAAGCTGAGATACCTATTTTTGAGAAAATCAAATATTTAAAAATATAATACGTAATAAAATAAAATGTAATACGTCCTCTGATTGGTAATCAGAGGATATGGTCGGTGAATTTATTTTGATAATTCTCCCGGTCAGGTCGGTGAGACCCGTAAACCAACGACAGGTGTGGTCCTCCAGACATTCTGGGGGTTGTGAGAGAGCGATGTGACTGCCAAAACATAAAAATATGGTGCTCTCTAAAAAACGGTTACTATTACTGCTATTGCTCTCTTCAATATCATTGTGAAAAATATTGGAGAGCAAGAGGATTAATGACTTCATTGTCAGAAATCCAACATTAGCTAACAACAACAACAATATTTAAAAATTTTCTGTCATGTCACTCATGGAGAAAATTAAAGCTTTTTAAATTTTTTTTCGTCAGAGCGATTTTTCAGATCAGGATATTTGAAAATTGTCTTTTGTCAGAGCAATTTTTGAGAAAATAAAAAATTCTGGAAATTTTCTCTCGCCACAGCCATTTTTGAAAAAATTTTTGAGAGCATTTTTGAAAACTTTCTTGGTCAGTCTTTTTAAAAAATGTAATTTTCTTTAAAATTGTTTCCTCATGCCTCTTTTCAACAAAATCAAAATTTTGAAAATTGTATGTTGTGTAACCATATTTGAAAAAAAATTAATATTTTTGAAAATTTGGTATCATGAGTATTTTTTGGGATTAAAGGTTTTCAAAATTAAGTATTCTGTTATTTTGAGAGACTCAAAATTATTAAAAAGTTTTAAAATATGGTATCACATTTCGAGAAAATCAAGGTTTTTGAAAATTTTTTCTTGAAAATGTCGTTTTTGAGAACATCAAAAAGTTTGAAAATTGTATATAATATAATCATTATTGAAAAAATCAACGTTTTTGAAACTTTGGTATCGTCAGTAATTTTTGAGAAAATAAAAATTTGTGAAAATTTTCTGTCATGTCACTTATGGAGAAAATAAAAAGTTTTGAAAGTTATCTTTTGTCATAGCGATTTTTCAGATCAGGATATGTGAAAATGTTCTTTCATCAAAGCGATTTTTGAGAAACTAAAAAATTTTGGAAATTCTCTCACCACAGCCATTTCTCACTAAATGTAAATTTGTGATGCGAGGTCAATTTTCGAGCATAAACAAAATAAAAATAATTTATTATAATAATTATAAAGTAATTTATTTAAAAAAATATATTTTGAAAATCGAAACCTTTGAAAATTTTCTGTCAAGTCCCTTATGGAGAAAAAAAATTTTTGAAAATTTTCTTTCGTCAGAGCCATTTTTCAGATGAGGACATTTGAAAATTTTCTTCTGTCACAGCACCAGCCATTTTTGCAAAAATAAAAATATTGTGACAATAGGTCACTTTCCGAGAGGCAAAATTATTCAAAAGTTTTTCTTACAAAGCCTTTTTTGAGAAAATAAAAAACTTTTATATATAATAGATATTTTGAAAAAATTAATATTTTTGAAAATTTGGTATCATCAGTAATTTTTTAATATTATTTTTCATCAGAGCGATTTTTCAGATCAGAATATTTGAAAATGTTCTATTGTCAGAGTGATTTTTGAGAAAATAAAAAAATGTTGGAAACTGTCACATCACAAAATTGTTTTTAAATTTTCTATCAGCCTTTTTGAAAAAAATTAATTTTTTTAGAGTTTTGTGTCATGTCTCTTTTTGAGAAAATCAAAATATTTGAAAATTTGTTCTGGCATATGCCTTTTTTTATAAAATAAAATTTTTGAAAATTGTACATCATATAGTCATTTTTGAAAAAAATATTTTTGAAAATTTGCTATTGTCAGATATTTTTGAGAAATGAAAAATTTGTGTAAATTTGGTGTCATCTGTAATTTATGAGCAAATCAAACTTATTGAAAATTTTCGGTCAGTCATTTTCGAAAAAAATAAAATTTGTAAAATTTGATGTTACATTTCGAGAAAATCAAAATTTTTTCTTGCAAGTCATTTTTGAGAAAATCAAAACTTATGAAAACTATATATAGTATAGCCATTTATGAAAAAAATCAATATTTTTATAAATTTTCTTTTGTCAGATACATTTTTCAGACCTGGATATTTGTGCCCACCTCTGTATCATGTTGGTTAGCGTGTCTGCCTCACGTTCAAGAGGTTGCGAGTTCAAGTCTCACTTAGGGTAAGTTATCCAGGTAAGGAATTTTCCGAGGTTTTCCCTTATCCTGAGAAAATGAATGTCGGGTAACTTAAAGCTCCATGGACCTCGGGCTCATTTGAGCATTACTTCACCCACTTCATTCACCGTCCAATATGAAATTACGTTGGAGAATGCTAATTTAAATAATAATAATAATAATAATAATAATAATAATAATAATAATAATAATAATAATAATAATAATAATAATAATAATAATAATAATAATAATAATAATAATAATAATAAAAAAAGGTCAGGATATTCAAAAATTTTCTTTCATCAGAGCAATTTTTGAGGACATCAAAAATTTTGGAAATTTTCTCTCACCACAGTCAGTTTTGAAACGAGACTATTATGACCTCGGGTCTCTTTCGGAGAAAACAAAATTTTTTCTTGCATGTCCCGCTTTTTAGAAAATAAATTTTTTTAAATTCTATGTAGTACAGCCATTTTTGAAAAAAGAATCAATATTTTTGAACATTTGGTATCGCCAGTAATTTTTGAGAGGATCAAAATTTTTGGAAATTTTCTTTCGTCAGAGCAGTTTTTGAAATCAAGATTTTTAAAAATATTCTTTCATCAAAGTGATTTTTGAGAAAATCAATGTCATCCCAGCCATTTTTGAAAAAATGAAAGTTTTTGAAAATTATGTGTCGTCAGGTCACTTCAAGAAAAACAAAATTATATATTATATTGCCATTTTTTAAAAAAATCAAATATTTGGAAATTTGGTATTGTCGGTGATTTTTGAGAAAATCAAAACTTTTGAAACTTTTCTGTAGTCAGGTCACTTTTTGAGAAAATATAAGTTTTTTAAAACTTTCCCTCAGAATTGCCATTTCTGTTAAAATAAAAAATCTGATAATTTGGTATCCTCAGACATTTTTTGGAAAGTAAGATTTTTTTAAATCTTCTGATATATCTACCTTTACAGAAAATCAAAACTTTTGAAAAAATTCTGTCTGGTTGCCATTCAAGGAAATAAAACTTTTGAAAAACATCACAACATTAAAACCATCTTCAAACCTACGAGACATATTAATACCTTGCTTCGGTCAGCCAAAGATCCCAGGGACCCGCTCAATTTGGCCAGCATTTACCAGATCCCTTGATCCTGCACGGCATCATGAACTGACTCACAGAACACAAGAGATGCTGCCGGCTGGGACAGACAGACAAGTCAGTGGTCGCAGAACATGCAATAGGGGCCGATGGAGAACACAATTCAGTATAAGGAGACTACTGTTCTTTCTCCTATGCCATACTACCATGCCAGACTACAACATGAAGCCATAGCAATTTACAAACACCCCAATAATTTTAACAGAAAGGAAGAAGCTCTAAAACTGAACAAAACCTGGCATCCAATACTTGAGCATAAAATCACGTAAACCATTCAGCAATCTGAGCAGAGAAGCCCCGCCCACCTAGCACACACCTCCCACTCAAGTTGAACCAATCCCCTGTGAGCGGCCTATATATAAATATAGCACCTCCAGCCTGTGATTCTGTTGTAACTGCACCTTCGCCAAGAAGACTCAGACCTCACCACCAATGATGTCCACCACGTGTGGACGAAACGTCTGGGCCTCTCAACTCCAGCAGACCACGGCTTTTAAGCCTGGAAGTAATTTCTAGCTATAATTGAGAAAATCAAAATGCTTGAAACTTTTCTGTGGTCAAGTCACTTTTTAAGAAAATTTAAATTTTTGAAAATTTTCTCTCATCAGTCACTTTTTGAGAAAATTAAAATTTTTAAGAATTTTCTCTGCTAAAATCATTTTTGAGAGAAAAAAACATTTTTGAAAAATTGGTGTCAGAGCCATTTTAGAAAAAAATCAACATCTTTTTAAACATTTTTTGTTGTTATGTCACTGTTGGAGAAAACTAAAATTTTTGAAAATTTATTTTGATGGAGGGATTTTTCTGAAAATCAAAATTTTTTATACTTTTTTGTCATCAGGTCGCTTTTCAAGAAAGTCATGTCTTGTCTCTTAGGAGAGCCTTACATAATTAGATGCAATTTCCCACACCACTCCTTCAGTCGGAGGGACAGACACAAAAAGACAATTTCTAAATTGCATCTTGAATTTTCTGGGAATGCCCTCAGAAGACCTTCATTCTGGATGAATTTTGTAACATGGTAAACAGTACGGGACATGGTAATACATAGAAATATTAAGTAATTGAGAGTTTGTATCTGTCAAAATGTAAGCACTGAAAATAAAATGGAGTCATCATGAAACTATAGTCTGTGTAATTTTCCAAGAACCTGAAGCAAATACTAAGATAAGTGGAGCTTTTAGTCTTTAAATATTTTTTTATTTTAGATTTGTGTTGCTTTGCTGTTAACAGCTTCAGTTTTTCATTGAATTTCTACTTGAAATTTGGTGCCTCAAGAACCTTCCCCCATGTCTAGTTTTCTACTTACACATTATTTGCTTCATCACTGGTGCCATAATTGCTGTAATAATCCACTTCGTTCCTTATTGCCAGATATGCATTCGCTTGGCTGCTGGAAAATTCATCCTACAAACATTCACATGACACTGTATTTTCTTTGTTAACACAATGTGACAGGAATAATTTCAATTACTAGTAATTAATATTGTAATCATACAGCTGTCCTTGCAAGGGCATTTTATTACTCTATTAATTAATCACATTTTCAGAATTGTTTAGATTAGATTGGATTGCATTCAGCGAGTACACATGCAGCCTTGATGGCCTATGAACATGTCAGTTGAAATGTTCAAATGTGTCACAGGAAATCTACAGTATAGCATAAAAAAACACATTGCCTATATACAGGCAAAAAAAACAAACAAAACAGGGATAATTAAGTCTTCCCAGTTGTAAGACTAACATAATGTGTTTACAAATACAGAGAGACTGCACACGGCTTGTGTGTTTAAAAAACACCAACAGTAAGTTTGTTGGCATAAAGAAATAATAATCAAACAATAAGTTTACAGAAAGTGAAGTTGCTGCATGTCAACTGTTTATGCTGTACATGTATTGTGCAGAGTAATACCAAAGTGTTTCTTGATAAGGCAGTATGTGAATTTAAAAATGTTTCCAGTTTTAGCTAGCCTATGTATGTCATAAAAATGTGCAACCAGTAAACTTCAAGTTTAAAAGCCACGGTAAAGTTTCACAACTAGCTTTAAAGTTATTGGCTACCTAAAGCAATACATCACTTTAGAAACCAATCAGAATTAACCAAGATCTTAAACATAAACATTTGGACTAAAAGCTTCACTTACCTTAGCATTTGCTGTAAGCTCTTGAGATAAGTAAAGCTTTTACTCTCTAAATATTATTATATTTTAAGATTTGTATTGCTTCACTGTTAACAGCTTCAGTTTTTCTCTGAATTAAGTAAGAGGTTAAAAATTCAAATTTGGAAGCAACAATACTTGTTATGTTTTTAAATTTACTCAGGTTAAGCTGTCATGCAGCTTCTATAAAGGATCTTATTTTCAAATATAAACATAAAGCCAACTTAAAATATAAAGGCTTGTTCACAACCACCAGTAACTATCAATAAGCAGAATGATAAAGTTTAAATACATGTATTCAAATGGGAGTGTTCACAACCAATGGGAAGTTTTCCCAAGCCCCAGAAACAGGAAAGACGACTTGACCAAGTTTTAACATTCTTGTTCCTATTATAGGACATAGCATGTTAGATTCATATTACACTTTCCACTGCAGAAATTTTTCAAGATGGCTGTACCATGAAACAGCTGCTAGAGTGCTCTCTAGTCACAAGCTAGGAAAAACATCATTGGTCAGTTAGAATCAAATGAATTCCCAATGCAAAATGACCTCTGCTTTCTGTGGATAAGTTGATCTATGATATGTATTCCCATTGTCATTACCAGGCTGGTGTTAAGTCCTGCCTTGCTTCGTGTTCTAGTACCTCTTCTGTTTACTGTTACCAGATGGTTCTGAATCAACCCTTATTGTCATATACCTACCTCCTCCTTTATTGACAGAATAATTTCTGGTTCTAGAAGAATTTCATGATGCTCTTCTGCCATTACCAACCATGTGGTTATCCAGAACCGCATGCATTCCTGCATTAAAAACAAGCACAAGAAATATGAGTCTTGTGTTTTTATTTCCTAAATTTATAGCTCATGGTCTAGAAGGTATTGAAGACAGCAATATTTTCCCAAGGCCTGCACTCAAGGGTGACAGTGATCTGTAGTCTGCACTGTCAGAGCTTATACGTCCAGGAGATAAACATACATTTACTAATCTTGATGCTGGTTATTGTGTTTTAGTGCTAATTATTTAATCTGATCCAGCTTATCATACAGCAGTCATGCACACATTAACATCCAACACAAACCTTCCCCTCGACCCACTATAGGCCAGTGCAATTTTTTGCTTGGTTACCTATTTAAAAGGGACCCTGCCCCTCTCTGTCTGCTGTGTGACAACCTTTTGTCAGTCCGTCACGTGCTGCTAGAGTGTTCCTCTCTAGTACACCTTCGAGATTCTCTGCAGCTGTCTGCTAGACTTGCAGAAGTCTTAGCGGACAACAAAACAGCAGTTGACAGAGTTTTTAAGTTTTTAGCGGAGTGTAACATCATTTGAGAATTTAAACTTTTAGATATCTCTTTTTTATACTTTTTACTTATCACCTTGTTTTATACCTGTTATTGCCACTGTTTTTTATATTTATGTGTATATTTTCTTTGTTACTAGTAATTTTATTTTTTGATTGAAGTTTATATCTGGCTATTGCCATAAACTGTTTTTTAAGGGTGCTGATGACCATGAAGTTGAGTGCCCTTAAACTACCCCACCCTCAACCCACTTACTTGTGCTGTTTGCTAACATAGCATAACACAGTTTTCATCCCGAGAAGGTTACCAAGGTCTACCCTGTGCTACACCCTTTCATTTCAAGAAAGTATGAGTGAGCAATAATAATAAACAACTAAACTGTCTAGAAACCCTGCAAAAGAGAACCATTAAAATACTTTTAAACCATTACTAATAGGAAATTGGCTTATGAAACCCGTAAAGGTATCTCAATTATAATCTTTGCAAAAGTTAAAAGCATATGGAGGTGGGCCATACTGCAGACTCCAGCTTGCTCCTCCTACCAGTGTTGCCAAATGTGGTACACATCTCACACACCTGAACTGAGAACATTATCTTCATTAATTGAGGCATTGAGCACAATAGTGGCCCAACCCACAAAGATTCAGAAACTGAGTTATTAGCACAGACATGTTCCCCATATCAAAATCTAGGAGAGCAGTAGTGGCCTATACCACATTTCTACAACCACCGACAGATGGCATGAGAAGTGTGTTATTGCATGGAACTGAATCTGGCTTCCTGGATAAAAACAGTGGCCCAACCTTCCTGCATGTATGGAACTATGTATCACAATGTCGGTGCTATATTGATTAAAATTTCCAAATATCATGACTCTTGCTTAGTTATCAAAGTCAAATCACAGATATTTTTTACACTCCATTATCTCCATTATGTACATTTAGTGCTAATGGCTTCATTGCCAGATGCAAGGCACTAGAAAACAACATTTAGTGGTAGGGCCACTGTTGCGCTCAATGCCTCAATTATGCTTGGATAAATATTTGAAAATAACAGATGCCAATCTTATAATAAGAAAGAATTTTATTTTCTGATCATGACCGTACAAAAATCCTGTCTCTTATGACACTTAGAATGCGAGCGATGCACATTTTATCTTCACATGATTATGGTTACCCAACCCCATTCAACACAGATAAGTCTGAAAAACACCATTCCTTATTCACAACACTTATTTCAAGCATAAATAAAAAGTGCATCTACTATGAAAATAGAAGTTACGTAGTTTGAAACAGACTGAGTTAATGTTCAGTTTGTTTTCAGAGTAGTGGTGTGTTATTTTTGTTAAAGTGAACAGGATCGTTGTCATGTGTCGAACTCGAGCTGAAATATTATTATTATTACATTCAATTATTATTATACACTTATCTTTTCTCCAATGTTTGTAATCCAAGTCCGTGAACATATACTTCGAAGCTGGGATAAGTGAATTTTCGATCAACAAACGTGAAGTGATTCATTCATTCTCAGGGCAAAAAAATTATATTTAATGTGAACCAGGTTTTACGAAAGCCCTCTAATCCAGAATATAGGACAACTGTAGATTTTTAGATTTTCAAAAACCCAGCAATTAACTGTAGAAGCTTGTGATGTAGGTAGTGTACACATAGTGTCACGAATTTGTAGTGAATTTCCAGGGACGATACTACGCAGTCAATTATCATTAACTTAAGGGATGAAAATGATGACTTCGAATTAAGTATCTTCGAAGACAAAGACGAAACTATGCTTGCCGCTCCACTGCTGTGACGTGTGTCAAGGTAAGATTTTAATAAGAGGTGGAATCAGGACTGAAAAATTCAATGCCATAGCTGGGATTTGAACCAAGGATCTTCAGCTTATCGAGCGGCTGCTTTAACCACTAGGCTACCATGGCCAACTTGCCAGTACGACATTAAATTCCCCAGCAGTAAGTTTGTTGGCACAAATAAATAATAATTAAGATTTTAATGTTTTAAGAATATTTAATGTGTTGTTTAATTACGGGAAAAATAGGCAGAACCTTTGCTGGCATGTAAAACATGCTCTTATGTACAGAACCTCAGCCGGTACACGCACTGCGCTTGGCAACAGCACTCCGCTTCAGCATTGGCCAGCGTTCACATGCCTTTAACTTTTGCGAGCAGTATAGTTTGTGAACATGATTTGGTAATACTGGCAAATACAGCAAAAACTTACAACATAGCTTAAATGTATGGAATGAAGAACTAAAGAAAATAAACATGAAAATTAGTTCCAGTAAATCCAGGTCTACGGCAATAAGCAGAGAACCTAAGACACAAAAGTAAAATTACAAAAGAAGGTAATCAAACATGGAACAAACTTTAAGTATTTGGGACCTCTATTTAGCAACGACGGAAAAATAGATGATGATGTGAGCAATAGAATTGCAGAAACTGCAAGATTGCATTATGCTTTAACCCTGCGACAAGCATGCTGAAGAAAGTTACATGAACGGGCACATGCAGCATTCTTTGCCGCCTAACTTTAAAAACCATTTCACAAAATAACCTCCTTGTTTTCTGGGAGAATTAATATTGAAGTCATAAACAATAATCAATATTATTGTTAATGCCAGTGCTTAATATAATATGTGTATAAATACATAAGCTGGAATAAATGAAAATACATGACATTTGTTTAAGCCTGGCAGGCTTATTGGGCATGTACTGAACAAAATCATCAAGTCCACAAAATGGAACAAGCATTTCATGTATGACTATGAACTCCCCTGGACTGTAGTTGTCTGCATTTGTTAAAAAATGCAAAGTAAAAATCGTGAATGGCAACAAGTGATCAATTCCAAGTATCGTCAAACCTCGGTGGCGGTGGCAAGAACAGAAAGTGCTTGTAGGTAAATGATATCCTTAGAATAGTCATTCCTGCCCCATTTGATGCTCACAGCTCTAATAACTTTGTGTGTCCTTTTCATAAGCAATGAGAAACTACTTCCTAATAGAGCCATTATTTCAGAAACAGAACTATTTCTGCAATCTCTATCCCTTGTGTAATTCAAATATGATATCTTGTATTTATGTATCTGTTCATGTTTTGTAAAAAGAGAATCAGTTATCTCAGGATCAAAAAAATTGAGAAAACCTTCAGTTTCAGTTTCTCTAGTATTCCGTTTCGAGCCAGGCAGAACTTTGAATATATTCTTGCGTTTTGTTTTCCCTGCGACTGCTAACGAATGATGCATCCATAAAGTTTCTTGGTCCTTGCCAATATAACAATGGCACTTGGTGTTTCTTTCACTTCATTCTCGTCATGACATGATTACTCAGATTTACTGGAAGTATCTCCATTATTTCTGCTTCGTCATCACTGTCAAAGAAATCAGCATAAACCTCTCTATCAGATGATTCCAGAAGATGCTAATTTCCTCTAGTGTCAATCCCTTCCTGTGTAAATCTGGAAGACAATTTGAAAAATTGTAATACCAAAATAATCGTCATAACTAAATAATCATTCACACAAAGTGTTTTTGCTAAATAAAGCTTTGGATGTTGGAAACATTCAGTAATGATATGGTTACATTCACTTACATGAGCAGGCACATTTGGTACGGAGTGCTGCCTTGGTGTAGTTGTCCACTTTACACAAAAGTCACAGCTGTAATGATGGGTATGATAATGTTACAATAGTGGCATTTGGCACCTGAATAAGCCATCAAAGTATATCTAGCACCATTTTAGTGTACTTGGCGCACTAACTTAATTATTGAAAGAAAACTAAATTGGCAGCACTGTATACCACCATGCACCTGCCGCAGGGTTAAATAAGAACTTTATTAGCAAGAAAGACATCTTGAAGAAGACTAAATTAACAGATAAAACCAACTTATGTACCAACATTAATTTATGGATGTGGATCTTGGCCATTAACATCTAAGTCAATTAGCAAACTACGAACAAATGAAATGAGATACTTGAGAAGAGTGGAAGGTACAACTAAATGAGATAAAATAAGAAACCAGACAATAAGAACAATCTTGAAAATTCAACCTTTATAACAAATAGAAAATAAGCAATTGAGATGGTTTGGCCATGTTCAACGCATGGGTGAGAAGAGGAGCCCAAAACAGGCTTGGCAAGCTACAGCATGGGGCAGGAGATCAACGGGAAGGCCTAGACGTTCCTGGGAGGATTGGATTGAGGGGAAAAGGACCGGATATGAATGGAGCAAAGATGCTTGCAAGAGAGTGTGTAAAATGTAAGGCTCTTTTAAAATCCTCGACATCAATTGGTAAAAGAGGATTGACTAAGTAAGTAAAAGCAAAATACTTTTTGGCTTAAAATTTTAAAGCCCTCTACAAAAGTATTTTAGGAAACAAATATCCTATCATTTTCCTTCCTCTGCAAATATAGCGAATCTCTACTCATGTATAAAACTGAAAATAATCACCTCTTTATCAAACACAAAAAAGGTATACCTCCTACAAAACAAGATCAGCTGATCACACCTGCATAAAATCAGTTAACTAAACCAAATATGGTATAAAAAGTATATTATGTAGTGTCACCAAAACATACAACAGCCTCTTATATGATATCAACTTATCTCAGTTCAAAAACACTCTCTTCAAATACCTACTTGAGCAATACTGTGACTTCCAATAACCAGTCAATAGAAAATGTTTGTGGTGCTTGCTGGAATATTTAATAAATGTTAATCATACACACACTAAATAGGTTTCAAAGAGGATAAATACTGCGTGTATATAAGTAACATTGCACAAATTTTACTGGTAATAGTTCATAGGCAATCAATTTGAGATAGGAAACCTATGAGCTATGAATACAAATTACAGAGTTGTGCCTTAAAATTACTAAGGCATATGCACACCACAGATTATGTCCACTATATCTGTGAAGTATTAAGAGAAAACAAGTGGAGGAATTCAGAGCCTATGTTTCTAGCATAATAGCTATTTGCTAGAATGGTAAAGGGGCGCGTGTGCTAGAATGGTAAAGGGGCGCGTGTGCTGCAATGGTAAAGGGGCATGTGTGCTGCAATGGCAAAGGGGCACGTGTACTAAAAGGCTACAGATTTGTTGTCTTCTGTTCTTTCCTTCCTTACTTACCTAGTTTAATTTTATTTACAGGAAAATTTATATGTTGTTGTAAGTTTTTACTCAATCAATGCTTAAGCTTTTTATTTCAAATTCTTTTAGCAATCATTTACAGTTTCATGATCTAAGTAGTATGTACAGCACTTCTCTAAATATAAAATGTTTCCTAAATACCAAACTTGGGATTAAATTCACTATCTTTCTAAGATTTTGAATTGTTCTTTCACACAACCCCAGCTATGGCACTGAACTTTTATAATCTGATTCTACCTTTCCAATCTTTGTCCTACACACGTCCAATGTGAAAGGAGAATTAATTTCCGCTGATTGATGCAATAGTTGGTTAAACTATGAAGCTTGGGACTTACAGTACTTACACATTAAGTTGCCATTAAGGCATATTATCTCATATTAATTTTAAGATCCCCATGTGGTTTACTGCAGAAAATGTGAGTCAGTTGAACATGTCATACTGGCATACTGCCATGGTACCTCAATGGCTACAAGAACTGCATTGAGACTGGAAGTTCGATGATTTAAGCCCTCACTGTGGCACTAAATTTTTCAGTCTGTGAATGCAAATAACATAATATACGAGGTGGTTAACCAGAACTGGAAGGTCTCATGCACTACCTCTACCACAATCGATTTTCAAATTAATTGATATCAAGGCATTACCATGGACATTGTAACACATTTTTTTCATCATAAAAACAATCTGATGTCGGCTGGACAAACTCAATGCAACTCTGGTTCAACATTCTGATAGCCCTTCACTCTTCTTACACAGCCAATGTTAACTTCAACAGCTGTTGATATC
Source organism: Tenodera sinensis (assembly GCA_030765045.1). Taxonomy (NCBI): domain Eukaryota; kingdom Metazoa; phylum Arthropoda; class Insecta; order Mantodea; family Mantidae; genus Tenodera; species Tenodera sinensis. Next base: position 118,071,694 of record CM060971.1, read on the forward strand.
GAACCGAAGTAAGGTTAGGTGCTGCTGTATTAAAGAAAGATTAAAGGCACATACTGATTGAAACTTTCTGATGCCAGTTTAAGCTTCGCATTTCATTTCTCATGGCCACCGTTTACTTTCTGTCAAAAAATATATGCGCTTAACTCAGACTAAAATCATTAGCAAAAAGTTAGGTTAGTTTTCGTGTAATTCACGAACTGTTTTATTTTGAAGTTCTGAGAACTTACCTTACTTCATGATAGAACTGCTTGACATCGTGTGCAAATGCACTATTACTATTAAAATACATTTCAATGAATATAAAGTTTTGGCATTTACAGAAACAAAAGCAATGGATGTAAGTCAATGAAACACCTCGACATTTTTGCCATCATCCAGGAACCTGGAAATTAGCAGAAATAAAAAATGTGTTAGTTGAGCAAAGAAAAAGAACATAATTGTGAATTAAATGTTTCTCCGACGTGTGCTCGTTTTCATCCTTGCTTTTCATATTAATAATAATCCTAATGTTTATTATGGCCCGTGATATTCGAGGGTATAAAGCGACAACGCTTTAGGAATTATACTAATCTGATCTTTAATTATTTCAGGAGCACCCAACTAACTGACGTTGCCATCGAAATCAAATTATACAATTCCCCAACTTTATATGCTCCTGTAATAGGTACGGGAGAATATTATACAATGAAGTTCGTGAACAATTCAGAATCGTCATTTTGACGCCCCCCAAAGTAATACTTATTGCACTTGTATTACAATTGTCATGCACATAATACTAATATGACTAAATCACCCGTGTATAGTAGTTATTTGAAATACAGTTTTAAAGGGGGTTGATCATGGTTTGTTTTCTTCGTACTTTAAAATAAAAAATAAGTACGAATAAAAAATTCGGACAAAACATGAGGTGATCATTGTATGGATGTTTGACAAAGCTGATGGGTAGAGAGTCTGAAGTGCCGTAAGGTGTTTCATATGATTCATCTTTCCTGTGTAACAGAAGGGTAGGAAACGAAAACACCCAACCATCTGTGCACCCAACCTTTCCAAGACACTAAAGGACCCCAATTACGCAGCGTCGCGGATGGGGGGAATTCACGGAAAGTGGATTCTTTTCCTTCGATTTTTTGCAACCAAAGTAGAAAATAACTGGATTGGTTTTTTTGAGAACATTTTATTCAAGAAAATGCCAATTTTATACATATTTCTTAATTTAAAAAATGCATGATATCTGACATCATGGTTTACGTTATATCAAACTGTTGGTTTGCCTGGTATATTTACCTTCCCACATAGCAGAAGAACCCTCTTGCACCGAAGAGGCGAGATAACTTGAGACTTAATTCCCTGGGATATCATAGAAAAAGTTAATTCTGGTCTGTCCAACTTTACGCAGATTGTGCTCAACCTATCTGAAGTACGTACTATCTTTCAAGTTCTGGGACCATGAACAAATTCTTAATAAATTGTCAATGAGTCCTACTGCATACAGACACAGACATATGTATTCGGACAGACGTAATATGTAACATTGAACCAGAATAACCATATTTAAGAAAGCTCATTTATTTTTCTTTCATGATTGTGTTTTGTCCCCTTGTGCCCTCTAACTGCAAGCATTAGTAATTCAACAAAAATGTTATTTGACAAGATATGCCCATTTCTTTACCATCATCTGGTATTATCTTCTTACTAAGGCATTATAACTTTACAAAAGTTTTGGCCTTCTCCACGACCTGTTTCCAGACTTTTCTATTTTGTACACAAACAGTCCAGTTTTTTATTTTCATATCCTTTATGTCATCAAGTACTACATCTAACCATCTATTTTTGGGACGGCCCCTTAATCTTGTATTCATTGGGGTCCATTTATATATGTTCTTTTAACCATTCTATCATCTGGGGTCTGATTTATGTGTCCAAACCATCCTAATCTTAAGAGCTTTTATGTGGTTAATGATATTTTTTTTTGAATAGTTCATTTAACTCTTTATTACAACGTATTCTCCATGTATTATAATTTTGTTTCACTGCTCCAAATGTAGTATGGAATATACTTCTTTCGAATACCATTAGCTTTTGTTTACTTGTTTCATTAAGGACCCAGATTTCACACACACATGTTACAATAGGTCTGATGATGGATTTATATAATCTTATTTTTGCTGACTTAGATACTAACTTACTCCTAAATAGAAATTTGTTAGCATAGAAGGCTCTACTACCTAGAGAAATTCTTATTTCATTCTTTATATCATTGTTGTTATTGATTATAGACCCACTCCTCATTTTATTTTCTAATATTATATCTTTAGTCTTTTCTTTCTTTGCTGTCCACTTAGATGTTTAGTTTTATCTACATTTATCAAGTTTATACTGCTTAGTTCTACCAGTTTTTCGAATGTTTTAATCAGAAAAGAGGCAAAAAGAGGATCCCCTCCTTTAACTCCTATTTCAACTTTAAAACTATTAGTTTGTTACCAATTCTAACTTTTGCAGTTGTACTTGCCAAGGTCAGTTCTATTAGTCAAATTAGTTTCCTGGGAACATTATATTGTAGAAGTCACTCAGTAATTTTATTTCTGTATACTGTATCAAAGGCGTGTGATAATCTATAATCAGATTAAACAGGTCAATATTACATTCATGACATTTCTGTATTAACTGTCTAATTATAAATTGTCAGTTGATCTATTCGGGCAAAAACCCATCTGAAAGTCTCCAAGAGTGCTTTCAATAATTTCAGAAAGTCTGTTATTCAAAAGACAAGCAAAGATTTTATAAGAAACATTCAGTAATGTTATTGGTCTATAATTGGCACAGTTTAGCTTATTGCCCTTTTTACTTTCTCTACTACATATAGTAGAAAAAATATTGTATTCCACCCAAAAATTCAATGTCGAGATTTCACCGGAAATTTATTTTGAGGCCACCTGAATCCAAAAAAAAGCATTTTTTAATAAAACGTCTGTGTATATGTATCTCTGTGTGTCTGTCTGTGGACAACATAACTCAAAAATGAAAAGTTGGTTAAAAACCAAAGTTGATATTTAAGTTTAATGTCTTTCAAGGATGTGACACGAAGATTTTGAAGAAAATTCCTCCACCCTAAACTACCCTTTACATGGAAAATTGTTTGAAAATTTTTATTATCTTGAAAATGGCTCTAGCGATTTTGATTAAAATGCCATATTATTGTTTATTCCCGGTTATGGCATTGAAAGTCCTGATTCCACCTCTTAAAAATGGCATATGTTTGAGATATTTTTATGGCAAATGAAATGTATATCTTGAATTTTCTGGCTATAGCCCCTGTAGTCATATTTACTCTGGATGACATTTGAATAACTCCTAAACCATAAGAGATACACAAAATCTTACTATACAAAAAATGTTGTTGTTGTTAGCTAATGCTGGATTTCTGACAATGAAGTCATTAATCCTCTTAGAGCATATCCTTTTAGATATATTTTTCACTGATGGATGGGGCACTAGAAGTGGCCGTGCATATTTGAAGGTGGTCTCGATCCATTTCCTCTTGCAGATCACATAGAGGACAGAGTGGTGAAGAATATATCCCAATTCTGTTTAAATGTTTTGCCAGACAATCATGTCCTGTAATCAACCTGAAGGTTGCAACTGCTGTTTTTCGAGGATACCTACTCAGGAATCACTGTTTGAATGTTTGGTAGTTCCCATCTTTTATTCTTTGATTTTTCATAGTAATATTTTGCAATAATTTTTTTGAATTCAGAGTTGACTAATCTTTTAGCTGCATAAAATGGTAAATTAACTATAGATTTTTGTACACCGCTGGTACCCTTTTTTGCAAGAAAATCAGCTTTCTCATTACTACTCAGTCCACAGTGAGCCGGTATCCATTGGAAGACTAGGTGTTTTTGAAGTGCTGTTAGATGGCTAAGCATCTTCCAACATTCTATAATAGTTTGGTTTTTTGGTGACAACTTGGAAGTAATTGCTATAATTGCTGCCCTGGAATCTGAGAGAATAACTGCTTGCTGAAAATGTGAAATTCTGTACAAAAGATTTTGTAGGGCCATTCGAATTGCTTCAATTTCTCCATCAAAGTTAGTAGTTCCATAACTTAAAGATTTGTAATAGGAAAAGAGGTGACATGTGACTCCAGCACCTGCTCCATCTTGGTTTGATATCAATGATCCATCAGTATAAATATGGAGCCACTCATGTTCTGGAAATCTAGTATGGATTGTCTCTAATGCCAATAATTTTAGAACACTAGTTGGAGTATCACTTTTCTTAACTTCTTCTGTCAGGTGTAAATAATATGTGATGTCTAATGTATGTGTTGGATTGACTTTAGATATGAAGTTTTCCTTTGAATTAGGAAGGTGTACATCCTTCTTGATGTCTTGAATTTTGGAAAGAAAGCTCTCCTGAGTCTTTAGTGTATGTGTAAAATTTCTCTTGTGCCATGTATTGAATGGGAGTCTGATCAACTTTTTGTGTTGAATAAGAGCCGCTTTTTCTATTTCATATTCAATGGGGTATTGGTTGGTTAGTATTTCCATAGCTGCTATTGGTGTGGTTTTGATAGCACCTGTGATTAATCTCAGACTTTGGTTTTGAAAGATTTGAATTTTTTTTGTTTGCTGTTACAAGAACTTCGCTGCAGTAAGTAAATAATGGTTTTATATATACATTGTATGTTGTGTTAAGCGTTGCTCTGGAACATCCCCACTTCATTCCTGTTAGACGTTTTAACAGTGAAAGGCGCCTCTCTGCTCTTTGTATTACATTTTCTATTTGTTTGGTCCATGTAAGTTTGGTATCAAATGTAACTCCTAAATACTTTGCTTCCTTTGTTTCTGGTAATTGTTGACCCTCAAAATTTAGTTTTATTTTTAGTGGTTTTTTTCTTAGTGAAAAGATTTGGTAGTTTGATTTGTTGTATTAACAGTCATTAAATTTTCTTTGGTCCACCTCTGTAAGTTGGTTAAGGATTGTTGCATGGTTTTTTCCAGTTCTGTACTTTTGCTTTTTGGTTTTGAAGTCCACATTACTAAGTCATCAGCAAATAGTGCACACTTCACGCCTGATTCTTGTATTTGTTGTAGTAGATCATTAATAAATATATTAAAAAGTGTAGTGCTGAGCACTGCACCTTGTGGTAAGCCACGGTGTACTTGTTTATATTTAGTTATATTTCTTCCATATCTGGTTGCAATAAAGCATTGTGTTAGGAAATGACATAGCCATGAAAACATTGGACCTTGTATCCCTATTTTTTTTACTTTCTTTAGTAGTTTTGTTCTGCATATAGAATCAAATGCACTTTGAAAATCAATAAAAACTGATAAATTATCTTCTTTTCTATTGAAGGAGTCTTTGATTTCTTGACTGAGAAGTAAGACTTGTTCATTTGTAGAGTGGAACTCTGAATCCAGCTTGACATGGGGATATTAAATTTTGTGATTCTAGGAACCAATTTAACCTGTTTGACACCATTCTTTCCATCACTTTTGCTATTATGCTAGTAAGAGCTATTGATCTATAATTTTTTATTTCTGATGCTGTTTTGTCTTTCTTCAAGAGTGGGACAATTATTGCTTTTCGCCATTCAGCAGGTACAGTGGTTTTCCAGGATAGATAGTTATCTTGCTAAAACACACAATTTATGTCTACATAAATTTTTTTGTAGAGCGAACCATTTCGGAGATATTTCTTGTTATTTGTGCGAGTTTTGGAGAACTTATACTTCTGTCAAATAGAACATTGTTATTAAATTTTTTATATGTTAACTGTGCAAAGAGAATGGAATTTCAAAGTTTTAAAAGATTGACTATCGATCAAACCCTACTGTATCTCCATATTCCCCTTGCACCTACAAGGAAATAACCAATAAGATAATTTGTACAAATGTTTATCTCAACTAACACGAAGAAGATATAGGAATAAGAGTTTGTGAGAATGGTTAGTACAAGAGTAGAGAAAGTCATGTGAGTGCAACATATCAGATTTTTATAAATAGGGATTATTGTCCCTTCATTCCATTGTTGAGGAAGCTGTTCATTATTCCACATTTTCAATATAAGTTCATATATTTTAACATTCTTCCACCGAACTTGATTAATTCGAATGTTACATTCACATGGTATTACACTTGAACATAAGTATTCAGACACACCCCAATTTGATGGCACAAACAATGTACATAGTACCCAGATGCAGTGTCCTGTACTCGTATAACATTAGGGTGTGTAATTTTCAATGGGACACAAAGGACTGGAAACTATGATTGAGGAAAGAAAGATCATTGTTAACCTCATTCAGAATGAAAACGACTTCTAAGGAAATTCTTAGAAACTTCAAGATATACATTTCATTTGTTATGAACTTAAACATACAGCAATTTAATCAAACTCATTAGTGCCATTTTTGAGAAAATCATAATTTTTAAAAAATGTTCTAAGTAAAGAGTACTTTGGGATGGAGGGATTGTTTTAAAAGTATTCATGTTGCATCCTTAGATGACCTTCCTGACCCACGGGTTTTTTCGTGGGTTTCTCCAGATCACCAGGCGAATGTCAGGAAGAATAATTACATCTCCTGAATTTCCTGTCCTTTCATTTCACTTCATTCATCCTTCATCATGTTGGTTTCTTCAGGGTCGAAAGTGTCAGCGAAGGCGTTATGTGCAGCTTGGCAGGAATGATTTGCACACAGGAACTCTTTTTGTCCCTTGTTCGTGGGTTCCAGGTGGGGGATTCTGGGGGCACTGGACCACTCGCCGAGATCCCCCTGAGAGGGTCCTGGAAGACGTTAAGGCTTTGAGGTGTTGTCACACCTTTGGGACCTCTGTCAATGTCTGTGCCGTTAGTCTGGATCTGGCTGCCCAGTGTCTCCTCTCACTTCATCCTGCCCCCTTAGAGACATAGGTGCAATAAGCCTGGCTTCAGCCCTGCACCCCTCCATATCTCTCTTATTCCTATTCCTCCTATACAAAACTCATTCAGAATGAAGAGGACTTCAGAGATTCAAGATACACATTTTGTCATGAAAATATTTTTAAAATGTGGTGTTTATTCAAAATCTTACTTGTCCCTATAAAATGTACCTTGGGGTTTTGTTGAAAATCTTCATGTTGCATCCTTGGAAGGCGTAGAACTTAAATATGACATTTAACCAACTTTTCCTTTTTGAGTTACGTTGACATGCATGTGCATACACGTACACACAGAACTTTTTTCTAAAAACGTTTTTTTTTTTTTTTTTTTTTTTGGATTCAGGGAGCCTCAAAATATGTATTTTTTATGAAATCTCTAGAGTGTAAATAATACTAGTGCAAGCAATACAGAAAGTAAAATATAAGAACACTATTCTGAAAGAGCTGTTGTGCTTAACTTAAAGAGCTAGGTCAGGCAGTTTCAACTTGGATACAAGCCAGCGAGCAGTGGAGTACTTACAACTCACAGCAATCTGCCTACAGCATGCAATACACTTGACATTGGGGCAAATCGTCATCAGGCTGAATTAACAGTTGTATAATGACACAGTATGTTCTATTTCCTTGTTAAATTTAGCATCTTTTGACATGCTAGACACCACAAGAGTCTATCCTTCGGCAAACAGAAGGTAATATTCCTACAAAAAACTCAAAGGGCCTCATTGGCTTGACATAGTGATGTATTTTGTGGGAAATGACACAACTTCAAGAATCAGATGACTTGTCCAATGCTGTATTGACTGTAACACCCCCTACAGCCACACTTCAAACATGCTTGCTATATACACGTGAGTACTTGCACTCAGTCGTGCAGAGGTGGAACAAGCTGTGCTAAATGCTACTCCAACTGATCATAACCAGTGCTTAAACTAAACAAGAGCAAAAAATAATTAGGAAAAATGGACCTTAGTTTAGACCAACTGGTTTAGTTTATACTTCGTTTTGGAGAAAATGGCTCAAAAAGGTATAATGAAAGGGGAATGTGAGTGTGGTATAAGAAAGTGAAAGAAAAATGAGGGAACAGAATGATGTAAGTACAGTCTTCAAAAGCGTACAACTTTAATTCTAAAATATAATACATTTCAAACAAGAATGTATTCAACAATATTGCTTATGCTGATGATAATATGCATAAATGTTATAGATATTTCACTGTTAACTTTAAGCAATGTACATTTGTCCCAAAAAGACTTTGACAGTCTCATCATCCTGTACTTATTTGTTTCATTCCATTTAATATATTAACAAGACCAGGCAGTCAAGCTAACTGATAACGTAATATGCTTAGGCAATGAATTTGTATAAGTCGTGAGGTACAACATGAACAACACTTGCGCGTAGGGGAAGCTGCTTTCCTTCCCTCCCTCTCTGCAATGGCTGGGAGTGGGGAATAGACGCATCAGTTTGCTATGAAACACTACAACAGCGTGCAGGTGAAACAATTGCAGTTCACATGGAAGTTATTGTTGGCACAGGGCCATAGTTATAGTGAAATTACTTTGTTCATTATAAAGTTAATTCTTATACATATATGTCATTAGCAATATGCACTAAAGCTATGCTAGCAAACTTCACTCCTTCGTGGACAGAAGCGTTATGACTTCTGCACATACATGATTGTGCAATTTCCGCCACCATCAGCCTTTGAGGTGAAGAGTTGCCACTGCGCAGCTAGGGGAATTGCTCTTGTCTTGCCTCACAACCTATACTACAGTGTTAAGTTAGTTTTACGGCAAATATTGTATAAAGCTTGTAAAACATTGTAAAAAAAAAAAAATGCATGCATGCGCACACACAGATATACACTCTATGCTTGCAGACTCTGGAGAGGATGGGAAGTAATTTGTCTACAGAAAACTTCCATTCATCCAGCAGGGAAAGAAACCTGGGACTTCAGAAAGCCAATTACCTGATCACACTAGCATAAGGGAGTCATTCACAATGAAACTTAAGAAATAAACATAATGTACACAGCCTGTTTCATGTTATTTTATGCTTAACCATACCATAATGTAGTGGTTTTACAACACTGTAATGGACGGCTGAGTGGTTAGACCATTTGCTTCTCACCAAAGTGGCCTGGGTTCGATCCGAGGCAACCGCATATAGGATTCGTGATGGATAAAGTGGCACTGGGGCGGGTTTCCTCCAGTTTCCCCCACCATCTCATTCCACTGTTGCTCCATCTTCATTCCATGTATCATCAGTGTCACCACCTGCGGTATCGTAGTAGTAAAAGCGGGCGTGAAACACTAAAAAAAAAAACTGTAATGGACCTCATTATATCCATCTCTTCATAATGATACTGCTATCCACCAATCAAAGGTGCACCAGTTCATAATGACACTGCTATCCACCAATCAAAGGTGCACCAGTTTATGATACTGCTATCCACCAATCAAAGGTGCACCTGTTTATGACACTGCTATCCACCAATCAAAGGTACACCAGTTTATGACACTGCTATCCACCAATCAAAGGTGCACCATTTATGACACTGCTATCCACCAAAGGTGCACCAGTTTATGACACTGCTATCCACCAATCAAAGGTGCACCAGTTTGACACTGCTATCCACCAATCAAAGGTGCACCAGTTTATGACACTGCTATCCACCAATCAAAGGTGCACCAATTTATGACTATCCACCAATCAAAGGTACACCAGTTTATAATGACACTGCTATCTACCAATCAAAGGTGCACCAGTTCATGACACTATCCACCAATCAAAGGTGCACCAGTTCATAGCAACACTGCTAACCAATCAAAAGATCTGCATGTAGCAATCAACACTTTGACGTCTGTGTATATACCCATGCAGCTGAAAGCGAAACTTTGAAATATAGGTACATAGAATGTGGTTCTCCGTGTCCCATTCCATATTGGGCATGAAAGACCTAACTTGGTCATGAGGGGCTCTATCAAGCTTGATGTTCTTTTATATGCTGTAAGTGTATGACACGGGACCACAGGCTTTACTTCCCTTCCAAAGAAAGCCACGCTAAGGATTTTTACCCACATAAAAATTCATTGCCCTCTGCTGGGTTTAAACCCGTGACCTAGGGAACCAGAGGCTAGCATGTTACCCCTCTCATAATGGGCTTGTTTTAATGTAACTGTACAATCATGTGCCTCGGCTCTACAGTGCAATAATACACAAAACAAACTCTGCGTTAAACTCCCGCCATTTTTTGCATTAAACTCACACTCCCTGCTGTATACTGCAGCATTCCGTAAAATAAGTGTCAACTCACAATCCGAGTCTAACCTGTGTGTGCCTGCGGAGTGCAGGAAAATCAGTAGAGAGGAGGGGGGTGTTGTCTGCAGCACTTTGTTCCAGTGGTGGTATTGTAGTATGGAAGTTGTATTATTCTATGCATTCATTGAATGCTCACATATGCCACTGGTTATCTGTCAACCTACCTTCCCTGCCGCTGTCATATACCTTTCCTGCTTATTGTAAACATAGTTGCAATTCTTGCAGCCACACAGAGCTTGAACTCTTGACCTTGCATCTGTCTTTCTATGTTGCAAAAAGTGGAACAGATCTTGGTTTATTCCCAAAATAAATATTTTAATGCCAGTTTTGCAGGAACATCGCAATGAAGTGTTAATTTCATGTTAAACCTTAAATAAACGTTCATTTTACGAATAAATATCACAATGATTAATTTCGTGGTAAATTGTAAATAATCACTAATTTCACAAATTGTATTAAAATTTGCATTTTATTGCGTATTAAATTTCGCATTCATCGCAATGCACCAAAGAATCGTGTCCCTATGAATAACAAATACATTATTAAAATGTCAGGCACCACTGACGACATCAAGCATAGAATATTAAAAACGTTTTACAAATATTTTAAACTTAGACGCATGGCCAAGCATGAATAGTCTTATAAAACTTGAGTATATGATAATTAAGATGCTCATATGAATATTATGAAACTAACTCACTACCACTTGTTTCATAAAATATACTCACATCTTAACTGGCCGTGCCATAGCCGAGTGGTTAGACCATTCGCTTCTCACCAAAGCGGCCTGGGTTTGATCCCAGGCAACTGCATGTGGGATTTGTGATGGGCAAAGCGGCGCTGGGGCAGATTTCCTCCGGGTTCTCCAGTTTCCCCCGCCATCTCATTCCACCAGTGCACCATCTTCATTCCATGTATCATCAGGGTCACTGCCTGAGGTGCTGTATGTAGTAAAAGCGGGCGTTAAACACTACAAAAAAAAAAAAAAAAAAAAAAAAAACCAATCTTAACTGATGCCATTAAGCTCTCATTGCATAATATACTGTAATGTATATTATGTCACCAAAACAAAAATATGCTGATATTGCTCTCTTCTATATTGGAGAGGAAGAGGATTAATGACTTCAGAAATCCAGCATTAGCTAACATGTTCACAGTGTCTGCTGTTGACTTAAACATGGCTATAACAAACATAGAAGTTTGTAAGTTCCAAACTTTGACGTTTGTGTCTGTCAAACATAAAAACCAGAGAGTAGTTAAAATAGGATTTGAGTCGATTAATAACACTAAACAACAACACTCACTTTTTAAAATTTCCTGGTACGTGATTCGGAGGCTAGTTTTCTTCCATTATCAACCAGACATTGACTGAACTGTAGAGGCAGGTTTGCAGGGCTAGTATCTCCTGTAGACTGCCCTGGTGGTGGTTTTAAGAACTTGTATAACGGATCGCCCTGTGGTATATCAAAATTGATAACCCGGTCTTTGTTTTTCCAGATGAAGATCTGTTCCCACGTTAACAATTCTTGGTTTCCTGATGTGTTTTAATAATTTTGGATCTGGATTAATGTTGTGATTTTGTTTCCAAAAATGGGTGGCAACTGCTGATGTTTCAAAGTGCTTGTATTTTATATATCTGAAATATTCTTTTGTTCTTGTTTCCAAATTTCTCTTAGTTTTTCCTATATACACCTGTTTGCAGTTATTGCATTCTATTTGGTAGATTCCAGATTTTTTATTTACTCCAATGCTGTCTTTAGTGTTTGAGCCAAGTAGCATTGCAGCAAATAAATACTCTGGGTGAAGGGTGAAGGAATTTTTATCAAAATCTTCGCATCGCATCCTTAAAAGACATTAAACTTAAATACCAACTTTGGCTTTTAACCAATTTCTTGTTCTTGAGTTATGCTGCTGGTGCACACATTTTTCTAAAAAGTTTTTTTTTTTTTGTTTTTTTTTTTTTTTTTTAATTCAGGGACCTCAGAATATATATTTACGGTGAAATCTTAACAGTGAACTTTTGGGTCGAATACATTACTTCCCCTACTTACTATATGTATTTTTTTTAATTAACGTCCTCCAATGTAATGTCATATCGGACAGTGAATGAATAAAACGGGTGAAATGATGCTCAAATGAGCCCGAGGTCCATGGAGCTTTAAGTTACCTGACATTTGTCTTCTCAGGATAAGGGAAAAACCTCAAAAAAGAACCTTACAAGGATAACTTACCCTAAGCGAGATTCGAACTCGCGACCTCTTGAACGTGAGGCAGACACGCTAACCATCACGCTACCGAGGCGGGCTTACTATATGTAGTAGAGAAAGTAAAAAACTGAAGCTATTAACATTGAAACAATACAAATCTATAATTATAACAAATATCTAAACAAAAATATGTAACATATTCACAAATGTTTTGTTTTCAGCAATTGGTAACCCACAGAAGTATTAAGTGATTTTGCATTCGTTATGATAGCAATTAGTATTTGTTTGTAAACCAGAGTGGTATCGATGATGAGATAGATATATCATGAAACAGCACTTTGTATTTCATTTGAAGAACTTGCAGTAAATACTACAATAGGTGAAGTTTATAGTCTATATGTATAAAAATGCGTTCAGTTTTAAAGTTTATTCTGGAGAGGGAAGAAGAGGATGTAAATTTCCCATTGCACTTGGTGTTCAGTAAAAGGACAATGTTCCATTTGTCTGGAGACATCAACAGACACAATGTCCAAACTTGGACATGGCCATGATGCATGAAAAAGATTCTCTGAAAGCGAATGTGTCTTGTGCAGTTTCGTGTGAAAATAATATGGCCCACTGGTTCTTGCACACCAAAGTAGCCCGGGTTTGATCCCAGGCAACTGCATGTGGGATTCATGGTGAACAAAGCAGTGCTGGGGTGGGTTTATTCCGGGTTCTCCAGTTTCCCCCGCCATCTCATTCCATGTATCATCAGTGTTACCGCCTGCAGTGACATATGTAGTAAAAGCGGGCGTTAAACACTACAACAAAACTGCCTTTCACACAGATTAAGCAAGTTTCATTTTGTAACAAGACAGTGCACTCCCAAATAGTGAGGGAATATTAATATTTTAACAGCATAATTCCTCAGTGCTGCACTTCACTTTTGGCCATCTTACTCACCCAACCTCAAGGGTTCATCACCAATTCATTGTAATACAATTAAGCCTGAAGCTACTGAAGCCAATTAGATCCAGCAATATAACAAATAATACAGGCTTCACTTATCTGGTGTGAATTGACAAAGTGACTAGTTTCATCAGACCTGTCTGATATCCTCAAGGTGACTGACCTTGGTCAACCTTGTTACAACCATTAGAAACTCAAAACAATGGTTGTCTTGCTTTCCTGGATTTAAAGATCACAAGATGTAAAAATAAATTCAATTTTGGCATTTATAGTCAACACATACTGATAATTTACATAAAAAACGAAAGTTTAAATCCTCCTTCACATAAATGTACTCTTTTCAACAGTTTAATTTATAAGTTGATAAATATACCCCTTAATAAAGAAGATTTTTACACAGAATATACACACATTATCAACACTGCATTAATAATGGTTTTAATACATATTTTATATATAAAAAGATAGAGAAATTTAAATATCAAAAGGCTGTAAAAGAAACTCCTACCCTCAAAAAACTAAAAGACTGCCATTTTAAAAAGTTTACATACCACCTTTGGTCTAATAAACATGTGAACTGCAGTAGAACAGCACAAAACACTGACCTAACACAATACTGATGCACATGTAACAACAAGAACGGCTGCAGCACATGTGCAGAGCAAAATGCAGTGAAGGTCGCACCTGCCGGCTAAGTTCTATAGTAAACGTACTGTATAAGATAAACGAAGCCTATGGTCTCTAGATTATTTGTTATATAGGTGGCAGTGGTATAGTGTGGTGTGTGGACTTGGGTATGAACTTTGAACTTGTGTTCAGGGTACGCATGATTTCTAAATTCTACAATTACTAGTGGATTTTGTTCAAACTCATATCATACATAATACATATAAGGAATAATGTATATTCAAATTTCCTTTAAATTTATTATCTTTTCTAGTTATTGTTCTGGCAGTGTACCTAAAATGCTCTACACAGTGAAGATTTCAAAATTTTGATAATTTTAAATATTATTCTGTTATAGAATGTTGGGAACAGGAAAAATTTATAGTACTTTGGTTTAATAAATAAAAATGATTAACCTTGAAAAAATAATTTTTTCATAATTTTTATAGGACTTTATAATTCGCCAATTGATAAATATTAAAGTTATGGAACAATCACTCCCACTATCTTTTTCTGCATTCTCAGTTTGTTGATTACAAGCACTCGAAGCAGTAGGTTTCCAGGAAATACAGCATTCTCTCTACAATGCGTGTTTTCCTCGTAATGAACCACACAGAAGCACATGAGCAGTTTGCATACCCTGCCTTTGGTTTCCTGGCGTATTTTTCTCTTACACATTCACACACATTACTGTTCAACATGCTGCTTGTTGTACTCTGATACATGAAGAAGTTAAAAATATGAAATTAAGCTCGCTGACAAACAAAACACTGAAAAACTTGGCTTTAAACCTCCTTAACATTAACAAGTGAGATGCAGTTTTTTACATTGCATCCACTACGCATGCACATCGTTTGAGGTAACTGGCATGAGGCAAGTACAACCACCAGCCGCTCTGTTTCAATGTTTGGCGTGATATGCTAACAATACTAATTCACAGTAGATTGCTGTTCGCAACATAACCTTCAACAAGCATTATGTCAATTGGATTAGTATATAGATAATAGAAAAAGTTAACTAAGGGAAAGTGGCAGGTATGCAATACCCACATTCATTGACGCTATGCCCCTGATTGGTGGATTCATTGTAATGTGTGCCTCCTCCATCGAGCACTATTGAAGACTCAAAGGTGCACATTAGAGCAGCAGGCAATTGTCAATGTGTGCCCTGTAGCTACAAGGGGCCACATAAACACTTGTGAAAACTGCATTCAAAATTTGATGTCACTACAATTACACTGTATACTGAACCAAATCTGTATTGTGCTATGAAATTGTACAACGATTTGGAAATGCTTTGTAATGTGAGGCATCATGGTTTTGGCTTGATTCAAGTTGATACGACATCTCTCAAGCTACAATTGTCACAGAGCATAAGCGTCATTTCTAAAGCTAAGGTGTTTGTGGAAAGTAAACATAACTCAATTGACTACCGAAATAAATAAAAATATACTTTTTTTCTGTTCAGTACAATGTTTTAGCATGATTTAACAAATTACTATAGTGATTATTTTATCTTAAACACATGCATGACCAATACAAGAAATATCTGTTTTATGCATAATTTTATAATTGTTGTAATTACATTTAAATCAGCTTTTACTGCATTTTTTTCACATATTCTACATTACTGTAATGCCTTATAAAACTATTTGTCTATAGCTCTAATTCAAGTTGACCAAGATACTGCCAAGGTCAGAGCAGATGCGTTTCTCATATTTTGTTACCCATTCTAGTAAATTGGAATGCGTAAGAGTGTTGATCACATCTTTTGGTGTCTTTCCCTTATTGCATTTAATTGAAAGACGTGCCCCTTTCTTCACTAAGTACTGAACAACTTCAAAGTGTCCCGCTTTGCAAGCATTATGTAATGGAGTGCTCCCCATACAGTTCTGAGCATTCATGGAAGCTCCTTGCTTCACAAGCAACTCGCAGATTTCGAGGAAACCATTACAGGCAGCCATATGCAAAGCTGTGTTATTCCATTTGTCGCAGAGGTTCACTGATGCTCCTTTAGTGACCAGCAGAAAGCAAACTTTGCCATGACCCTCTTTAACAGCACAGTGCAGTGGAGTACTTCCAGAAGTATTGGTAGCATTCAGAGGTGCAAGCCAATTCAGTAGCACACTGCAAATATCTACATTACCCTTACGGGCTGCAAAGTGCAATGGGGTGTTGCCCTGGCTATCTTTAACATTTACTGGCATGTTATAGGCAAGTAGTAATTTGCAAATATGTATATGTTCATTCCAAACTGCAAGGTGAAGTGGTGTATATCCATCTTCATCTCGGAATTCCATCATTGCAGCGCTGAAGGTAAGCAAGATTGCTTCTTCCAGGTTACCATCCCTAGCAGCATTCAGGAGGGCATGAGGGTCGTCTGGAAACCTCAGAGTACTCTGGAAGCACAACACATTTTGCAGCTATCAAACACAAATACAAATAATTAATTATGATGATAATAGTAATAATATTAATGATGATGATGCCAAATGCGGGCTTAGAGACCACGTAATGCAGGGTGCCAACATATGAGAAATGAAAGCAGCGAGCAGTAGTAAAACATCATTTGAATGACAGAATTGTGTTGATGGCAATGCGTAAAGATGAGAATAGTCAATCCCTGCAATGGACCTGAGAAGAGTGCTTTTGCTCAACAGTTTATCTTCAAAATTGGATCAAACCAGTGCCAAATTCTTGAAGGTTTGCAACAGTTTTGAAAATCCTCCATGAATTCCTTTGTCTGAGGAGGGTCATCTTCCAATGGATGCCTCACAACTTGACAGAACAACAAAAACACGCATGTGTGGAATGGGTGAGAAAATGCTGACAAGATCCAAAGGAGGGGACTCCAGACAGGTTTCCGACATCGTTACAGGTGATGAAACCTAGATTTATTAGAGAGGTAGAATAAGAACTGAAAAACTCAATGCTACAGCTGGGATTTGAACCACAGACCTTCTTGTTCCGATTCTAACTCGCAAACACTGCCCACACATGGCTTGTGTTTTAAAAACACCAACAGTAAGTTTGTTGGCATAAATAAATAGTAATTACCATCTACTGGATTTATTAGTTTGATCCAGAGACCAAACAGCAATCGAACAGTGTGGACCTTTTCCGATGACAACCCATCGACAAAAGGGAAGTGTCCCCCAAAGTGTCCACAAGAAAATGGTGGCCTCATTTTTCTTAAAAGTGGTCTTGTGGCCACCATTCCTCTGGAGGAGCAAAGCATGTATTACCGCTAACTGGTACATCACAGTTTGCTTGCCAAGCTTCAGAATGGTGGCCACACAGGACTGCGATCACAATGTGTCCGCACACACAGCCAACATTACTGTCCAGTTCCGTAAGTCTACAGGAGTCAAACTTAAGAGTCATCCACCATACAGTCCCAACCTGACTCCATGTGACCTTTTTATGTTCTCGATGATAAAAAATTACATGTGTGGAAAGAGATTTTAACCCCTGAAGATGCTGTTATCACCTACGAAGGGGAGTTTACATACATCAAAGAAAACATGTGGCACAAATGCTTCCAAAAGTGCAGCCAATGTAACAGTAGTATTTCACCAATCTATTTTGTTGTTTAACGATGCTGCTAATTGCAAGGCTCACATCAGCATTGTCAGTGTGACGGAATTTAGTCCTGCAGGAGTTCTTTTATATGCCAGTAAATCTACTGACATGGAGCTGTCACTTTTAAGCACACTTAAAACCAGTGGTCTGGGCCGGATTTGAACCTGTGACCTTGGGATCAGTAGGCTAGTGTCTAACCAACAGAGCCACCCAGACAACGTAACAGTGTATACAGTGTGGTGGCGAGTACTTTAAGAATGTGCAACAATCAGAATGATTTTTAAAAAATTATTTTTAGTGTATCTCCAAACTTTCATAGTGACTCTCGTACAGGTTTGTTGTACACAGAGAACAATGCTTCTTAGTGTCAGACATAAACAGAAAAGTACTTATCAATGTTATTCAAGTTACTAAAATAATTAAATACTGTCACATCTTTCAGGTGGTTTGGCTCACCTACTCCAGAGGTTAGGTTAGCGCTCTCAAACTGCAAAAAACAATCACACATTTATATACCTCTTAAAAAGAGATGTATTTTAGGACTTTATAATCTGAGATGTGAAATGGTCAAAATTGAATATTGAAATAAATTAATAAAAGTGTAATTACACAGTATCAATAACAGTGTCTTTGATATGAACTTGTAGCAGATACACAGGGTGTCCCAAAATTAGACCAACAAACTTTAGGAGCTGATAGACAACATTATTTTAAACACTTTGTTAAGGAAAGTTTTTTTTTTTTTTTTGCTGTGGTGCTTCGTTTAAGTGCTAGACGAGTTAATGTCATAGATTACTTCCTCCACCCAGTTAACGTATTTACGGCAAAATCAACAATGCAAATTAGTATTGCACTTATCTTAATCCAAGAAACAAACACAGCACAATACCATACTTAGCAGGTTTACTCCCAGTGACTTTTTGCTCTTCCCAAATCTGCAGAAATGGCTTGGTGGACAAAGATCTACTTCACTTACAGTGGTCATAATTAATTCAAACTCTCTATTTTCCAAAATTCGACAACCCATTTTATACTGAAAGTGTGTAAAACATTGCTAGTCCAAGAGTATGGTTAAAACGTGACTGCATTAAAACATTTGGATGAAAAATCTTTTGTTTTCTTTCTCAAACCAAGAACTTCCCAAACAACCTAATACTCTTTTGGAATGGGGCCCATTATGCTGTCTACCACAACAAACACTTGTGTATAGCTTAAAGTACAACAATATAGATAATACTTACTGAATCACATATAGCATTGACCAATGTCTGATGACGTTTAACCATTTGCAAGTATTTCTTCTCCAGCTTTTCTTTACTCATCTTCTTAATTACTTCTATTGAGACAGTATCATCTTCCTCAGAGCCCTGTGTTACCTTAGGTGTTGCTATTTTACACTGACAAGTTTGGCACATCTTTTCTTTTATAGTCACACTTGTATCTTGCATAATCTGCTCTTCTTCTTTCTTATAAGGTAAGGCTGCATTATGTTTCAACATGTAAGCAATGAGTGCATTCTTTTCCACTTCCTTTGGTTTGTCTTTGCTTTGGAGTTCTTGTTTTGAATCATCTTCATGAGTTGTTTGTACACTTGATGCCAGCAATTCATGTTTATCTGGACTGTGCATTGTTTTCTTATTTTCATCCCCATAATTATGTAATTCAGTCTTTTGCTTCTCTGGACTATGGCTATTAGTCTTTTGTCTGTCAAGTTTCTGTTCCGAACTATCTCTGGCAGTATTTCTTTTGTCTGCATACTCAGAAGCACCAAACTTAACTGTTGATTGAACTAACTTTTCAAGTACAGAATGTTTATTTCCTATTCTGCAAGAAGTAGCACCATTCTCTGTAGATTCTTGACTGGAAGCAGATGCTTCTTGTTGTGAGTTACTGGAAGATCCGGACTGCTTCGTCCCATGTTCTGAAGGAATACATTTACTTGGCGAGGCTTCTTGGTCTTCCTTCCCACATTTCTCTGTACTAGCACTCTCAACAGTGCTTGCAGATGAACTGCAGTCTACATTTGCAGACATTCCTGCATCAGAATGCTCTTGAGCAGCTATCTGTCCATTTGATGTTTCTAGAATGCTATCACTGACAACCTGCTCTTGCTTCACATCAGATGTTGGGACCACTGAATCAGGCTGAATGTATAAAGTGCCTGCGTCAGAAGATTCTTGAGGGGCCTTTTGATCCTTTGCTGTTTCCATTATGGTGTCACTGACAATCTGCTCTTGCTTCACATCACATGTTGGGACCACTGACTCAGGCTGAATGCTTGAAATACTTGTATCACAAGATTGGGCTGCCTCTTGATGGTTTGCTGTTTCTGTTACAGTATCACTCACAGCCTGCTCTTGCTTTACATCCAACGTTGGTACCACTGCCTCCGGCTGAATACATGAGATGCTTGTGTCAAAACATTCTTGAGTAGCTTCTTGGTCATTTACTGCTTCCATCATGGAACTACTCAGCTGCTCTTGCTTTATATCAGATGTTGGTACTACTGCCTCAGATTGTGCACGTGAAATGTCTGCTGACAAATTAAGTTTACTCATTTCACTTTTCCAAGCTTTAAGCATTATAACATCAGAGATCAGTCCTGCCACTTGAATCTCCAGAAGTCTTAGTTTTTCCTTTGTCAGTTCTATGTGTGAAGTTTCCAACTCCTGCACCTCCATCAGTACTGAAAGCAGACAACAGTATCATTCAAATTAAACAACACACCACAGAAAATGGAGTGGTTGATACTTAGAAAGAATTTGCAAACAGGATTTTGGCAAAGGATGTAACAGAGATTCAAGAATTTGGATGGCCAATCACTTATGCAAAGATGAAAGCCCAAAGTTCTCTCATTTTATCCATCTCCTAACTGAATTAATCAGTGGCTCATGTGGCTCTTTAAAGCTTGGATGATCTTATTAATTTAGTTTACTTTCCTCCATATTCTTTATTAAATAATTGTGCAATAATCCATATAATTACAGTTTTGTATAGAAACGTGATATTTCCAATAAAGGATGAGAGTCCTCATATTAGTGGATATTATATTGTGATGTTGGGCTCGGCAGACAGGTGGAGCCAAGTTACTTCACACCACATGCCATGCTGGCAAGCGGACAAAGACAATCACAGGGCCGGGCTGCCTTGCATGACTGCTGTGTGTACGTGACTGTCAACAATCAAAGATACAGAAACAAAAGGGGTTTGGGGAAAGTTCTTGAGACTTCTAGCTGCATAATTTCTAGTGTAACATGATCTCCAGTATATAAGCAGGCCACAGTCAGTGAGTTTTAACATTACAGACATGAGTCAGTCAGTGTATCAGTGACCGCAAGACAACTGTGTGTTGTAAGAAGATTCAACGAGTGGTGAATGATTACACCGTCATAATTAGAGTTGAATTAACATAATTTGCAAATTGTTGACAGTTGCTTTCCTGGAAGTGTATTCCCGCTGCACCACATGCAAAACATAGTGTTGCCGATCTGTTGGTCGGTTGTCAGTCATTCCCGAGCCAAGCGCAAGAGGAGATGTAAGATGTGGCAATGTATGGGTGTAGCATGTGGAGGGGGTTGAAAAAGCAATTGCATGACCACGAAGGCAATTGACTATTTCAAGGTCAAACTGGTTGTTACAACAGACATATGCTACCGATACACCATGCCCGGAACACATGCCAAGCGAGCTGTCAGAATTGCCAAGTTACGTTAATTCAAACATAGTGCATAAGAGAGAGAGAAAGTGAAGAATGACACTAAAAGGGCTAAGTCAAGGTTATCTTCTCTCTTCTTTATCAAATTACCCTCCCCATTTGGAGGACTGATACCCTCTAGGACTTACAAGCCTGTGTCAGATGCCTGTTGGGGAGCAAATGGATCTATGGACCAAATAGAGTGAAGACCTGGAAGCAGGTGATCCGCCAAGCACCAGGTATGAGAGTGAGGAAGAGGATGATATGAAATACAGATGAAATGGATGAATGGAAAGGTGATGATGGAACAGCTGGTGGAATGAATGATGGGGGAAACCAGAGGATCCGGAGAAAGTCTGCCGAGACGCCACTTCGTCCATCACAAATACCACATGTGGGCCCTGGGATCAAACCTGGGTCATCTTGATGGTAGACGAACAGCCTAACCACTCATCCACAGTGCTGCCCTGAGTCAAGGCTATGAGAAGTAAATGTCATGAGTTCTGATAGACCGAAAAACTGTAGACTGTGTTAATGAACTGTATATTTGTGGTAAAATTTTGCAAGATAATAAAGTGACAGAAAAGTAACCAGACTGGATTCTGTCATTTTGTCACAATATTTTTGATGTTCAATCAATAGTCTTTCTAGTTCTGGATATAAAGTATAGACAGTTAATAATACTAACAGTACTCATCAGAAGAAGGCGAGCTGGAGGAATATGCTAATCCTATCATGTTTATACACACTAGTGATTCACATACCAGTGTTGCCAATTAGTGTTAGCCAAAAGTCACCAAATCTTAAATTAAAAGTCAGTATGTCAAAATAAATATTATAATTAGCTGACTGGTATCTGTAAAATATTTAATAATTTAAAAAAAACGGTTCACTTCCGTAATCAGAAGAAAAATTGCTTATCTTCCATTTGCTCCTCAAACATCTCCATAGCAAATGACATTGAAGGTTACACAGGTCAATGTGTACACTTATATTGTAACAAATTTTATGTCCGTTTTGTGAACCAGTAACACGTATTTTGTAAAATCCTCACAGCCTCTGCAATACAGCTACCACAGTTGGAGCATTTGGCTTTAACAGTGTTCAAGTAACTAAAAAGCCTTTCTATATACTTCTGCACTGCAATGTGAAACAGAGGGAATTGCGATTGCCAAAACTCCTGAATCCCTCTTTCGTCTGTAAAACGGAGCATTCCTGGAAACTTGATGGATGTTCACTTCTCCAGTTAACATAACTTGGAGGTGAGTAATAAGAGTTAGAGGGTTGAGAAAGTCATGTAAATGTATCAGATTTTTTTATTTAGGAGATTCTATTTTTCTTTCTTATTCTTTTCCCACCTGTGCAGAGAATTTCACACAATGACCACCTTTAAAACATTTAACTATCATTTAAAGTCTATTGTATTCCCATATTGCCCTTGTGCCTACAACAAAGCATATTTGTGCTGGCTGCACATCAAAGGAGGCTCAAGGTCAGTCACCTCATGCCACTACATTACTTGGCAAGCTGTGACAATGTCAACCATGAACAAAGGCCGTTTCCAGACAGTTTGAGAGTTTTGATTGCCAGGCTTGTTACAAGAAGCTTCGTGAAGCACAAATTTACAGAAAAACTGCAGTACCCAACTCTTGGCTACACAGCGTGTTTAAAAAAGTGTCTGATGCGTATGGATTGGTAAAAGAGTTCCAGTAGCATGGCCTCTTTGTTTGCCAGACCTCAATCCATTGGGTTTTGGGGTATGGATGTATGCCAAACCCACTGATAATGTACAGTCCCTTGCATGGAAAGAAACTTTCCGATATGAGGAACAGCTGTTTAGGTTCGTAGTGAATGGCACCACACCCCCAGTTCAAACCCCTGTCAGCGATAGGAAGGCGTGCACCTGCCGGTTGTTTTGCGATGGCGGAGGTGAACTAGAAGCCCAGACAGTTTAAGATACATTGAAACATATAAATCAGAGTGTGTCTCATTGGACTTTGATGATTTTATCAGCGGTTTCTGAGGATAGGAGCAAACACCAGATTGCCCATCCTTTTCGAATAATGAACCTTCTCAGGTTTGGGTAGCTTTCTTGATAAGGGAATGAGGGATGAGGCAGATTTACCTGTTTTATTATATGTGTATTAACTTGAACTCCACATTGCGCATATTTATTTCAAATCATGTCATTTCATTACAAAATAATTTAAAGCTGTAACTTAAGCTCTATCTACACAAAATATACAGAGCATACAAAAACATGTTTTCGTCACGTAGACAAACTGAAGACGATAATGTTCTCGTAATTGATCCACGTGTCCAGTAGGTGTCCCCATTCTTGGTATTTCTTCCACCAGTTTGAGGCAGTTCACTCCACAGCCCTTGCAGTGTTATATCCTTGTTCAACAAGTGCAATTACTTTCGGCTTCTTATATCGTTTGCTCACTTCAAATGGTATGCATGGTATAGAGGACAATATATTCCACAAAGCTGTTTCGTGCGACCCATCCCTTGTCCTTCTCCCTGGTTCCCAAAACTGAATCCCAGAGTTATGACATCAAACCAATGAGCGACAGACACAGTCACGAGATGGTGGTGACAGTTGTTTCACTCGAGTTAAATTCCCCTTACCCCTCCCCTTGCACTACACACCTCAGGCACACCGCTAGTTCACCAGTCATTGCTTGTGTTATTGGACTTTGATACAAACCAATAAGAGATTGGCACAGCCAGAACTGGTGTGGAACACAACTGATGAAAAGGTTATGCCAGCATTAAATAAAGTAACAAACCAAAAGGCACTAACAGAATCGAAAAATTTCCGTGCACCGGACTGTACATACGTTACAAGAAACATGTGCCCAAACCCAAGAGCAGCCAGGTAAGAGTGAAAGAGTTGTGGATTCTTTGAGAAGAGGAGTTACAGCATGCGTAAGAATGCATGGAGCATCACATGCAGATGTTGCCAGAGGACAGAATGGTAGGGATCATCACAACTCCTGTTTGGTGTTTAAGGATGTTCACCCAACAATTGCTCCGTTTACCATTTGTGACAGTAGAGTGTTCCCTAGAATGCGTGTTGGATGAAGTCTACTGTCTAGTGAAAATACTCATCACAAGTAATATGGCTCATATCTCAACAGGAATTTGTTTCCACACATATTTACACAGGAACATTTATTCTAGTTTTGATCAATCCCAACTCCTGTTGCAATATCAGACTTTTTTTAAACACTGGTAGAAGTTAATCAGTGCAGACAGAGAAGTTAGTGTTGAGTCTGTTTTAGTGAGTTGAGTTGGTAAGTTAGTGAGTGAATAAAATTGTCAGAGCAAGCTGTGTACAGTTGAGCGGTGTTTGTGTCAAAGTTATGATAGTACAGAACAATTGTGAGTTGCAAGGTCATGAGTTGTGAATTGTGATTCAGTTTTTAGGAAAATAAAGTGACAAAAGGTAACTGGGCTTGTCATTTGTTACAATAAAACTGCTTCTTCAAATGCTTATATTGATTAACATGAAATACATAAAATTACAACCTTTTAGTAAAGATTATATATGCAAGTCAATCACTGTTTCACAAGAAATGTTATGTTAACGAATCTGGGGTAGGTGCAAAATTATCCTGAGTTAATAAGTACCTCACTTACACAACAGAAATTAGCAGCATTTTGAGATGGAACAAAGTGAATGGTTGCCAAGGAAAGCATAATTTTGTACAGTTGGGACATTACTTGAAGCAACACGTTGTAGGCTATACGATTTTTGCATGTCCAGTGAGTGAGTGTGTTGGGTTTAAGGGCCCGTCGACAACTTGGTCATTAGGGCCCCGAGTCCAGAAGTAAAATTACATACCGTCAAGTGTTAAAACATCACCCATTAAAAACTAAAAATCTACGGTTAAAATAGATAAAAACCTCTAAACAACTATTAAACGTTTCATTTATAATGCTAAAAACAGAAACTTAAAATTGCTACAAAGTAAAAAACACTAAAACGTTAAAAAACCCAAAAATACGGCAATCTAAAAGGCTAAAATCTCTGAAATAAAATAACCTTACACTTGCTTCATAAAATCAATTGTGGAACAAAACCGCAGCACTGTATTTACAGATACTGGGTCGTTGCCTAAAACTGACGACAGTGTAAGGCCCAGGCCAACGGACTGGCGCTCACGAGCGTATCGTGGACAATCAAGAAGGACATGTGCGACGGAGATTGGAATGTTACACGTCGTACAGACAGGCTCCGGATCACCACGCAAAAGGTGTCCATGCGTGGCTCGGGTATGGCCTATCCTCAGGCGGGTTAAAACCACTTCTTCCCGCCTGGAATTCCTGCAGCTGGTATGCCAGGGTTGTACCGTGTCCTTGATTGTCCGTAATTGAGTGCCAGATAACGCTTCCCAAGATTCCTGCCAGAGAGCAAATAGATGGCGACGGAAATATTTCTGCACATCTATATAGGGGAGCGTACGGGTGGAATACTCCAGTTGGCGACATGCAGACTTTTTGCATGTCCAGAATTTGCAGTTCCTACTTTTGTGTAAGAATCTATTTCATGTTGCAATCCTAGTTAGGTACACCGCATGCTCAGATAATTCAGAATTGATCCTGGATCATGTTGTAACAAATTTATTGATATGTGTTACGCACCTCACCAATTGCTTTTCTTAAAGATAATTATTTACAAAATCAGCCACTTGAGAAAACGAATGAAACATAGTGCAATGGATGCAGTTTTTATTGCTGATTATGATTTTGCAAGTTTTATTTGGCGCTCAAGCTTCGTTTTTGATTTATGAGCAAATTTCTTACGTGCAATGCAGCGGTTTTATTTCGTGTATGCGTTGGATATTTAGCAAATAAATGTTTACAAATGACTATAATATTATTATTTATTTGTGCCAACAAACTTACTGTTGGTGTTTTTAAACACACAAGCCGTGTGTGGGCAAAGTTTGAGATGGTTATTTAATCCTGGAATATAAAGTACTTACAATAGTAAGTCACCATTGGGGTAATTTGTCTCTGATGTGAGACTGCCTTTGTGGTTTACCAGGAGAAATACGAACTGATTTGAGAATTTAATGCCATTCTGGCAGTTTGTCACAATAGCTCAGTGGTAGAGCAGCCGCCCGGTAAGCGGAAGTTCTGTGGTTCAAATCCAAGTTGTGGCATTGAATTTTTAAGTTCCAGTTCTACCTCTCAGACTATAATATATTATTTATTTATGCCAACAAACTTACTGTTGGTGTTTTTAAACACACAAGTCGTGTGTGCGAAATGTTTGAGACTACCTTTGTGGTTTAGTGGGAGAAATACGAACTGGTTTGAGAATTCAATGTCATTCTGGCAGGTTGTTACAGTAGCTTAATGGTTAGAGCACCCACCTACTAAGCGGAGGGTCTGTGGTTCAAATCCCAGCTGTGGCATTGAAGTTTCAGTTCTACCGCTCAACTATAATATATGCTAGAATGATTAATTTATTTACATTTAAATTCTTATTGCTGATTACGATTTTGAAGGTTTTATTTTGACCGTCAAGCTTCGTTTTTGTTTTGCCAGTGTTAGGTTGGTTTAGTGTATGTATATGAGTGGGATAACAGGGTCCTATGTTATCGAATTTTTGCCCGTGTTAGGTTCAGTTAGTGTATGTATATGAGTGGGGTAACAGGGTCCTGTGTTATTGAAATGTTTACAACTCGGGCAGTGTTTATGCATTAATTTCAACGTAAATGCATTAATCTATCATTCTAGCATATATTATACTCATTTATACACATTTATTTGCTAAATATCCGCCACATAAGCGAAATAAAACCGCTGCATTGTACGTATGAAATTTGCTCAAAAATCAAAAACGAAGCTTGAGCACCAAATAAAACCTTCAAAATCATAATCAGCAATAGAAATTGCATCAACTGCGCTATGTTTCATTCGTTTTTTCGAGCGGCCGATTTTGTAAACATTTACCTTCTTAAATTTAACCTCAATCACTCCCTCCCTTCGCTCAACACAAATATAGATACAATTTATGCTACATTATCATAAAAATTTATAATTATAAATAATCATAATGGTAATAAATAATACAACACAAATAGTCTAAACAGCTTCAAGTGTACTGACTGCATTGCATTGTATTGCATCTTGATCTTTTGATCCTAGAATAAACCAGGCTCAAGGTTATAGAACTCATCATACAATCATTGTATGATTGTAATATTTGTATTACAAAAAAAGGCTATTAGGTATTTAGGTGGTCTAACGTATAACGAATCATGTAAAAGCACTTTTATTCTGCTGAAAATCCTTACATTACCAAGCTTGTTCATCTATAGAACCATTTTATATTTAGTTCAATTTAAATTCCCAATAAAAACATGTCAGATGTTCACACATATAATACCAGGAATAATCAATTACTAAATCTCCACAGAACCAGATTATATTTATCAGAGAGGGTCCCTAGTTATATGGGAGCAAAGTTTTATAATGCTTTGCCTGAAAATCTTAAATCATATGAAAATTATAATACCTTTAAAAATAGGATAAAAAAGTATTTAATTTGTGTACTCCACTTTATTGAACTGAATGAATAAAAAAAAATTGCATGATTGTTTTTAAAAAAAAAATTTCCCGAACACCCAAGCACAATCATAACAGAATATACTACGGAAGGTGAATACTAGGAATACTACTGGGATAAAGAAGCAATATTATAGTATTCCTCTACACTGTAAATAGAATGCTTAGGCAAGAGTTTCAATTCTTTTTTAAATCTTAAAGTCTTGTGTTACACAGTAATTTCAAAGCTAAAGGAAGGCCATTATACAGTTGTATGGTGGAATTGCAAAGACCTTTCTGATATACATACACGGAGTTACATGGCCTATGCAAGTCATTTTTGTGTCTAGTAGGTTGTGCACAAGATAATTGAATTTAAAGCTGTATAATTACCAACCACATTACACACAATTAGAAATATGTGTGGACTACTGATTGCATACTCATTCAGGTGTGAAAATGACTTACACTTTTTTCACGGTAGTTTAGAATTTGAATTCTATAATAACAGTAGTATACACATATGCAATTCTAATTCTGCCATAGCATCTGGCTTGAATAAACGACCAGGCACAGAGCGCCAACATAAATCACCAAATTTAAACCCCGCTAAGATGTTACGCCATTGGTTTTGCATCATAGAGTAACAATCAAACACTACACCACATACTTGACCATTTGGAAGATGCAACAAAGCGACGAGTTAAACCTGATTAAACCCATTGGTTTTTCATCATAGAGTAATAATTAGGGATGGGTCCTCGATGCTCACGATACTTGCATGGTATCGACATCGAACGATAACTCTTCCTGCGAAAAATAAAACACGGGAACGTGTAATTTTCTAAAGTGCTTTTTCAGAATTCAGAAGTCTCAAAATATAATTTTCGGATGTAATCTCGATATCAAAACTTTTGGGTAAAATATAACACCAATACTTCTAGGTATGTGAATTGTACAGTATAATTCCAGCAGTGCACAAATGAGGCTTTTCACGATTCTAACCTTATGATACTGGCCCCTGCCTGGGTTATTTCCGTTCCTGAAATGCTCGGATTACTTTCACTGCGTGGAGCACTCATCAGCTATTTAGCTTAATCTCTAACTAAACAGATATTTCAACGTCAACAGCTTTTACTATAGTGGTATTTTCAGTACTAAAATGCGTTACTTTATATATTAAGTAGAAATATGAAAATAAATAAGGGAAATATTGTATCCGCCCAAAACTTCGATACTGAAATTTCACCAGAAATACATGTTTTGAGACTCCTTCAATAAAAAAAGAATTTTTAGAAACAGAAATGTGTTTATGTCGTACGTGTGCCTGTATGTATATTTTAATTTTATTTCCTTATATACTCATTTTGAGTTTCTTTGCATTGTTATTGTTAGTGAGTTTCTTAATATCTTTGACTTATTACCTACGTTTTATACCATCCTCATATACCTCATATATATGTATGTTTATTATATATAAATTTGATTTTGAATCCTTTGTCGTGGAAGCAGCCTGCTCATGGGAGAAGTAGTTATATAAATAGAAATGCCCGCCTGCGCACAGTATAAGTGAAAAACGAAAAGCTGCTTTGGTATTTAAGTTGGTCTTCGAAGAATGCGATACAAAGATTTACAAGAAAATCCATAACTCCAAGCTACCCTTTATAAGTAACATTTTCAAACATATTTATTATATTGCAAATTGCTCTAACGATTTTGACTAAAGTACCAATGTCTGAGTCATTTTCATGTCAAATAAAATGCATTGAATTTTCTGGGAATAGCCTCCGTGGTCCTCTTTATTCTGGATGACTTTTGTAAGATTGATAAAATTTTACTGTATAAAAATATAAATCTGGCTAAAGCACAAAATGTCTTCAAGCTGCATTCTTGTTATTTATTTTATTTATTTCATTTATTTAATTCATTCATTTATTTTTGAGTGGACAATTTCAGAGATCTTATTTCTCTTTTCAATTTTCCAATACTTATGATTGTCTCAAATAGAGTGGTTAATCCTTTTTCTCTCTTGTATATGTAAAAAAACCGGAGTTTTAAAACCATCACATAGCGAAAATTGAAAATAAGTTTTATTTATGGACGCTGTTTAGCTGCCGTGCTTCTCAGAGTGCCATACTGTACTGAACGTGAAAGACAGATTAATTTTGCTCAGAGGTCTGTTTATCAGGGTTTCAGTTTCTTTACGTGCCGTAAATCTACGACACGGGACCACCGACTTAATTTCCTTCCGAAGGAAGTCATGCTAAGGATGTTATACCCGAAAAATCCATTACCCTCCACCGGGTTTAAACCCGGAACCTCGGGCACTAGAAGCTAGCATGTTATCCCTAGACCACGGAGGACGACCATCATCACATAGTGACCAAGTCTTAAAAGATTTGACTATCGCTTAATGCGACACTCTCGTCGTATTTATAGGGGAAATGTAATAAAACCATTTCTGGAAATATTTATGTCTATTAACATTAAGTAGATAGTAGAATAAGCGTTTTTGCCAAGTTTGTACAAGAGTTATTAGAGAAATTCATGTGAATGTAACACATCATATTATTTTTTACATTGAATCTATATTTTTTGTGCATAGTTCATATTTTACTGTCCGGTTTTGATGTAAAGTCGATCTAGAGAAACGAGATGAGATAAGAAAAACATGACTCGTGTTACACTGTGTAATAAAAGACAAAATTATTTATAGCCATGTTTAGGGCCTCAGCAGTACAGTTGTGCTGGACCTGGAGGAGAAAGTACCACATCCCGTCAGTGTGTGTGAAATAGGTAGGTATGTATTTGCTTCAGCAACTGGTAACCCATTTGTTTTAAAGTGATGATACGACGATATCACTATTTTTGATGCTGATTTTAAGCGCTGACGCTCAATGTTACTTTATAAAACCTGACTTATTTTTTATCAGTAATTTTCCTGTAATCAACAAAATCAGTTATATTTTGTACATCGTTTGTAGATGTCGCGGGAGCATGTTCTGATAGCGACGGGAAAGACCTTCAGTAGAGGTTCTGCAAACTTTACACGCTTCTTTAAATTTGTTGTACTGTGTGACTTACCACCAGGCTAAAATGTTTCATACACTACTCTTATTATTAGTACTGTCTACTTCAAAATAACTTCACACTTCACTCACCTTTTATTCAATACCATTATTAAAACAACATATTCGTGGTATACCTGTAAGATACGTGCATCCAGAATCACGAGATATCGCTGTGAACCTAAGAATTATTATTTATTGACTCATAGTATTCCTGCCAGGGACCATGAATTGGTGAACAGACTGTACAAAAAGTCCAGACTACTGTCTCTACGGATTTTGGGCCGAATTTCCTGTACTTTATGTATAGTGCTTTAAGGGGTAGGTATACACTTATAAAATCAGTGATAATTCCTGTGAATGGATCAGCCATACAAAGTTGCTATTGAAGTTTGTTTTTATTTGACGTTAAACCTGAATTTAATTTTCAACATTAACACCATTATTGAAATTGCGGCACCGTGTCATGCTAAAACGAAGATTTTCCCTAGTATACTCAGTATTTTTAAAGATATTTAAATTCAGTTTTCGAAAGCTTAAGCTTTATTTCAGGTAAATTAACTGAGTTAGACTTCTATTTGCATAACAATGCTGCAAATTCAGTTTAAAATTGACAAAGCCATTTTTTTAGGTTATTTGATCGCATGTGCGTTTTTTTAGGAAAGCTATCAAACAAGGGCGCATAATTCTAGTCAGTTTCCTAGATACAGTTACATGTACAGAAAGTTTTACTAAATCTCTTCGGTAGTTTTTTAATTGTCAAGGAAAAAGGTTTTTAAAATGTACCTTGTAGTAAGATATACAAAATACTTGGGCTACCTCTGAGCTGGGCCCTCGACAGCTGGATGTTGGGTTTGTTGACGAAATGCGAACATACACCGACTGATCTCACAGTTCGACGCTCTTCAGCGTCCAACCCATGCATTTCCGGACAGGGGTTCCTATTTGAAAACCGACCAGTTTACCGTCCCGCACGACATACTAAACGTTGTTGGTGACTTTTGGAGCACTCTGCATATATTTCTGAACTTTAAATCAACACTTCTGACTAGTTGACTCCAGTTAAAAGCACAACTACATTACATTTATATATTTTATTGAAATAATCAGTAACTTCCCACATTTGTGGATTGCCAAATAGACAAAGTAAACAAAAAGACAAATAACAATATTATTAAGCCATTAGACAAACATTGGTGTTTAGGTCTAATAGGGTCATAATATAGTGATAGAATTAATTATATAATTTTATGGAATTAAAATATTGAATGTAATATTACAACGGTTTTGAATAGTAGTTTACAATGAGTGATTGTTTTTCATCACCCATTATGATTATCTTATTTAGTGTTATTATTGTTGATATTCTTATTATTATTGTTACTATTATAAATTACTACAATTATTATTATTATTATTATTATTATTATTATTATT
Organism: Tenodera sinensis; assembly: GCA_030765045.1. Lineage (NCBI taxonomy): Eukaryota > Metazoa > Arthropoda > Insecta > Mantodea > Mantidae > Tenodera > Tenodera sinensis. The sequence goes on from CM060971.1 coordinate 118,104,108, forward strand.
ATTATTATTATTATTATTATTATTATTATTATTATTATTATTATTATTATTATTATTATTATTATTATTATTATTATTATTATTATTATTATTATTATTATTATTATTATTATTATTATTATTACCCTTTTTCTAAATAAATATTTTTAGCATCTACTGCATTTTTTCAAATTGTGAAAATGTAATTCTCATTTTGTTTAGATGTTTAATTATTGTTTAATTTGGATATTAAAATGTTGCTCTGACTTTAGAAACGTTCGTCGTTCCATAGTCGTAATTGAGTGAAAATGAGCATAATATACTGTTTTAGGATCCTTTCATTTGTAATATGAATTAATGACCTGACTCCAAAGGATGCAGAGCTGAGTTTCACTAATTTCATCCTTTCTCCGATTGTATATCATTTAGTGTCACTTGCCCTTGTATCTCACGGTCACTTTCCGTTCTCTATTCTCTTCCTGCGATTTTCCTATCCTTTTTAAGACTGCTCTCTTTGGTGACATAATTCTTTCTCTCAATCCCCTCTACTAAACTGATCGCAAAAGTTAAAGGCATGTGAACGCTGGCCAGTGCTCAAGCGGACCGCTGTTGCCAAACGCAGTTCGTGTATCGGCAGAGGTCCTGTACTTAAGAGCGTGTGCCACATTCGGCAGCGCTGGTAGGAGGAGCAAGCGTAGGATTCGCTGGAGTCTGCAGTACGGCCCGCCTCCATATGCCTTTAACTTTGGGAAGATTATAGTTATTGTTTGTTTTTTAGTTCCCTGTGTTCCCACAGTTATTTCAATTTACACTTGTCTTATTGTAATTACTTGTGCTTTTTTAGGGGCGATTTCTTGTCTTCCAACAGTAAGTTTGTTGGCATAAATAGTAATTATTTATATCAAATTTTAAATATCTACAGCATGGCCCAACATTTCTCCTTATCTGAATATAGTATATAGTGTATATATATATATTTCTGCAAAACATATTTAAACATTTGCTGTATCCAATTAAAATTGTGTTTATAATCTAATTTTTGTAAAGTTTATATTGTCTCTACTATGTTAGTTTTTTGTTAACCTGACTAAGGCTGTGTTTCCCGTGTAATTCTTGTTCTTCTTTATCGGGGTTTGCAGGATCACTTCAATATGCTGTTCTACTTGGTGATTCTTCCCCTCGAAGTGAGTTTAACAGCTGCACAACTCTATCCCGGTCTCAACGACTACGGCCTGCTAAGATCTCATGTTTGGAAATATCCACACCAACACCATCAACCTCCTGCGCTGTACTACAAAGGCGTGCCGATATCCGAGAACGCCTACGGTTACTACCCGCCGTTTTGGAACGTGCAAACTTCGCACCCTTACAATCCTAAGGGGAGGCTGCCGAAACCTGACCACGAGAAAGATTTACACAGCCATGAGGATACCAGGGACATCAGGGGTCAAGGTGGCTTTTGTCAGTTCTTCGACGAGAGCGCAGGAAATCGCAAGCAATACACAGGCAACGTTCGTCCACGAAGTTCCTTTACTGAGTATGACGAAAATGTGCGACCAAGTAGAGTGAAGGTGAGTGGAGAACCTTCCAACGAGGGGTTCGATAATCGCAGGCATCATGCCGACACTCACATTAGATCTGGCGACGAAGATGACGAAGATTTCCGCGTAGGCAGAGTGAAGATGGGGAAAGATATGCCCGTGGCGCACAGGCAGGAGGAAGTTCAAAGTGCACCGTTTAGACCTCGCACTTCTGAAGATCTTCCATATGAGCCAATGAATTCATAAGTCAGGAGAGAAGCGTCACAACACAAATCATTTGCTTCCATATCCTTGTATGATAAAAGCCAATTACTACTGTAAGAATAAAGTCTTTGAAATAAAGAAAACCAAAACCCATATAATAAACAGACATTCTGTAAAAGTGTAATGTGTAAACAGTGGAGAATCCTCAACACTTTCCAAAGGCATGAAATAAACTATATGCGTTATACAGCAAAAACCCCGATTTATCCTTCCCGACCAACTTACCCAAAGGTTCAGAGCCAACATAATTACATAAAAATATAAGGTCCATTTTAAAAATTTTCGGAATAGCCTGTAAAGATCGGAGGAAATTTTGTATATAACATTGTGTGGCTGGTAAACCTTAAACGATAGACGGAAACGCAATGTACAAAAAATAGAGATCTCTTTACAACGCACAATTTATTTCAAATAAGATTCTTTGTACATTAGCCATTTCCGAGATATCCGTTTTTAATGATTCGATTTATTGAATATTTTATCATACACTGTCATATACTTTTCAATACTTTGTGAAATGTAGCTATTTCTACAAAACTTGATCTCAATTATTAAAATGAATTAGAAAAGGTGTACTTTCGTGAGAATTATTTGTATACCCACTAACAAACAATAGAAGGTGCAGACTGTAATGTGAGTGTGATAAATCAAATTGTTTACAAACATAGTTACACATTTTAGTAAAATATTCATTAAACTTGCTAACTGATGATTATGATGATGCACAGGACTAAGTTTTATAACCCCTTCAACCACTCTTCCGCTTTCCATTCATGGCCTCAAGTCATTTTAACGATGTAACAAAGTAATTCACAGAACGCCAACCGAACCAATCATGTGGCAGTTCCCACAGCCACATAATAATGATTGGCGTACGGACAACCAATAGGAGATGAGAGGCGGTTCCTCTAGTTGTCAATCAGCTATGAGTCATTCTCTGAAGATGCCCAGCGCGATCTTGGGCGAAGCGTCACAAAATTCATCGACAGGACCGCGGCCTACAAGCCCGAAGTCTACCACCTATTGGATTAGCGCCGGTCCTGAAAGCCCCAGCATGTATAGGTAGTCTAAATATTGCTATGGAACGGCGTGAGCTGAGGAGTACAAGAGACACTGAAGTTGTCTACGAATAAACATGATGAAATCCCTGAACGAACGCATTTCCAAATGGAATTAGTTGCTATAGCAAACGGTGTAACGGCAACTTCCAACTTTCAAAATAGCAATGATGGTGGCCTCCCGCCATTTTCCTGGAACAGCATTGTCAGCACAAACACGATTACAGACCTCGAACACAAATGCCTTTCCTCGTGAAGTCTTGAGATTCCATCTGAGTCTTAATTAGAAGGAATTCAGCCGATCCTCTGAGGCAACATACCTGGGAGTGCTACTAGATATGCGTCTAATCTGGAAGGCACATATCTCATCGCTGGCATCCAAAGTCAGCAGAAGAATGGCCTTTCTGTACCCCATGTACAAGAAGTCACCGATGTCACTAAAAACAAGTTACTCGTGTGCAAGCAGGTGATCCGGCCTGCATTGTCTGTCAAATCAATCTGTGGAACTGCAGCCAAAACCAAGCTCTACGCACTCCAAGTCCTCCAAAACCAGACATTACCGCCGCCGAATGGTACATTCCCAACGATAACATCTATTCCATTATTTCAGATCACTAAGCAAACATTATATAAAATTACTTCTTTGTAGTGTGTCAGGAGAGGGCGGAGCTCCTACGATATGTCATTAATGGAAATTCTTAGGTATTTACTGCTGAATTCTTGAGCTATCGCTTTACTTGCCAAGTAAATGCATACTCTGTCATTGAATATACCTGAGAGGAATTTAATATTCGTAGAATAGGTCAGTTTGCCAATAGGAGATATGTAATCTTTAAATACTATACTTGCATGAGCTTTTATCACAGTGGCTTGGTCCTAGGTAAGTCCGCACCGGGCTACACCACGATATCTGGTTGTTAGATTAATCGTGCGTTTAGGAGACATCATTGAGAAATCTTGTGCGGCAATTTCTCCATATTTCCATAAACCCGGTCATAAATACACACTATCCTTTTGAGTCGGTCTGGGTGGTTCAGTTGGTTAGACGCTGGCCTACTGATTGCAAGGTCGCGGGTTCAAATCCGGCCCAGACCGATAGTTTTTAAGTGTTCTTAAGAACGACAGCTCCATGTCAGTAGATTTAGTAGCATGTAAAGGAATTGTATGACGAAATTCCGGCACACCAGCGACCTGATACGATCCTGGTAATTGACAGTCTCGTTAAACAACAAAATAATTCAATTTACGATCCTTCCGTTTAGTTACACTTTTACTCGCGTCTAACTATTCACACACAAAAAATAGAAATATTTATGATGAGCTTATTGTTAGATAAACTTGTTTCGAAATCCCACGCCTACTGTATCTTAAACGAAAGTTATATACTTGACGCTACTTTCTAATATTTTCCAAGTCGATTGTCGTGTACTTCATTTCATTTCTCTATTAATTTATTAATTATCGTCATTTAAACACTTTGCGTTCGCCTCCAAACCAATTTGACTAGAGATTTTCTAGCTGTGATTTTGCTTACGATTTTAAATTGTCATTAACCCTAAACAATGTGAAGAAGCCCCATCTAAGGCAACAATTTAATATTGGCACAGCGAATCTAAAAGAGATCAGATCGGTTTTTCTTAGTGACGAATTTCGCGAAGATCGCCCAAGAAGTGCTGTAACTGGCGAAAACATTGCCTCTCTTCGACCAATACTTGAACATTTATGACTTTATTCGGACGACATTGGTATAAATAAAATCCAAAGCATTTTACATCAACAGTTACACGTGAGAAAAACTTGTAGATGTATTCCGCATAAACTGACCCCCGATCAAAATCATTGGCGCAGAAAAATTCCAAGGCGGACTTAAAATTTGGTTTGGAATATCGTTATGGGTGTTGACTATTATTATGATTCTGAAAAGAAAAGGCAGGCGCTCGATGGGTCTTTCGAATAGAATCTAACAAGTGCACAAAAGGCCGGTTAAGTTCATAGTGCTGGTAAGAAAACGGTTGATAGATTGTTATCTAAGACAGACCCAATATTGCTACTATAGCATTAGAAGATAAACGTGCCGTTACTGCCAATTGGTACACAAATGGCTATTTACAGCAAATGTTTGAAACATGAACGTCGGCAGACTTTTTTCCAGGGGGGGGAGGCACATGTTGGAATTATACTATCAGATAATATTAATTCATTATTTTGTTGTCAAAAGTTACAGTATTTGTTGCTGATAACCGTATTAATTTGTGCTAAATACAAATTGTTCGTTACATAAAAATTAGAATAGTTTAATAGCCAGCGTCCCTTCGCGACGCCCATGGTTTGAAAAAAGGTCGTAAACAGCGGACAAATAAATAATTTATATGATGGCAACGCATCGTCGCAACAAATATTTGGATGCCCTAAGGGACATGGACCTTCCACCATACAGCCCTGACCTAGCACCTTGTCATGTCTTTTTGTTTACAACAATTAAATATAAAATAGTAACTTTTTCGTAATCAGATGAAGCAGTGGAACATCATAAAAACCTGGTTTCTGAAGTGTCTCAGGAAGAGCGAACGTCATTGGTTATGAACTGGTTTCATAAAACGCAAGAATGTATTGACATTAAAGAGAAATATTTTGGAAAACGTTGTTTAAGTAATCCTTGACTGATTGTCTATATAGGTTCTGTGTCGCCCTCGTATAACTCAAAAACGAAAGGATGGATATGTGACAAATGAAGGACGCTGTTCAGCATGCTAGACGAAGATTTTCATGAAAATTTCCTCACCCCACACTATCTTTCATATACAAAATATTCCGTTACATTTTATATTCTCAAAAATACCTCTTAATTATTTTGATTAAAAATTTGACAATTAAAATATATACAAGATTAATAAAATGCAAATGTTGCATTTACTGTGAATATCCCAAATGGGTTTTGTATAACTGATAAACCATAAGAGATAGAGGAAAATACACTCTTGTAGTTATAGTTCATAATTGGTGTCAAATACCTTTCTCTTTTGTGGACTATCAATGCGTAAATATCTGTTACGGATTTTTCAAATTCCCGTTCTGGTTATGGAAAGGGAATTTCAGTCATTAAATAGTGACCATCTCTTAAGATCTATCGCTTAAACCATCTGTATTCTCCTGTCCCCATTGCACCTATTATAAAGTATGTAATAAAACCAGTGAATAAAAGTTTAATATGTAGCAGATATGAGAATGAGTATTTTTATTAAGAATAGTTTGTTGTACAATTGGTGGGAAAAGTCGTGTCAATGTAATACACTACAATTTTTATTCTGGGAATCTCAAAACGTGCATTTTCCGTGAAGTTTCGGCATCGAATTTTCAGGTGGAATGCAATACTTTCCCTACTTATGGGCAAGCAGTAGAGAAAGGAAAACGGCATCGCTTTACGTACATTTGAAAAGTGACTCCTGAAGGAAATGCGACGATGTTAAAATACTCGAAAGAAATATAAATATTATCCTGTCCCCATGAATTACAGGCTGTTTAGTACACGCCTGTGTAAACAAACAAGATATCGAACACGTTTGGAGCAGCGCTTACGCTAAAATACAAACACAAGGATCAGCAACGTTGTTTCCATTCTAGTTTAGACCATTCCAACTGTTACAGCAATAGCTCTGTTAATTAAGCCATGGTCGTCTAGTAAGCTTTGATACGTCTGCTTATCACTATTATTTACGACTCTTAAAAAATGTATGTAACTGAAGTCCACTAAAGATTTATACGCATCTCCAAACAACGTTGATAGCAGCCGCACCTTCATAAAAGTAGCCTGTCAGATGTCGCGTTGCTGGTAACAAGCTTCTTTGTTATTTATTTTTCAACGAAATTAATGACATTGTGGTCACTATGTACACTCCCTCGCAAATGTTTTTTATATTCTGTACTACGTATAGTAAGTACGGAAGTATTGTATTCCACCCAAAAGCTCCATACCAAGATTTCACCGGAAATACGTGTTTTTAAACTCCCTGAATCCAAAAACAAGGAACATTTTTAGAAAATGTCCATGTGTGTGCCTGTGAAGAGGATAATTTAAAAACGAAAAGCCGTAGCCAAGTGGTTAGGACGTTCGCCTACCACCTGGGCGGCTCGGGTTCGATCCCAGGGTCCCGTATGTGGCATTCGTGATAGACGAAGCAGCGTCTGGGCGGGTGTTCTCCAGTTTCCCCCCGCCACTTATTCCACCAGTTGCTTCGTTGTCACCCTACCAATCATCCGTTTTGCCTGGATTTCATATTGTCCTCTTTCTCACTCTCATATCTGGTGCTTGGCTGACCACCCGCTTCCAGGTCTTCACTGTCCAGTACATAGGTTCCTACAGGCGTCTAACCCTAGGCACTGACTTGTAAGTCATAAATAAGGCGAGGGTAATCAGGCAAAGAAAAAAAAAGTGTTATATACTATTCACATTGAAGTTCAGCATCTTCCAAATTTTCAAGAAAATCTGTTTCTGTTTTTGTGGAGTGATCCATTTCAATTTCAGTGACATTCCTTGTTATTAGACTGAATGTGCAATACTAAATTTTGCTCAAATGGGAGGCCGTTAATTTGTTTATCTCTTGGTCATGCAAAGAGAAAAGAGTAATACTGCTTGGTGGTTCCAGGAAGAAGTCTCTTATGGCTTGCAGGGTTTTTTTAGTCGGTGGGAATCCAACTTGCCCAGTGGGTATGTTTCTAAAACTTTTCTCCTGCCAAGAAAATAATCATAACTACCACTATTACCAATGACCACCACTAGTGTTGCAATGCACAGATGTACATCTAACACATATCAGGTTGAGTGGACTCCTCGTTGGTTACAATAGGATCCTTCTTGTATGGAGACACTTTATACTGTCAATGTGACACTTTAGAAAGAGTCTTGTCTTGTCTATCACGGTGGTGATTCTGGTATGTTAGCTGATGGCTTATTGTACATCAGACCTGTGGAGAAAGGATGATATTAAAGTATCCTATAGGCGGCCAGAGCGCATCACAGGCAGAACTACTACAGTGGGTCCCAAACACGTGCAGGCAGTTCAGCCCGATGGAGTTACAGGTCGCCACAGAGAGCGTTCCACCAGCCAGGTCCAGCTGAACACCCTGGCAGTTGACCAACCAACCACAGTGCCTCTACTCAGTCAAACACCATATTTCCAGAGCATAAGCACCGCTGCAACACATCCTGCCAGTGACTCTGCTATCTCTTATACTAGCCTGGAAAGTCTGAAATGAAAGACACTGATTCAGGGGATGTAAGGGAAATATCAGACCTCCCAATGCAGGCCACAGACGTTACCACCCGAGTCATCCCACTCAGTCAGTACAAAGTGCAGATGCATGCCATTTCATTGGCCAGAAGTTTTCCAAGGAGTGTACATTCACAATCTTGAAAGATGTTCATGTTTCTATTTTCTTTCTTTTTTCTTTTTTAACTCCAAGGTCATATAGGCAGCCTGTCCTGTGGAATACATATCTATTGGCAAGGCCTTTCTCGTTAAACAATAGGTGTAGGGCTTTCATACATTAAATTATGGTGGTCTACGAACAGGGAAAGTTAGTGCAGCATAGAGGAGGCTGTGGTTCAACATTTGGGCTGTAATAACATTGTAGAAGAAAAATCCTTAGCTTGGTTTCCTTCAGAAGGGTAGTAAAGCTGGTAGTCCCATGTCATAGATTTATGGTAAATAACTGGTCTTTCAAACTCTTATTCCTATATGTTCTTCGTGTTAAGATAAACATTTGTACATAATTATCTTATTGCTTATTTTCTTGTAGATGCACGAGGAATATTAGAATACAGTAGGCTTTGTGCGATAGTCAAATCTTTTAAAGCTTTGAGATGCCGTTCTCTTTACACTCTTAACATACAAAAAAATGAACAATGATGTTCCATTTCACGAAAGTTTTAAGTTTTCCAAAACTGACACACTAACAAGGAATATCTCTGAAACGGTTCAACCTACCAGAAAATTTATTTGGACATAAATAGTATATTTTAGCAAGATCTAAATGTTCTTTTTTTATATTCTATAATTTTCTCTATCTCTAAAGGTTTACCAATTATGCAAAAGTTGTCCAGAGTAAATGCGGCTACAGGAGCTATAGCCAGAAAATTCAAAATATTCATTTCATTTGTCCTAAAAATATCTCAAACGTATGACATTTTAATCAAAATCGTTAGAGCCATTTTTAAGAAAATCAAAATGTTCGAAAAATTTTCCATGTAAAGGGTAGTTTAGGGTGGGGCTATTTTCTTCAAAATCTTCGTGTCACATCCTTGAAAGATATTAAACTTAAATACCAACTTTGGTTTTTAATCTACTTTTTATTTTTGAGTTATGCTATTCATAGACACACATGCACCCTCCCACCCAACCCCCCGCCCCACACACACACACGCACACACACACACCTTTTTCTAAAAATGCTTTTTTTGGATTCAGGGGGTCTCAAAACATATTTCTGGTGAAATCTTGACATCAAATTTTTGGGTGGAATACAATACTTCCCCTACTTGCCAGTAGAGAAAGTAAAAATCAAAGAATAAAAGATGGGAACTACTAAACATTCAAACAGTAATTCCTGAGTATCCTCGAAAAATGGCAGTTGGAACCTTTAGGTTGATTACAGGACATGATTGTCTGGCAAAACGTTTGAACAGAATTGGGATATATGCTTCAGCACTCTGTCCTCTATGTGATCTGCAAGAGGACATGGACCAAGACCAACTTCAAATATGCCCGGCCACTTCTAGCACTCTTCCCATCCATCAGTGAAAAATATTGGAGAGCAAGAGGATTAATGACTTCATTGTCAGAAATCCAGCATTAGCTAACAACAACATATTTCCCTTGCACCTACAAGGAAATAAGCAATAAGATAATTTGTACAAATGTTTATCTCAACTAACATGAAGAAGATATAGGAATAAGAGTTTGTAAGAATGGTTAGTACAAGAGTAGAGAAGTAACACATCAGAGTTTTAGATATAAAAATCATAAAAGCGAAAAACAGAATAACCTTTAGGATCTACAGAAAACCTACACAGACAATTATATCAAATGCAATAGCTTCAACCCAAGACCACACAAACAGCAGCTTTCAACAGTTTAATTTACAGACTAGAGAACATGGCACTTTCAACACAGGAATATCAAACCGAACTAAAAGAAATTATTAGAATTGCAGAAATTAATGGCTTCCAGAAATCTTGGATAAACAAGTGAATATAGTAAAAAAGAAAAAACTAATAAAAGAAGTAACCACTCTAAGCAAACCAAAAGAAGAAAAGTAATTCAAAACTATTTTTAAAGAATACAACATAAAATTGGCTCCACTCAACAGATATAGCGTTAAAAACTTACTTGGCTCAAACAAGAAAGACAGCATTGCAGCAAATAAGAAATCCAGAATCTACCAAATGGAATGCAATAACTGCAACCAGGTTTACATAGGAAAAACTAAGAGAAATGTGCTTTTTTGTGTTATTAATCGACTCAAATCCCATTTTAATGAGATTCCAATAACACTGTCAACTTCCAGTACTTATTACTACCCCACAGTTGTTTGTGATATTCAGATAAACACGTGGTCCAAGTACTTTAGGTGATGATAATAACAAAAATGAAAGAGATGTTTTATTTTCTTTGTTTGGTTGTTATAAATACACTTAAATATACCAAATGCTGGTTCTTCATCCAGGACCAGTGTTATCAAGTTTTACTTCTGGCATTTGTTTGTTTACATCAAACACACTGGAAATGTCTGTCCCAAAGTAGACCTTATCATTCTTAGCAATTGCTTCATATTTTTTCATCTGCAGGTATTTCCTGGTCAGCAGCAACTTGTTGGCTTCTGCTTGTTTCTCTTTCTCGTAACACTCTGCATCAGCAAACGCTTTCTGTCGAGCAAGGTGCATTTCATCTGCACAAAAATAACATGTTACAGCACAATCAGAGAAGGGGGTGGAGATGGAGGACAGCAACTGTGTAGCTTACCTGGTTAGTGAGGATGGTTTAATGGCACGTTGTCAACTGCATAAAATGGCTGAAAGCTCAAATTTTATAGATTTGACATAGCTGATTACCCAAGAAGCTGTTATTATTGATAACTAGGTCATCATCTGGCTTATGATATTATATAACACAGGGTTTTTCAACAAGGTTCAGCACCAGCAACAATGTTCCAGAGTTTACAGTGCACACTGGGAGGTACAGATCTCAATCTGCTGTATTACCAACTATGGAACATCGTAAACAGTAATGTCAATACAAGGCCCTAAAACAAAATCTGAGAAGTGCAGAGGTGGAATTAGGACTGAAAAATTCAATGCCATTGCTGGGATTTGACATACTGGCAAGTTGGCCATGGAAGCTTAGTGGTTAGAGCAGCTGCGCATGAAGCAGATGATCTGTGGTTCAAATCCCAGCTATGGCATTGAATTTTTCAGTCTTGATTCCAGCTCATAGCCCACACATGGCTTGTGTTTAAAAACACAGCAGTAAGTTGGTTGGCATAAAAGAATAACAATTGCACATATGAGGCATGTCTAAAAAGTATCTCACCTTAATTTTTGCCACACAAAGTAGTGATGCTATGGCAGTGCCATTGTGCATGGTGGCAGGAGGAACCTTAATGCACATGCCTGAATTTTCTCACCTTATTTGTATGTGTCAGTCGCTGGCTGCAGGTCGCCAAGTGAGGTGCTATTATAAGTGTTCGTCAAATTTAGTTTTCTTGCAAGATGACTGTATGAATTGAGCAAAGATACTGCATCAAATTTTGCCAAAAACTAGGTGATTCTCAAAAAGAAACAATTTTTCAACTTCAGCGGGCATTTGGAGATGATGTTATGGGGGTAACACAAATAAGAGTGGTTCAACCAATTCAAAGGTGGCTGCACTTTCGTGAAGAGTGATGAGTGTCCTGGGAGATCAACGTCTGACTGCACAAGAGATTGCCGAAGATGTTGGGATCAGTAAAGTTTCCTCACATGCAATTTTGCATGATTTGAACATGTGCAAAATGGCTACAAAATTTGTGCCTAAGCTTCTATCGGTGGAACAGAAACAGCACTGTCTTCAGGCTGCAAAAGACCTGCTGGACATTTGCAACACTGAACCTGAGTTTTTGAAAACTGTGATAACTGGAGATGAGGCTTGGGTTTACGGGTACGACCTGGAAACGAAAGCACAGTTGTCACAATGGCAGCATCCCGAGTCTCCAAGGCCAAAGAAAAGCATGACAGGAGCGAAGCGAAATCAAGGTGATGCTAACAGTGTTCTTTGATATCCGTGGAGTTGTCATGAATATGTACCAGAAGGTCAAAATGTTTTACGCCATCTCCGTGATGTAGTTTGGCAGTTGTTTGCTAACCTGTCTACTCTCTGGACATGACTCCTTGCAACTTCTGGTTGTTTCCGAAACTGAAGATGCCACCGACAGGATCCCATTTTGAGAGCAGAGGAGAGATAATGAGGAATACGATGGTGGAATTGAATGCGATTCCAAAAGAAGCTTTCCAGAGCTATTTTTATAAGTGGAAGGAGTGGTGGGCTAAGTGTGTGAACGTGCCAGGGGACTGCTTTGAAGGGGATTAGGATTCCAGCCCCATCAGGTAAATAATTTATTTTCCCCATCATAGGTTGCATGCTTTTTAGACACACCCTGTCAATGTCATACAAGCTGCTATAGATGCCTGATCATGCCTGGGTATAAGACATTTTGAGTAACTATCTGTTCACCATATTACAATGGGTGATTCAAAGGACTGTGAACCGGCTGCGCTGTGTTTTGTCTGTACAGGTCCTCTGCACTCGTCGCCGACTGCCACTGTCATAGAACACTACGGATAAAACCGTACAGCATATTTAAAACTGATTTTTTAAAGGCTTTACTTACCAACTTTATGAAAGGAGATGCTGAAACTGGCCACCGTCATTGTCAATACATTTTTGGCACCTCCTTAGGAAATTATCCATCACTTGCCGTAGTTCACGTTGAGAAATGCTGGCAATTTCCTGGTAGATATTTTGTTTTAATTCTTGCAGAGTGTGTGGGTTTGTCTTGTACACTTTATGCTTTAAGTTACTCCAGAGATCAAAATTGCAGGGGGTTAGGTTGGGGGACCACAAATCTATACAACACACTTTCAATTGTTCTCATCGAAAGATTGGCTGTATGAGCTGTTGCAGAGTCTTGTTGAAAAAGGCAAAATCACGCTCCCTGTCTGTTAATTCTCTAAAAAAAGGGCATAAAATTGTATTCATGTGAGACAGAATATTGTAAGACCCCAAAAGGAAATCATTTATGTAAATATTTATTGCAAATGTAGTTTATTTTTGGTGTTGATACGAATTAGTTGAATAACGAAAACGTGTTGCTATCTTTCATTGTTAAGAAAAGTAAAGTTGTTTAAAAATGTTATAAATGTTAAGTTTCACATTTAAATTTAATATGTATAAATAAAAGAATCATACATATTTAATATTAAAAGTGAAGGGAGAATAGCTAGAGATCGCTTCCCTAACAATACAGGAACTATTTAATGCAGAAAAATATAAAATGAAGGCATACGCGGATGTATACAAAAAAAAGATAGCGTCATATATACAAAGTAGTGCTAAAATTGTTAATGGCGTCAGTATGGTATAGATGTGTAGATGTATTTTTGCAACGCTAGTGAATACGGATCTAAAAAACTATGTAAAAGTGTAAAGACAATCAAAATGATACAAAAAGGTGTAACAAAAGTTAATCAATTATAACAAGTGTAAAAAGAGACGAAAAAGGTGCTAATAAAATGATATAAATAGTGAAGTTGCATCGCGTGTTTATTCATTCCACCTAGTACCACGCCCGGAGAGAAATAATAGTTTCATTGCCCAACCCGAAGCCAAACTTCATTATAAAAACAGCACCACATGTACGTATGGGCGTCAACTGTTGACTTGAAAAAAATTGGGCCTATAACTCTTTCTCCACTAATGGCACACCACATCTGGCAAGCCGACTGAGTTAACACATAAGAATCATAAATATATACATGCTGTGCAGTACGAAACAAATGCTTTCTGACCAAGTACATGAATAAATAATAAAGCACACTGGTAATGATGCAGCTGCACTATATCACGTCAACTCAATGCTGATTGTGAGCAGAGCAGAGAGAAACAAGCAATGCTCGTGACCTTGTGTATATCAGCTGCTGGTGATGTGTTACTGCATGTGCGTAGCGGTTCACATGTATTTGGATCTCTCTGTAGTTAATAAATGTTTTGATAATGTTATTCTTTGTTGTGCTACCCACATTTATAATTGAGACAGATCTTATAATATGACTAATAGTGTTGAGCCTATCAAAGTACAACAATGGAATAAATGATTGTACCCTTTCATGAGCAATAACACATTCCAAATATAAAAAGAAAATAGTACAATTTGTGAAACTTGAGGCGTTAATTTTAAAGCTAAACAAAGTATCTCAGAACTTCCTTTTACTCACCTTCAATCTTAGCTATTCTTTGCATTGATTCCTTCTCCATAATTTTCTGATCAAACTGGATCTTTGCAACCAGGGCTTCTTTCTCTGCCTCAATGACTGCTTTCTTACGTTCTGTTTCTGCATCTTTCTCTGCAACCTTCTGCTGCTGTATGGCTATCAGCAGTTTTGTCTTCTCATTCTCCCTGCAATACAATCTTTTACCTTAATATCATTTCTCTATCCAATGTTCTTCATTTTATATCTCTTGTAAAAGCTATTCTTTAAAAAGCCTCTTTTCTTCGTACTCATGTTAACTGAGGTAAATGTTTGCAGAAATAGTTTTATTGCAGGTTAGCGATACATTGTTTATTACTGGAAGTCGCTGATGTTTCATATCTATGGAGGACTCCACAGCTCAATTAGAATGAATACAGCACTAGCAGAATCCTTTCTTGTTAACAAGGAGATGGACTGGCCCCACTTCTGTTTAATATAGTCCTAGGATGTATAAGATGTAGACACAGGAGGTACATTGATATATAAATCCATACAGATAGTTGCTTATGCTGATGATGTTAATATCATGGTAAGATCTCGTCAAGACTTAATACAATCTACTTGAACAAACAGCAAAAGAATTTGGTCTCCAAGTAAACAGTTCCAAAACAAAAATGTTAACACAATCAAGGACAAAAATTAATGGAGAACAACAACTGAGAACAGACACTAATAATTTTTAAGTAGTGGGGAAATTTTCATATTTAGATACAATTATAACCAATAATAATGATGAAATACAAGAAATCCCAAACAGAATACACAGAGCAAACAAGGCATATTATGGTCCTTTACCAATGCTGAAATCTACATAGAAAAACAAAAATACGACTATACAAAACATGCATACAACCCATTGTTATTTATGGATGTGAAGCTTGGACCATGATGAAGGTGGCCACAAACATAATTAACATATCTGAAAGAAAGATCTTAAGAAGAATTTATGGACCTATAAATGAGAATGAAATATGGAGAATAAGATACAACAAGGAAATATATGACCTCTTCAAAGAACCAGAACTGTCCACTGCGGCCAAATTAAAAAGAATACAGTGGATAGAGCATGTACAAAGAATGGATGAAGGACAGTGATGTTTGGAAAGCGACCGATAGGTAAACCTAGGAAAAGGTGGATGGATTCAGTGAAAGAGGACAGTCATCAGCTCCTAAAATGCAAACATTGGCAACAGCTAGCTCTGGATAGAGATGATTGGAGGTCTCGGATGAAGAAGGATCAGGTCCACTTTGGGCTGTAGCGCCATTGGAAGAAAAAGATATTTCATACCAACCTGTAAGCACGACACTTCAGCCAATGAAAGCAAAGAAATTGTTTTACTCCATGGAAATTAACAATACTAAGAAGCAAAGGCAAGACATGCATTAACATTTAGAGAGCACAATATCAGTGTTACGATAAACATTCCTACGACATTCCATCATTCTTGTCACTTATGTGCAAGCCAATTCAGAAATTCAGAAATTTATTATAATAAAAGGGAAAGAGCTCTAGGCCTATTGAGATGAAAACAAAAATATTGATGATCCGCGCAGTGACTGGCCAAGATGTGTCACTACCTCAGAAATCATTGCAAAAGTGCACAAAATGGTAATGGAGGATTGCCAATTCAAAGTGCATGAAATTGCTCAAGCTTGCCAGATGTCATCTGAAAGGATATATCGAATTTTGACCGAAGAATTAGATATGAAAAAATTATCAGCAAGATGGGTGCCACGACTCTTGGCACTGGATCAAAAATGCATGAGAATGGAAGTATCGGAACAATGCTTGGCACGTTTTAGAAGCAACGAACAAGATTTTTTGCACCAGTTTGTGACCACAGATGAAACTTGGGTCCACTATTATACTCCAGTGTCCAAACAACAGTCAAAACAAGGGACGCATGCTGATTCTCCACCACCAAAAAAAGTAAAGACAACTCTTTCTGCTGGAAAGGTAATGGCATCAGTTTTCAGGGAGCGAAGGGGATTGTGCTTGTAGATTATCTCCCCAGTGTGCAAATCATTACTGGAGAGTATTATGCTAATCTCCTGGACCAATTAAACCAAAAGATATGTGAAAAAAGGTCAGGTTTAGCAAGGAAGAGAGTCGTCTTCCATGAAGACAACGTGAGCCCACACACATGTGCCATTACGATGGTGAACTTACACCAACTAAGCCTTATGATATGGCTCCGTCAGACTTCCATCTCTTCCCAAAGCTGAAAATTTCCCTTGGTGGATGAAGATTTTCTTCAAATGAAAAACTGATAGCCGTAGTTAACAACTATTTTGCAGGCCTAGAGGAATCTCATTTTCAAGATAGGATCAAGGTGTTGGAACATCGCTGGACTAAGTGCATTATCTACAAGGAGACTATTTTGGAAAATAAAAAAAAGTTCCAGCACCGTAAGTACTTTTTTTCTATTCCATTCCGAGAACTTATCAAACAACCCTCATAAAACAGCACCTGCAGTTAAGCTTTGGTTTGTTTTAACTAAACTTTGAGTCAAATTAGTTTACAATACAAGGCCTAAGTGTGGTTTTGCCTCTAGTGATACCTCACTTACATTAGTTCATAATTCTTCTTGATGGTCTCTGGAATCTTTGGCTTTGTGACTCGCACGGCCTGGATGTACAGCCCTGGTGCCATCTCATTTAAGTCTGTTTGTAAGGCAGTCTTGAGGTTTTCATCTATTTGATCAAAAAAATCTATATATACCTGAAACACACACACTCTTCTGTAACCATCAGTAACAAACAGTGGCTAATCACCTTTGGCAAGAGTAAGGTTACATAATAAAAGCCTAAGCACAACATAAACTTAAAATGTAGTGTCCATTCCAAACCACAGTTCTCTCCGATATAAACAAAAGAAAGCATTTCTTCTTGTCACAAACTTCTTATGCCATTGGAAGCAGTTCTGAGAAGTTGGACCTCGACTTTCAGTGGGGTTTTTTAATGAGTAGTGCTGCCCTGGTTCGAATCCAGGGTAGGAGTCTTACACTTGCAGGCTTGCTTGCGGTAAGGTATAACTGCCTTTTTTGCCACCACAAAAAAAAAATAAGAACAGCAACTACAGTGACACCGGATAAAATATGAACCTTTGAGAAAACACTAAGCTCGATGACAAACACCCCAAAAAAGCTGGTCCAATCACAAATCGTCACCCACTCATTAGCCAGGGCAGTCCAACCCCCTCCCACCTAACAATAGTATATATATGGAGGGCAGAGCACAGTCTTCCTCTCAGTCTTCTCATCCTGAAGAAGGCCATGGAGTCTACATAAATCTGACACAGCTGATCACCAGTGAAGCCTTGATTAAGAACAAACTTCACCCTACCAAACTATTTCAAACATCCTTCAAGTATAACAGCTTAAAATTATATAACTATTTACCAGGTACTTGAAAAGCATAACCTTTACAAACAAATATAAAGTAGAGCTGCGTAACTTTCATGGAAAAGATCAGTTTTACTCCCTAGAGGAATATGTTGAATACTATACAAGAAAATTTAAATATTAATATCTTATGAAACCGTTTGTTGCATGGGTCCTGTTCGCCTGAGGGATGCGCTTCGGCACAAGAGGATGACTGACAATTGTTTTTAACAACATGAACATCCTCCATTGGACTTAATGTTCTGTTTAAGTTTATCATAAAATGTTATATATTCTGTTCTAGAGTACCTGGCTGAGGAAATCCTCAGCCACTAAAGCATGAGACAGAATATATGGTTTGTCCCCAAAATATATAAAAAAACATTATGAATTTGACTTACTTTTGTTTGTAATTGATTTTGTGTTGCTTCATTGTTCAATTGTTGGAAATATTGTTTGTTTATTAGTTTATTAGTATCATAATTGTTGATTATTATGCTTCGCTTTAATGTATATAATTTTAAGGATTATTTTAAATATAACGCCAATAATGCTAGGAAGTTAGAGTGAGATCGCTATCTTAACATTTTGGGGACCAGGGAAATATACGGAAGATGAAGTCATAGGAGACGCTATAAAATATACATATGCGTGGATGAATACACACGCATAACTAAAAAGATATGGCAAATTCAATCAGTCTCTTAGCAAGCAGCGTCCACTGAAGTAAGACACATTTTAATATGTGAGTGGTAGAAGACAGTAAAAATGAAATATTGATTGACAACATATAGTGGAAATGTTAAGAAAGTCGATCCATGAATGAAGAGTGCTTATTATTGTAACGCGTGTTTGTTACAGTGAAAAAGGTGCAAATAAAATAACTCATAAAGACTTAATCCCAAGTCTATGATTATTCACCCTGTACCATGACCCAAGATTACAAAAGAGTCGAAAGCCCAACAACGCATCTTTTAATATTTAAAAACCATTCTATGCAGCTAAAAGATTAGTCAACTCTGAATTCAAAAAAATTATTGCAAAATATTACTATGAAAAATCAAAAAATAAAAGACGGGAACTAACAAACATTTAAACAGTAATTCCTGAGTATCCTCGAAAAACAGCAGTTGGAACCTTCAGGTTGATTACAAGACATGATTGTCTGGCAAAACATTTAAACAGAATTGGGATATATTCTTCACCACTCTGTCCTCTATGTGATCTACAAGAGGAAATGGACTGAGACCACCTTCAAATATGCCCGGCCACTTCTAATGCCCCATCCATCAGTGAAAAATATTGGAGAGCAAGAGAATTAATGACTTCATTGTCAGAAATCCAGCATTAGCTAACAACAACATATTTAAAAACTGCACCAAGCAAATGCTGGGTATGTTCTTGTATTTAATGTAAAAGGTGAGTCAATTAATAACACTAAACAACACTTACATGTCTAATGTTGTTGTATGCTTATCTCGATGCACCATTATACCACTGTATTGTGTGTATAGTTTCTATTAGTGACAAAACCTATAAATTTGTATGATTTCTTATGATGAATAAATCTGATGGTGATTCACATTTTATTGCAGTTATCATAAAAAATTCATTGCTAAAGGTGATGGATATATACTAACGTTATTAATTCTATTACCATATTATGACCCTGTTAAACCTAAACTCTGTTTGTCTAATGACTTAATAATATTATTTGTCTTTTTGTTTACTTTGTTAATTTACCAACCCACAAATGTGGGAAGTTGTTGATTTATTTCAATAAAATATAAAATATACTGGGTGTCCCAAAAAAACAATGACAATGCTTAGTATGTTGTGTGGGACAGCAAACTGATCGGTTTTAAGATAGGAACCCTTGTCCGGAAACGCATGGTTTGGATGCTGTAGCACATCGAAGTGTGACATTCATCAACAAGCCCAACATCAAGCCGTCTAACTTACTAATGGGCTTCGAACTGTGTACTGCTGTCCTGCACAACATACTAAGCATGTTTTTTTTTGGGACACCAAGTATATAAATCAATTCGACCAATCAAATGGTCGAAAGCTCGAATGTTATAAATTTGACGCAGCTGATCACCTAAGAAGCAAATGGCTTGACTGATTTGAATAATTTCTTTTTTGTTTTCTTTGCTTCAATACTTGGATGGTTTACAAGAAAACAACATTAGGAAAAACCCAAAGGAATAGCTGAAAAATAAAAAAATTTGAAATTGGTAATTTTGTATGGGAATTGACACTTTGGATTATTTTCAATATATGATGCTTGTGGCAGACCTATCATTTGACAACTGCATCTATTATATTTAAAATTGTTTTTCCCAAAAGAAAGGTAGTGGGTATTGAGAACAGATTTTTTTTGCTAAATCGAATTTAATTAAATGTTGTGAACTTTCATTTTGATTAGCCATTCCATTAAGGTAAAATTACTTTACAGCTTAGGAATAAACAAAAACTTCATTCAATATTGTTCTAGTGAGACTTGAGGAATAAGGCCAAACTTAGACATAATGCAAAACGTGTTTTAGCAAAACTCAAGGAATTAGTTTGATAATTTCAATTTTGTAAAGTTTTCAACTAAATTCAACAAATTTGAGCGACTGTGAAAACAATTCCATGTTGTTTCAATGTTTATTACAATGCCAAGGAGAGGATGAGCTGTCCCAGGTCATTGAAGTCAGTCAAATGCACGGTGAGCTACTTCATGTGTCGATCTCAATGAATTGGAGCTGGAAGCTTGATTAGTATTGTTAATCACTTATGAAGAGTTACAATCAAATCATTTGAGGTAGTATGAGGTTCACTGGGTCATCTAGATAAAAAATAAAATCTTGTCAATGCCACCTGTTGTGTGCTAACGCTGAGAATATTTTGCTTGTTAGTTACCAACTGTGTGCAGACTGCCATTGTGTTGCATATACAAGAACTGCAGCATGATTTGATTTCTGAACGTCACCTGAAGGAATGTACAGTGTGGACGTGCTCCATCCTGCATGAAGCAGCTGGTACAAAGTCTTGTGTCTGTATTTGCACTTCTCATCATGAAAATGGGCTCAATAACGCACTGCACACCAAGGTAATTCTATTTCTATACACATTCTAACATTTATTTTGCACCACTCGTATTCTATGTTTCAATATGGGCAGTAATATTAAGAATTTATGATCAGCTTGAGCAAAGGACTGGTGACTTGTATTCACATAAATAAGTAACATTAGGATTAAAAAAGAAAGTAAATGTTAGCATGCTAAGTTACCTCTTGCAAACTGTGAACGCTACAGAACTGATTCAATTCATGGTGAACCTTGTTGAAAATTAGTGTCTTGTCATAGTCTGCTGTGAAATTCTTCACCATATCATACACTGCAAAACAAACAATGATGCAAAAATTACACTATAGACTTCACTTCTAGAAACACTAATATTTCTGGACCACAAGTACAGGGTATCCCAAAAAAATACACAGAAGGCTTAATATGTAGTACGGGATAGCAAACATCAGAACCGCTGTCTCTCTGCATTCACATTTGGTCAATAAACCCAACTTGAGCAGCTGTTTGCTGTCCTACACAACATACTAAACATTGTCAGTTTTTTTGGTCATCTTGTATAGAAAAGAAACAGTTTCTGACAAGTATCTCACAATAAGAATATATCTACTAATGTTATCAGAAGAGTCCAGGTGTTTAGGTGTGGTTAATTTAGACAAGGTATTCAAATTTCAAAAATTGCAATTTAAAAAATTTAATAAAATATCTTATGTGTTATACTCATATGACCTTTTTACTTACTTTTGCATAGCCATGGAAAAAATCTGATGTGTTGCACTCACATGACTTTCTCTACTCTTGCACTAACCTTCTTACAAACTCTTATTCCTATATCTTTGTGTTAGTTTTTTCTACAAATTATCTTATTGCTTATTTCCTTGTAGGTGCAAGGGGGATATTAGAATACAGCACTTTGTCCGATAGTCAAATCTTTTAAAGCCTTAAGATTCCGTTCTCTTTGCACATTTAACATATAAAAAATGAACAACAATGTTCCATTGCACAAAAGTTCTAAGTTTTCCGAAATTGAAACACAAAACAAGAAATATCTCTGAAATGGTTCATTCTACAAAAAACTTTATTGAGACATAAATTGAGTATTTTAGCAAGATCTACATTTCTTGTATAGTAAGATTTTGTCTATCTCTTACGTTTACGAGTTATTCAAAACTCATCCAGACTAAACTGAACTACATAGGCTATAGCCAGAAAATTCAAAATATGCATTTCATTTGTCAAAAAATATCTCAAACATATGACATTTTAATCAAAATCATTAGAGCCATTTTCAAGAACATCAAAATTGTCGTAAAATTTTCCATGTAAAGGGTAGTTGGGGGGGGGGGGGGGGGCTATTTTCTTCAAAATCTTTGTGTCGCATCTTGAAAGACATTAAACTTAAATACCAACTTTGCTTTTTAACCAACTTTTCGTTTTTGAGTTATGTTCTCCACTGACAGACACACACACGGACCTTTTTCTAAAAATGCTTTTTTTGGATTCAGGGGGTCTCAAAACGTACATTTCCGGTGAAATTTCGACATCAAATTTTTGGGTGGAATACAATACTTTCTTCTACTTACCAGTAGAGAAAGTAAAAATGCTTTATTTGTAATAGCTGTTAATGGTTATTTGAATCTGATTAATATTTATTTGTATTCTATTAATTGAGATATGGTACATGTTAATTTATTTGTTGCTGTCATATTTAAATATTTTGCAGATGTCGAAACTATATCCTAAATTTAATGAAATATTAATGTATAATTTATATTATTAAAAGTAAGGAAACACAGCCTACATTAATATCATCACTTCCTATGTTAGAGAAGTGTAACTCACGTGTTCAATGTTTACCAACCTCCATGGCCACTTGTGAACTCGCTGAACACAATCCAATCCAATCCAATCTAATCTATCTCTTATGGTTTACCAGTTATATGAAAGTTGTTCAAAATTAAAAGAACTTCAAAGACTACCCCTAGAAAATTCAAGATATACATTTATTTGGCATGAAAATATCTTACACATGTGCTATTTTAATCAAAATTGTTAGTCACTTAAATAAGAAATTCATATTATTGAATAAACTGTTTTTCTTAGCTCTAATGCATGGCTTTAGGAATAGGAATGGTGTCTTAGCACTGTGCACCACAATATACTGCATACCCAACCTCTACCGTCTCCTATGGCTCTAATACGACTAGCAATACCTACTCAAAGTTGCAGTGGCGGTACATTAATACTTTCTCTACCACACAGAGCAAGTATTGTATTCCACCCAAAAATTCAATGTTGAGATTTCACCGGAAATATATGTTTTGGGGTCCCCTGAATCCAAAAACAGCATCTTCAGAAAAAGGTCCATGTGTGTGTCTGTCAGTGGAGAACATAACTCAAAAACGAAAAGTTGGTTAAAAAGCAAAGTTGGTATTTAAGTTTAATGTCTTTCAAAGATGTGACACAAAGATTTTGAAGAAAATTGCTTCACCCTGAACTACTCTTTACGTCGAAAATTTTCTAAAATTTTAATTTTCTTAAAAATGGCTCTAATGATTTTGATTAAAATGTCATTTGTTTGAGATATTTTTATGACAAATGAAACATATATCTTGAATTTTCTGGCTGTAGCCTATGTAGTCGTATTTACTCTGGATGACTTTTGCATAACTGGTAAAACTGTAAGAGATAGAGCGAATCTTACTGTAAAAAAAAATGTTAGCTAATGCTGGATTTCTGACAATGAAGTCATTAATCCTCTTGCTCTCCAATATTTTTCACTGATGGATGGGGCACTAGAAGTGGCCGGGCATATTTGAAGGTGGTCTCGGTCCATTTCCTCTTGCAGATCACATAGAGGACAGAGTGGTGAAGAATATATCCCAATTCTTTACAAAAAAATGTAGATCCTGCTAAAATACACAATTTATGTACAAATAAATTTTTTGTAAAGTGAACCATTATGGAGATATTCCTTATTATTTGTGTAAGTTTTGGAGAACTTATATTTCTGTCAAATGGAACATCGTTATTAATTTTTTTTATATGTTAACCGTGCAAAGAGAATGGAATTTGAAAGCTTTGAAAGATTTGACTATCGCACAAAGCCTACTGTATTGCCATACTCCCCTTGTACCTACAAGAAAATAAGCAATAAGATAATTTGTACAAATGTTTATCTCAACTAACACGAAGAAGATATAGCAATAAGAGTTTGTAAGAATGGTTAGTACAAGAGTAGAGAAAGTCGTGTGAGTGCAACACATCAGATTTTTTTCCAATATTGCTCAATAGTGAACACCTGACATAACAATGTGATTAAATACGTAAGTTTCTAATTGCTTGTTTATAAGCTAAGATGTGACCATTAAGTGATGACAATAATTATGCAATGAAATACAATATTTTTTGACATTTTATATGGCAGGTGAATTTCCTCCAGCTGAAGTTTTGACACTCATACTTACCACTGTTTATACTGAGAATATTCACAACCTCGATTCTGTCAAAATATATCATAACTCCACCACTTGTGCCACAGGGTACATTCTTTACTTCATCTGTTTGCAGGGTAACCTGAGGAGAAACACGCAATACAAACAAAATATAGGCTATGTGTTCTAGATATTAAGGAGGACAAAGTCATGTTCTAATAGCAAAATATACTTATTTCTAAATCACTTGCAATATTTAACAGTCTCCAGCAGTTTCTTTTCTTTTTCTTTTAACTGAAATATTACCAGAAATACAAGCCAGCCCCTTATAACAAATTCAACCTGAAAAACCATCCATTAAAAGGCACAATATCAGGCACTTCAAAATCCAGTGAGTATCAAATGAAATGCAAAGATTGCCCAAAAATATACATTGGCCAAACCAAAAGGAACCTGGAAAGACTTAAGGGACACATCAGGAACACAAAACTGAAACAAATTGACAAATCAGCCATAGCCCATCATCTCAGCACACCGTAAAACAGGATATCAAATTATTAAAACATGTAAAAACTACAGCTGAACTGATAATTTGGAAAAAAATATACAAAAAGAAAAATGTTCACTTAGCCATGAATTTTGAAATACCCAAGCAGACAACATCCTTAAGTTTACATTTAGCAACTTAGATAGCAGCACAATCACAACCACAAGAGATTCTTCCTCTTCAAACGCCAGTCAAGAAATTGTTGGTAATAATGTTCTTTGAAACGCGTCCAGATAAAAAGTTAAGTGAAACTGAAAGTGTCTATAGGTCAACTCAAATACTTCTATACATAATTATTTATTTATTTAATGTTTTAAAACAGTTTATATCAAAGTACCTTGATATAGGATAAATCAAGAGTTAAATTATACAATATATTGCAATAAAGTTAGATAGTGAACCTCTCTAACCTGAGTTCATAAATATAAGAGCACAATATAACAAAAATGAAAGACAATACCAGATAACAAATGAATTAACACAATATCTTATGCATACAGATATTTCTTAAATTGCTCATGTTCCAGCAAGGAAGTCTCTGTTCTAGCCTAGAACATTTCGTAATCATCTACTCTTTTAACGGTACAAGAGGTGACCAGAAACCAAAGTTACAAAGCCTGCAGTGAAATGTTTACATTTTATTTCATACAAACAATACAACCAATTGATAGGATAGATGTACATTACGTTATTTTTTGACATAGTGTTCATATTAGTTTAGGTACTTGTCGTTTCATGGGAGAAGTTCCACTCTGGTCAAACTCCTGTCACATTCTCACAAAGTGTTTCATCTCCTTGTCTGAAGCAAATCGTTCACACCCTAAATGTTCCTTCACGTGAAGAAAAAGCTGAAAGTTGCTTAGAGTGTGGCCCAGGTCGTAGGGAGAATGGTTGAGATGTTCTAGCAAAACTGCTTCAGCGGTTTCTTTGTGAGACCAGTTTTCCAAACATGTTGCTATTTGTGTTTGTCTACAACTAGCACTACAGATCGCAGCACAGTTGTCAACATCGTGTATAACAATTATTGCCACTACTAACTTGCCTATAACGGAGTATTGACCTTGTGTAACCTGAGTTTCTGATCACCCTTTGTATTAGAAGGGGACTATTGCTACACCACTGCATACGATTCTGGGACAGTCTCCATGTCTCCATGTTATTGCACAAATGTTTCCCATGATACTTACTTGCACAGGTTTGTATGTTGTGATGAATGGTACCAACATGTGATAGCCCGGATAACTCACTTCCTTCATAAGCGCTCCTCCCTGAAACATCATGTATCAATACTGACATAGTTCCACAGCATGTGCAATCAGACACCTTACTATCACTTTCATATCTATTCTGCAAATTATGTGTAACAAATCTCATGTGTTAACGTTAGTTTACAACCACTGGTAATGGTAACAATAACCACAACAAAGTTGAAATACATATATTCAAATGGGAGGGTTCACAACTGACAGGAATATTCAGGGGCCCCAGGAAAGAAGACTCGGCCAAGTTTTAACTTTCTTGTTCTTATTCTCAGGCACCACATGTTCATTCATATTGTGCATATTAGACTTTTCACTGTAGAAATTAAGATGGCTGTGCTATGAAACAGATGCTAGAGCTCTGTCTAGCTGCAAGCTAGGAAAAATACCACTCATCAGTTAGAAACAAATGAATTGCCAATATGCAATATCGACCTCCACTCTATCGATAAACTGAACGAGAATATGCCTTCCCATTCTTGTTACCATTACCAGATGACTGTAAACCAGCCCTTACATTCACATCACCTTCTCTAGCCACTAAACTGTTTCCAAATGCATATACATTACAATTTCTGATTCCTCTAGCTGTACCAACCCTCGTTCTTTTAATGATGGCACACATTAAAATTATTTAGTTCTTCTTTGTTAATTTCTACTGGTTTTCTGCTGTGCTTTGTAGTTTTTGGCATAATTTTCAGGGAATAGCGGCTCTGAGTAGCATATAAACAAACTACAAATGGATCTGATGAATGCATGTATGCTAGAATTTCTTCCAGTTTCACATTTTCAACTTGCTGCTAGAGAGTGAGTGAGAGAGAGAGAGAGAGTGAGTGAGTGAGTGAGTGAGTGAGTGAGTGAGTGAGTGAGTGAGTGAGTGATGTTTAAGGGCCCATTGACAACTAGGTCATTAGGGCTCAATGTCCAAAAATAAAACAATGAAACAACTAATAAAACCTCACCCCTAAAAACTTAAAAAGTGAAAGCTAAAATAACTTTAAAAAAAGGCTGTTAAAAGAACTAAAAACGAGAGTTAAAACAGCTAAAAGTTAAAACCTGCTAAAATGTAAGCTGATAAAACTGTTTAAAAGTGAAGGTAAAACAAGTAAAAAAGTTTAAACTACAAAACCAACAAAATAAAATACACTTTACACCTACTTCCAAAATCAATATTTGCAGCAAACTGCAGCACTAGGTCGTTGCCTAAAACGCTGCACAGTGAAAGATCTGGGCCAAGGGACTGGCGCTCACGAGCGTAATGTGGACATGTGCTACAGACAGGCGTAGAAGGTGCCCATGAGTTGCTCGTGTGTGGCCCGTCCTCAGGAGGGTTAGGATCATCTCTTCCCTGCAAGAGCTCTGTCATGCTTGAACAATGTTGAGTGCCACTTAATACTTCCAAGGAATGCTGGCAGGCAGCAAACAGATGGCGTTGGAACTAATGCTGCACATCTACATGCCGCAGTGTGCAGGTGGAAAACTCAAGGAGACAACAGGCGGACTTATCACCTGCATCTGCCTTCTTGTACCCAGGTATACTTACATGATCTCGGCACCAGGTTAAAACGAACTGGTATCTGCAAGATAACAACTGAGATTCAAGAGTCTGTATTTTAACAATTAATGCCAAGTTGCCAATAAACTGTTGCAGCCCCTGAATAGCACTCAGCGAGTCGCAACTGCTGTTAGAGAGTGCTCTAGCGATTGTTCCATGTCATGCCACAGCTGCCTTGAAGAATTTCTCCAGTGAAGAGCTTAATACACACAATATGAATGTCTTATGCTATGCGTGTTTTAATTGTCATTCTTGTTCTGATTTCTATTTTCAGTTATTCTGAGCCAGCCTTGAAGGCTATTTGTATATTTACAATTGCTTTTATGGGGCTGAACTTCCACATAAAACCATCTGTCTCCATGTTGTGGGGAAAGCATGTCTGTGTCACATTCAAGGAGTCCTGAGACTGAAGCTTATTATGTGCAAGTTAATTGCTTAAGGTTTCATTTATGGATTTTCTCTTGTCCTCTAAAGATCAATAGACCCCAGGTTGACTTGAGCATGATTTCATTCAATTCACCAACTAAAATACACAAATATTCTGTTTATTAACAACATTGTTAATTGCTAGGATCATATTAGTGCCATCAGTGTGCTGAAATTCTTTTACATGTCAGTAAATCCACTGAGGTGCAACTGACGCTTTTTAAGTAAAGTTAAAAACGAGGTTTGAACCTGTAACCTTGGTATCTGTACACCAGCACCAAAACCAATCGAGTGACTCAAACCAATCGAGTGACCCAAACCAACAAATGCAACATATGATGGCCTTCCTGATTAAAAGGCCAAACATATGAAAATGTTTATTGTTATCAGCTGTAGAAACTGCAGTGTAATTCATAGGCTAAGAATACATATGGTGATACATAATTACATATAAAGAATTTTTACAAAGATAGTTATTTATATACATCTATACTAATATGTACATCTACCAACTAACACACATTTATAATCTTACAGCTATGGTTTATACCCATTTTAAAAATTCTTCTACTGAGTAAAAACTCCTATCTATGCAATACTTCTTCAATTCTACTTTAAATTTATGTGTACATTTTATTTCTTCTTCTCTTACTTACTCTTTCTACTTCTCTTACTATGAAAAATCAAAAAATAAAAGATGGGAAGTAACAAACATTCAAACAGTAATTCCTGAGTATCCTCGAAAAACAGCAGTTGCAACCTTCAGGTTGATTACAGGACATGATTGTCTGGCAAAACATTGAATTGTGATATATTCTTCACCACTCTGTCCTCTATGTGATCTGCAAGAGGAAATGGACCAAGACCACCTTCAAATATGCCCGGCAGAAATCCACCATTAGCTAACATCAACATTTTATTTCTTGTATATTTTGTGGTAGTTTGTTATACAGCAAACATGCATCTACTGATGGTTTGGTTTTGTAAATTTCTGGTCTAGTGGGAATTTATGTGAAAATCTGTGTTACCCCTCATGTTGAACTCATGAATCTGGTTGTTTTACTGCTGTTTTCAGTTCTTTTTGCTAGCATAATTGTCTTAACTATGTACAATGAATCTGATGTCAAAATGTTCAGTTTCTTAAAGTATTCTCTACATGATTCCTGTCTATTTAATCTTAAAATTATTCTTATAGCTCTTTTTTGTAATATAAATAGTATTTTTGTGTGTACTGTTGCACTTTGTCCCCCCACTGTGATACAGTAAGCAAGATGTGGGTATATTAACCCATAATACATTTTTCATTGAACATCTGCATAGATGAGTTTTGCCATTTGTTTTAGAACAAACAGGCTAGAGGAGATTCTGTTACAAATTTTATTAATGTGTTTTTCTCAGCTTAAATTTTTGTCTAACACTACCCGTAGAAAATTGGTCCATTCCAATCTTTTAATTTCTTGATGTTGTATTCTTACATCAAGCATGATACATCTACTCACCCTGTAATACACACCAACATATCCTTCCTCTATCCTGTGTAGAGAGAAGTTTATTGCTATGCACCATAATGTTGCTATTACTGCAATGCCGCTGACTCTGTCAACCATCCTGTAACATGGAGAATATGTGGTAATGGTTCCACACTTACCTACCTTCTCAAGTTGCAGGAGATGTCAACACTCATAACCCAAACACCCTCCACTTTATAACACAATTTCTATATAATAGGAGAGCAAATAACCTCCAAAGGGGCTGTGCTGTGATTTGCCTCTCGGCTCGTAGCCATCTGCTGCTATCATAGAAAGCTCCACATGAAACCATACAACATTTTTAAAGGCTTTACTTACCAACTTTGTGAAAGGAGATGCTGAAACTGGCCACCTCATCACCTCTTTAGGAAACTATTCATCACTCGCTGTAGTTCACGTTGACAAATGCTAACAATTTCCTGGCAGATATTTTGTTTTAATTCTTGCAGGGTGAGTGGGTTTGTGTTGTACACTTTATGTTTTAAGTTGTCACACAGACAGTAATCACTTATTGGAGCTCTGAGAAACCTTTCTCCACTAATGGTGCACCATACACCAATGTTTTCGTCATGAAGGGTTACTTCGTGAACAATATTAGGTTCTGAATTACAGGACCAATTTTTTTCAAGTCAACAGTTGACGCCCGTACACACATGAACACAATTTTGCCCCCCCCCCCCCCTTTTTTCTTCTGAGAATTAACAGACAGGAGTGTGATTTTGCATTTTCTCAACACAAGTCTGCAACAGCTCATACCGCCAATCTTTCAATGAGAACAATTGAAAGTGTGTTTCAGGACAGAATTATTAGTAGAGATTTGTGGCCCCCTCTGTCCCCCAACCTAACCCCCCACAATTTCTATCTCTGCAGTAACTTAAAGCATAAAGTGTACAAGACAAACCCACACACTCTGCAAGAATTAAAACAAAATATTTGCCAGGAAATTGCCAGCATTTCTCAATGTGAACTACGGCAAGTGATGGATAGTTTCCTAAAGAGATGTCAAAAATGCATGGACAACGATGGTGACCAGTTTCAGCATCTCCTTTCATAAAGTAGGTAAGTAAAGCCTTTAAGAGTAGTTTTAAAAATGTTGTACGGTTTCATCTGCGCCTTTTCTATGATAGCAGCAGATGGAAATAAGCGTTGAGGATGCCAGCAGGCAAAACACCACACAGCCTGTTAGGAGGTTCTTTGCTCTCCCAGTACAAAACTGCATATATCACACATAGTTTACAAGCGGGTGTCACAAAGTAACCAGAATTACTTTTTTGTGGTTCACCTTAGCTGAAGTTTGGCATTGGCAGTGCTGCAGAGGTCTCATCCTGAGTGATGAAATGCTATGCATGTTGTTTGCTTTTATTTTATTTTTTCTATTTTCAGTGATATTTTCATATCTAATTTCTGTGTGCCATGCAATATTTCCTCTTTCTATGGGGTCTATCTTTTTCAACCTCCAATACGACATGAAACCAAAAAAAAATGTGAATAGCAAAATGACAAAAGTTGTTGTTGTTGTTAGCTAATGCTGGATTTCTGACAATGAAGTCATTAATCCTCTTGCTCTCCAATATTTTTCACAATGATATTAAAGAGAGCAATAGCAGTAATAGTAACCGTTTTTTTAGAGAGCACCATATTTTTATGTTTTGGCGGTCACATCGCTCTCTCTCAACCCCCAGAATGTCTGGAGGACCACACCTGTCGTTGGTTTACGGGTCTCACTGTCCTGACCGGGAGAATTATCAAAATAAATTCACCAACCATATCCTCTGATTACCAATCAGAGGACGTACTACATGCCATGACAGGTCAGCATGTTAGGGGTTAAGGTTTTATAGAGAAATGGAGAGGTTGGAAAAATAAAGACTCCCTAGCCCTCAGGAACCCTAATAGCATCGGGGTTGGAAGAGAACAAGAGATGACCAAGGTAAGGTCAGATAGAAAAGTTACAGTGAGGAGCAAAACACCAGTAAGTGGAAGTAATGTTCTGCTCAGCTTGGGTACCTTGTGGTCGCTATTCACATATCCCCTAGACGGAGACCCCTGAGGCCTGGCGTTACAGTATGAAATGCAGCATCAAGTACAGCATGCACGTCCTGCACTTCAAAGGTCGTGTTACTCCTGGTGACATATTCTTTCATGACTCCACACAATCTCTATCGGGTTCAAGTAACACTGATAAGGTAGCAATCGGAGTACAGTGTGACTTCCAAGTTTGGCCATTTCATCAATCACATATTTATTGTACTATTTAGCATGAGACTTGACCAATGCCAATAATTCTGCCTTAACAAGACCGTCGTCACAAACAATGTTTTTACTCTGCAGCCATGCCATGATGTCACCTTACCTCCAAGAATGGTTTGGTATAAGCTCTAACCTCATACTGTGGTTAAGGGGCATTGTCCATCACAATGACATTATTTGGTGGTAATTTGGGGAGAACCTTTTCAAACCAGATTTGAAAAGTCACCATTCATTTCCTCATGATTGTCTCCGGTTGTTTTAGATACGAACACAAGCTCACCAACCTCCACAAAACCACCTTCACTTCCTATGTGCAGCACTATCAGGCGCTTAACCCTCTCTGTAGGATTTTTAAGCCCTGCACTTAAACCCTATTGAAATGCATGCTTTCTTGATTTTACAGTGGTGTCAGTCCGTACTTTGCTTATCGTGTGTCCTTCATGAACCCACATCTGGTCTAAATAGTACACTTTCCATGTTTTATGGAGTTCTTTTATTTTACGGAGAAAATCTCTGCCATAAAATAATATAGTCTCTGTCACTAATACTTTCGTTTCCTGCTCACAAACTCAAAACCAATCTCCAGAAGCAGCTTATAGAAGGAAGTTCGTTTTAATCTGGATTGGGATCAGAGTTATTTGTTAACAATGAACCCCCACCTTAAAGCGCTGATCAGAAAATATGACATAGATGTTTTTAGCATTTTAGAAGCAAATTGTAATGACAATGACATCAAGTACTGTAATTTTACAAATTATCATCTCTATCACCTGAACAAATGAAGACAAGTGGCTGTTGGTATAATTGTTGGAGTCAAATCAGAATTAATTTCTAAATTTAATATAATTAGTTCTATATAAGACTATCTGAATTAAAAATTATGCTGTTAATTCTTATCTAGCTTTGTAAGAAGTTTGTAGATATTTTAGATATGCTTGTTTCCTTTGATAAATTTTATCTTGAATATCTTCATTCCAAATTATTAACCCTAATTAATGACAAAAGTTCACTACACCCATAACACAATTTTCAACATAACCCCATAAAGATTGAAACCTATGTACCGACTTAACAATACTTTCTGCTAAAACACTTGTTGCCTGTCTGCAAGCTCTCATATAGTGAGTGAGTTGGGTTTAAGGGCCCATCGACAACTAGGTCATTAGGACCCGAAGTTCAAAAATAAAACAACCGAATTCGTAAAAGCTCACCCCTAAAAGGTTAAAACGTTAAAGTTAAAATAACTAAAACGGAAAGTAAAAAATACTAAAACGTAGGTTAAAACTGGTAAAAACTTAACCTTATAAGACTTAAAAAGCTAACACCATCCTAAAATCCTAATTCCGCCAGGATAAAAAACACCTTACACTTGCTTGCCAAAACCAATCTTCGTAACAAACCGCAGTACTGCACTCACAGCTACTGGGTCGTTGCCTAAAACAGAGCACAGTGTAAGGCCCAGGCCAACGGAATGGCACTCACGAGTGTATTGCAGACAATCAAGAAGGACATGTGCGACGGAGAGTGGAACATTGCACGTCGCACAGACAGGCTTCGTATCACCGCGCAAAAGGTGTGCATGCGTGGCTCGAGTGTGGCCTATCCTCAGGCGGGTGCTCTCATATAGATCAATGCAGTGGAAATGATTAGTTTTTCACCTGTGAGTTAAGATTGAAGTTACTCAGTGCTAGGTCTGGGCTGCAGGGAGAGTGTGTATAAACACCTTCAGTTCTGATGATCCTTCTCGTGAAGGATGTTTGCCCAACTCTAAATTTCCTGCACCACACCATCACTCAAAGTTCTCACCATGCACAGGGCTCACTCTATGGTGGATCTCCACTGCAATATGAACCTCTTCCTGTAGAAACGTAACACTGCATAACTTGCATTTGGTGGGAGATTCTATAGTAATGGACTTTAACTGCCCAGTTCACCTTGGCAGTGATGAAGATAGTGGTGAGCAGATACTCAATCATATCATGGAATCCTTCACCTCCTATTGGTACTTGGGCCACCTGACGCCATCAGAGGTCGGATAAAACAATAGCCTTCATAGTATAACCACGGTGTTATTCTCTGAATAGCCCATGAAGTCCTCCTGATTCAGATTCAATTTTGCATACCTAGTAAACATGACAGATAGAGAAAATCCGACACAGATGGTCAGGATCATTAAGGCATGGACTTAGGAGAGGGGTGTGTCAGGACCATCCTTCATGACTTCCAGGTTTCCCTCAGACTTCTTCTTTACCTGATTCCCCTCTCCTTATGTAGGACTTACAAGTCAGTGTCTAGAGTCAGACGTCTGTCAGGGAACACCGGAACCTATGTACCAGACAGAGTGAACACCTGCAAGTATGAGAGTGAGGAAGTGATTACCCTCCCCTTATGTAGGACTTACAAGTCAGTGTCTAGAGTCAGACGTCTGTCAGGGAACACCGGAACCTATGTACCAGACAGTGAATACCTGCAAGTATGAGAGTGAGGAAGTGATTACCCTCCCCTTATGTAGGACTTACAAGTCAGTGTCTAGAGTCAGACGTCTGTCAGGGAACACCGGAACCTATGTACCAGACAGTGAACACCTGCAAGTATGAAAGTGAGGAAGTGATTACCCTCCCCTTATGTAGGACTTACAAGTCAGTGTCTAGAGTCAGACGTCTGTCAGGGAACACCGGAACCTATGTACCAGACAGAGTGAACATCTGCAAGTATGAGAGTGAGGAAGTGATTACCCTCGCCTTATGTAGGACTTACAAGTCAGTGTCTAGAGTCAGACGTCTGTCAGGGAACACAGGAACCTATGTACCAGACAGAGTGAACACCTGCAAGTATGAGAGTGAGGAAGTGATTACCCTCCCCTTATGTAGGACTTACAAGTCAGTGTCTAGAATCAGGCGTCTGTCAGGGAACACAGGAACCTATGTACCAGACAGAGTGAACACCTGCAAGTATGAGAGTGAGGAAGTGATTACCCTCCCCATATGTAGGACTTACAAGTCAGTGTCTAGGGTCAGACGTCTGTCAGGGAACACAGGAACCTATGTACCAGACAGAGTGAACACCTGCAAGTATGAGAGTGAGGAAGTGATTACCCTCCCCTTATGTAGGACTTACAAGACAGTGTCTAGAGTCAGGCGTCTGTCAGGGAACACAGGAACCTATGTACCAGAGTGAACACCTGCAAGTATGAGAGTGAGGAAGTGATTACCCTCCCCTTATGTAGGACTTACAAGTCAGTGTCTAGGGTCAGATGCCTACCAGAGAACACAGGAACCTATGGACCGGACAGAGTGAACACCTGCAAGTATGAGAGTGAGGAAGTGATTACCCTCCCCTTATGTAGGACTTACAAGACAGTGTCTAGAGTCAGACGTCTGTCAGGGAACACAGGAACCTATGTACCAGACAGAGTGAAGTGCTCAGTATGTGAGTGAGGAAGAGGATGATATGAAATGTAGGTGATGGAGCAGTTGGTGGAATGAGTGGCAGGGGAAACTGTAGAAAACCCACCCGGACACAGCTTCATCAACCGTGAATACCACATGCAGGTCCCTGGGATTATACATGGGCCACCTAGGTGGTAGTCAAACGCTCCAACTACTTGGCCACAGCACTGTCACCTCAGACTTCATAACTGGTAAATGTCCCGGAAGCATATGTATCACAAAGGGGGAGCCGTGGATTCCCCTTGGAATTTAATAAATTTATGTGCTGTCAATTACTGACTATTAGGCTACTGTTTTAATTTTGATGCAAAGAACAATTTTTCCTCAGGATACTTAAGCAAAAGAGATAGTTGACTGTTTCATAGCACCTGTTACAAATAAGCTCACCAATGATGATATTCACATTTTCAATCTACATAAGGAATGCATTATTTTCAATTAATAGCTACATATGGCAGTGCCGTGACAGAGTGGTTAAACCGTTTGCCTATCACCAAGGCGGCCTGAGTTCAATCCCAGGGACCTGCATGTGCATAAAGAAGAAGCTACATACGTTCACTAATTACTGCTGTCAACAATAGTTCAGACATATGAGCATGGAATTCTGTCTATATAGGGACCACTCAACGTACGGTAAACACATGCATTACAGAATACAAGAGATGTTGCCATTTGGGACAAACAGAAAAGTGTGCAGAGCACGCAGTACTAGCACCAGGGGAATACAATATACAGCATTCAGACAGAGCTTTCCTGTCTTCCATAGTTCACTATTGCACCCAGTTAAGTCGTGAAGCCATAGAGATTTTCAAACATGAAGATAACTTCAATAGGAAGGAAGAAACAAAGCTTGGCATTCAGCATTATACAAAGCACGCAAGAAACCTGACTGGAGACAAATTCAAGATCATACGCCATCAACATCTTCAGCCACAATAAATACCAGCCTATCGACAACAATCATAGACAATGGAAGCAGCTCCCACTTTAACCCATCCCACACAGCGGCCAAACAAACAAAGCCCAGACCAACTGTCAGCCACCCACACATGCTAAGTGTATAAAACCTGTAAAACAAAACGGCTCCATATCAGTCGTCACCAAAACTAGCAGAGTACTACGGTCACACCACTGAGGATGTTCGACGCAGCTTCGAACGAAACATCTGGAAGGAGAATTTCCACTAGACCAAGGCCCACAAGCCTGGATAATTATTTTGTATTTTACATCTTCACATTATGTTTGCATGGACCAATAATTTCCTACTTTTTTACTTTCTCTACTGGTAAGTAGAGGAAGTATTGTATTCCACCCAAAAATTCAATGTTGAGATTTGACTGGAAATATATTTTTGAGACCTCCTGAATCCAAAAAAAGCATGTTTAGAAAAATGTCTCTGTGCGTGCGTGCATGTGTGTGTGTGTGTGTGTGTGTCAAACTGTGAACAGCATAACTCAAAAATGAAAAGTCAGTTAAAAACCAAAGTTGGTATTTAAGTTTAATGTCTTACAAGGATGAGACACAAAGATTTTGAAGAAAATTGCTCCACCCTAAACTACCCTTTACATGGAACATTCTTAGAAAATTTTGATTTTCTTGAAAATGGCTCTAATGATTTTGATTAAAATGCCATATGTTTAAGATATTTGTATGACAAATGAAATGTATATTTTGAATTTTCTGGCTATAGCCCATGTAGTCCTGTTTACTCTGGATGACTGTTGAGTAACTCGTAAACCGTAAGAGATAGACAAAATCTTACTGTACAAAAAATGTAGATCTCACTATAATCGCTCCACCTTTAGATCCGCACTTGACGTAAACACAAGCGTCAACAACTAACTTGAGATACGGTGAAACCAAAGCACACCATAAAATATAGTACCTTAAATATTAGCGATTATCTGTGAGTTTTCAGTATGTATGCTAGCCCTGGTAAACACTACTTGAAGTAACACAATAGCAGTGCTATTCTTGAAACTCCCGAATAAATATCGTCCTTTTGCAACATAAACACGAGGCATGAGTCCACTTTGCGTTTGTGTCAGTTGCAGTTGATATGAACTCTTAAGGCGGAGGGATACAAGTGTGGATCTAAGGCTGGATGGGGTATAAAACACACAATTTATGTCTAAATAAATTTTTTTGTACAGTGAACCATTTCAGAGATATGCCTTGTTATTTGAGTCAGTTTCTGAAAACTTAAAACTTTCATGAAATGGAACATTGTTCATTTTTTTTATATGTTAAGTGTGCAAAGGGAACAGGATCTCAAAGCTTTAAAATATTTGACTATCACTCAAAGTCTATTGTATTCTAATATTCCCCTTGTACCTACAAGGAAATAAGTAATAAGATAATTTGTACAAATGTTTATCTCAACTAACACAAAGAAGGTATAGGAATAAGAGTTTGTAAGAATGGTTAGCATAACATTAGAGAAAGTCATGTGAGTGCAACACATCCGGTTTTTTACCATTGTGTTCTACATTTCCGTAAAATAATCTGGTAACCCTACAATAGACAAATTTGTTATTGCATTTTTTTATTCATCATATATAAATTCACTATCAATCAAGCGAAATCTGTGCACTTATACCTCTAATGCTCTGCATATAAACAACAACCTGTTGCTCTTTCACAATATTATGATGCAGTTATCTTCACCACAGACTTCCGAACACAGCAGTACTCCCCTCCAAACATCAATTTATGAAACTTCTCCTCAAACTCCAGTCAAACAAATAAATCCTAATAAGACCAAAGTCAGGAAAGGTTTGAAAGCTTAGACAATCATGGATTTGGTAATTTTCATCCCAAGCTATGGATGGTGGAAGTGCATTACTCTGCCATACTGCTTCAAGTAAACAACACCCTGCAAGCAATGGAGGAGTCTTTTTATTATTTAATATACCACCATAAATTTGTCATCACATTTAAGCAAGGTTAAATACTGTTATACTGTGCAACTTACGCACATAGGAAGCTAAAAACCAGGCAGATAGGAAACAAACAAGTTACATTCTCATTCATCAAGGCTTTTCTAGTATGAAATATCGTTCATAGCAATCGTGTACTATCCACGTCCTGTCACTTAGCATCATTTGTAGACCTTCCATCCGACCATGTTGGTTCCGCACCACTACTTCCTCACAAACCATATCACTCCCCCCATCAATATTTCCTTTCCCAGCAAACTATGCACCATTCCTTTAAAAAAACCAGATATATACTGTACTCTTTTCACAAGCATACTATCCTTTCCTTGCTTCATTCCCTAAACAAATAATTAAAATGTATTTGCTTCATATGCAAATTATCCTCTACTTGTGGGATTTGAAGCTTTCACAGCAATGATTATTAATAAGTGCTTCTTGGGTTACCAATTTTATCAACATTGCACGGGTTTTAACCCGAGAAGTACTTATTATCATACTAAATGTGAGAACTTTCTAGTTCTAACTTGTTCTGTGTACTCATGTGCCACCTGTTCTAATTTATCTCTGACCACTGGATGACCCTCCCTGTACTTCTTTTACAGGCCTGCAATGCGTGGAAACACTTGTGGTGGGATACTTATGTCAAAAAGCAAACACTAGTGGTAGAGAAGCCAACTTGTGTATGGGAGCCACAAAGTACACAATTACTTCCTTCACTTATTTTACACTTTAGGAATATTTTATTGTTCTCCCAACTCCTACACCTGCACAAGATGAAAATAGCCTATTATATTACTTTGTTCATACATTATTAAATTAAACAGATTTGACAAAACGAGCTCAACAGCAACTGGATGCAATTTGACAGAGCAAATACCCGATATATTCTTTTCCTCTATTTTAGGTATACCATACAGAGGAGAAAAGAAAACTGTATTTAACTAATCGTTCACAGAAAACTGCACCTTGTCTTTCATAAATTGCACACTGTTATTATACATCTCTGCCGTTTTACTCCTGTTGTAATACATCTCACGTTTAAATGCTAGTATTTTGATTAGGTTATGTGAACCTAACTCATTTGAAAACTGGTAAATAAGAAAATGCATTTTACCTAGTTATCTAAATAGTGTATTTTCCTCAAAGGGCAGATGTAGAATATATATTTTCATTCATCGGATTCTTTCTAATAAACGCTACTATCGAATTTTTAAGCCTAAGAACTACCGTGCGACGTCGTCACGATACATTTTCACACCTTTCATGACTTACTTGCGATAACATTCCTATATATTTAGGTACGTACAATCACGCCCCTTTTTACCGCGCTACTCCACACCTGTGCTGTTTATTATTCCTCGTCGGCACGTGGAATTGTTCTTAATTTTTCTTCTCTTTGGCATGTACAACCCTTGTATATTGCCAACATAAGAGATTACAGTCTAAATCTCAAAATTTGAGTTAGATCATCGATCTATATTATATATTTAAGTGTAATACATTATGTAATAATATCACACCTGTCATGTAACCCTTATTTATACCCTGCGGGTTCACAGGGGCAACAAATCATGCGTTCTGGAAATCTCGTCCGCCGGGTGAAAGATGAGCCACTGGTTTCCGGGCACCCCATGGGATGGTATAATCCCGAGGGGGTGGAGAGAAGCTAGGCCAGCCTCCGTCGTGGTGATTATAACTGGGAGATGGCAGGGACCTGCCCTCTGCTCTGTCGTGACAACGTCCCTGTCACCCTTAGGATACATTCACCTCATCCACCCGAGGGTGCCCTGTTAGAGCCAAAAGCACAAAAGATCGCCTTTCGATCCATGTGCTAAGTCCCCCTCCGCAAATTGTCATTGAGTCAACTATTGTTTATTATATGTAATCAATAATAATAATAATAATAATAATAATAATAATAATAATAATAATAATAATAATAATAATAATAATAATAATAATAATAATAATAATAATAATAATAATAATAATAATAATAATAATAATAATTATAATAATAATAATAATAATAATAATAATAATAATAAATAATAATAATGATAATAATGATAATAATGATAATAATGATAATAATGATAATAATGATAATAATGATAATAATGATAATAATGATAATAATGATAATAATGATAATAATGATAATAATGATAATGATGATAATGATGATAATGATGATAATGATGATAATGATGATAATGATGATAATGATGATAATGATGATAATGATGATAATGATGATAATGATGATAATGATGATAATGATGATAATGATGATAATGATGATAATGATGATAATGATGATAATGATGATAATGATGATAATGATGATAATGATGATAATGATGATAATGATGATAATGAT
This sequence comes from Tenodera sinensis, assembly GCA_030765045.1. Taxonomy (NCBI): domain Eukaryota; kingdom Metazoa; phylum Arthropoda; class Insecta; order Mantodea; family Mantidae; genus Tenodera; species Tenodera sinensis. The sequence goes on from CM060971.1 coordinate 118,144,736, forward strand.
GATAATAATAATAATAATAATAATAATAATAATAATAATAATAATAATAATAATAATAATAATAATAATAATAATAATAATAATAATAATAATAATAATAATAATAATAATAATAATAATAATAATAATAATAATAATAATAATAAATAATTATTGTGAACTTCTTGGGAACCAGCTGACTTAACAACATCCACTAAATTCACCTGGAGTGTTAACTGATTGTCTCATGTTGTTTCAGTACAACCAACAAAGAAGCACAGTACAAACGACAAGTGATGACTACAAGAGATGTTTTTAAACCCTAGCGCAACAGCCTATGAAGGGGCAAGGCTTGCCACCCAGCCGCTGCGTCCCCCACCTCTGCCCACTACAGGCGTCATTGGTGAGGTGCAGTACTGGAGGATGGGGCATGGTCAGTACCCCGAGCCCTTCCGGCCAGTTATGCGGTCTTCGCGGCCTGGGGCCACTACTTCTCCATCAAGTAGCTCCTCAATTGGTTCCCTCGGGGACCTTAAGAGGCTGAGTGCACCCCGTGCCAGATCTCCCAGAGAGGATAAAATCCCCACGCTGGTACCAGGTCAAGAGGTAAGTGCGCTACGGAGGCGGACACACAAGGGATGTTTACAAAACTGTAAGTTGCAGCAACTTAGAGTACATTCTTATTGATGGTACGGAGCTCTGAGGACTGAGGATTGACCATCTGTACGTACAGACGTGTGAAAAATAACATGACTGAAGATACATCTTTAGGCTATTTATTGTCCAAGCTAATTTGTTCAAGATACTTTAATTTTATTGTGATAAATGTTTATTGAATTTCCTAACAATCAGAATTAAACTACTGTCTGTGTGAAAACGTAGAGCAAAACTACAGAGTTGCCCTTTATCTTGTACTACTAGAAGTATGCACGTATCTTTCTTTCAAAGAAATGTTGAAACATCGAATTAAAGTTTACCAAAAATATATCTTCTATGGTCATTTTCAGTCGTTGCTCCCCTCGGTGTTATCTATAAAAATAAAAATTGTATCTGGAAAGTAAATGTTAGATATTTGGTTTAATGTATACCTTTTATTGCAAGTAGATTTTTAAGGTCGTGGATAGAAACATGTTTTACCAACAAACATTATCAATGTATACTATTGGAGAGGAGAAATAAATGTTCACAATGAAAAATAAGTGATGCGCATTCACGTACCGTATCTCAATTTAGGCATTCTTTTAAATAACACTGTACAACACTGACATTCGCACTTGGCCAAAAATAGGCGGTTATAATAGATTTTAAGCACGAATTTCGGAAGCGAAATCCGTTTTGTGATATCACCTAACATTTTATAAGATATTTCCCTTTTTGTAATTTGCGAAAATCCCATGCGCCACGCCGCTTCCACCGCCGTAACCTTTATCGGTCGGCTAACATCCGTTGTCATACAAGGCTGGTTAGAGTTTTATTGCAGACGAGGTACCTTCAGCGTTTTGACAAGGAGTTTAAAGTATGACTTCTTTGAAAGGTCTTAAGAGCTACAGCAGACATCATCTATCCATGAAGATACTGGAGCAATAATGACAAAACTCTGCTATGATGCCATAATGCTGTTTGCCTTTGTCGAACATCACTTTTTGCGCTAAACACGAACCTTTTAACTACACAACCACTCTGCGCCGTCTTTAGACGAAAGCTGACTGTTCCTCACCCTCATCCTCGGTGGCTAGACGAATTCCTTTCCATGTTCTCTACTGCGTGTCATGTTTGTATACAAGTGTCTGTCTCGGCACAGTGCAGTGAATGTTGTGCTCTTTGAAGTGATACGTTTTTGTGAACTTGGTTAAATAGGTTATAAACTTCAGACTCCTTTTAACTGCGTTTTCTTGCATACAGCATTCTTTATTTATATATAGATGTTTTGAATGTCTGGCAAGTGTTTAAATTCTACAAAACTATATTGTGATATCTGTAGCGAATTTACGACAAAATCTCAGCGAAAATCTTTAACTCCTGAGGTGAGAAAGTCTTCCGGGTTATAAGCTGGGGATGAAGAGAAGTGATGGACACCGAGTACATGGTGCACTAGATGTTCGCGATACCTTCAGGGGTGGTTAAATGGCACTCATAAATCAATGTCATTTGTTATACCAATGTTTCGGGATCATATTACAGATTCTTACTTCTGTTTTACAAAAGTATCTAGCTTCTCTTCAAAGTCAAAACTTGTCATAGAGTATCCAAATATGCCTTCGGCTATAACACTTGTACTTCATGACAATTCCCTTCCAGTTCCTAAGCCGCCTGAACTATGGACATTAGATGATGTACCTTCAAATAATTCTCCTGAAGAAGAACCTGGTCGTGCAGTATGCAGTACCGTTAACCCAGAACCTCAATCTAAACTTCATTTGATTTCCCATGTCGAGCTGAATGATCTAGTAAGGTATTTTAATTTAACAAAAACTCAGTCGGAACTTTTAAGCTCAAAACTGGAACTTGCTTCAGCCTGGAGTAAATGTAACAGCATTCAGGAAACGTGAACACTCCTTGACTTTTTTTCACAGAAAAATAAACGTGTTTATTATTAACACTTTTAAAGCTCAGACCTTACACAGTTATTTTCGCTATAAAAATACACTTGAATCAAATTATTTTCATATTTCTATACTTCAGTAACTGACTTCCTACCTCATCTAATCCAACTTCAATTTAGCGAAGCATGTATACTTTGGGGTCAGTGGTGTCAATCGTGGCCCCGAGTGGCAATGCCACAGAAAGAGAGAGAGAGAGAGAGAGAGAGAGAGAGAGAGAGAGAGAGAGGGAGAGAGAAAGAGAGATAGAGATGTACGTATATATACATTGTTGGGTCAATCAACATCGCTTTGCTGTCAGAAGACATTTTTCATATAGTTTATGTACGCCACATAACCTTGTTCTTCCAACAACTAAGCTCATTTCTAAAACGTCATACGAATGTCTCTTATTGGTTAAGTCAGATCCTTAAACGCAAAATAAACTGCCCCAATGACTGCTTTGTAGTTTAGCTTATCTTGAGAGAAAAACATTAGCGTACTGGAGAACAAATTATCGTCCTTGTAGATCCAAATTGCTATAACCGAGGTTGACCTCCATAGAGCAGTTCAAAGACTTATTTTCTGTGTTATTGCCAAGGTGCGTTTAATGCAAAACCTAGAAATAGTGTACTAAGTCTACTAAAATCGGTTTACTTCAAACTTTCTGGTTTGAGAAAGGGGGGAAAAACTTAAACACTAACCTATCTATAGGCAGCATATACAAGGGTAGGGAATACACGCTAACAAACTGAAGAAAACGTATATCTGAAGAAAACAATATTTTCGGCAAACGAGCAACATTCAATGCTAAAGGACTAAATACCCTCGAACTGGAAGATAAAATAGATGCGGAATTGCCCAATAGTGCTTCCGTAAACGTCTTAAGCACTAATCAACTGAAAGTTGTCTGCTTGTTGTTCAACGAGGTCTGAGAATAAGCAATGCTTAGCAAATAATGAATAAATTAAAGTCAAAAGCCTTGTTGCTAATGTTAACTTATAATGCACGATAACATGAAATAGCTGTGCACATAATTTACCTATATACCGAAAACCTTATGATAAACACAAAATGGACATCGTGTCTCCTTATATATTTTTATCGTTCGCTAAGACGGATTCAAGCCGACACTGCAGTTAAATCCAATACATACCTACCTCCCCTCTTTTATATCCAGCTATGCCAACCTGTAGTCCAGAAAACTAAATCTGTTCAGTGGCGTGTGGTGACCGTCTGCAACACTGTGGCCAACAAACTAACTTGGATAAGACATCCCACGTTATCAAGTTGTTTACTAAAATGTCGCACAAAAGTTTTAAACTTTGTTTTCAAATTCTCTAATGCTGGAGTTGCCTTGCCTTTTTGAGTAATTTTATTATTCTTTGCATTGGTAAATGAAGAGAAACTTCGACCCAAAATTTCGCACACAACACAATACTCTGTCCCAAATGACACATTGTTTCACTTCCCCCTGCTACATTCATGCTTTCGCACAAATGGTTTGTAGTTTCAAAATTGCTTTCAGTAAGTGCTATTCCTAATTATAATTACCAAAACATGTACAATTCCGTCTTTAAACATGAAAGTTGACAAATAAACATTACACCAGAAACCACTGCAACATCGTGTAAAATTAAGTCACTATTATCATTTTCAAAGAAAACAAATTGACTTGATTTTGTTTCCCAACTCTAACAAGCAGTAACCTAGAATACTCACAAGAAGGAAATAAACAAGAAATATCTTGAGAGGTAGAACTGGAACTTAAAAATCTGATATGTTGCACTCACATTACTTTCACTACTCTTGTACTAACTATTCTTACAAACTCTTATTCCTATATGTTATTCGTGTTAAGATAAACATTTGTACATAATTATCTTACTGCTCATTTCCTTGTAGGTACAAGGGACATATTAGAATACAGTAGGCTTTGTGCGATAGTCAAATCTTTTAAAGCTTTGAGATTCCGTTCTCTTTGCACACGTAACATATAAAAAAGGAACAAAAAGTTTTCCGAAACTCACACACATAACAAGGAATATTTCCGAAATGGTTCACCCTACAGGAAAATTTATTTGGACATGAATTGTGTATTTTGGAAAGATCTACATTCTTGTATAGTATGATTTGGTCTATCTCTAATGGTTTACCAGTTATGCAAAAGTCGTCCAGAGTAAATGCGACTACAGGGGCTATAGCCAGAAAATTCAAAATATACATTTCATTTGTCATAAAAATACCTCAAACATCTGACATTTTAATCAAAATCGTTAGTCATTTTCAATAAAAACAAAATTTTCTATGTAAAGGGTAGTTTAGCGTGGGACTATTTTCTTCAAAATCTTTGTGTCACATCCTTGAAAGACATCAAACTTAAACATCAACTTTGGTTTTTAACCTACTTTTCGTTTTTGAGTTATGCTATCCTCAGACACACATTCACACACAGACCTTTTTCTAAAAATGTTTTTTTGGATTCAGTGGGTCGCAAAACATATATCCGGTGAAATCTCGACATCGAATTTTTGGGTGGAATACAATACTTCCCCTAATTACCAGCAGAGAAAGTAAAAATTCAGTGCCACCACCGGGATTTGAACCACTGAGCCTCCGCTTACTAGGCGGGCGCTGTAACCATTAAGCTACTGTGTCAACTTGCCAGAGTGACATTGTATTCTCCAAATTGCGATTCTATCTGTCAAAGACTTCTGCGCTGTTGCAAGTGGTGCAAGTTTCTCTACCCAGCTTAATGCTGTGCAGCACTGCACTCGCCATTAAGCTCAAATCTATGACAATTACAAAGGAACTGTGATTCTATTTCTATGCGTTCTAAAATAACATTCTAGTCCCTTCCACGTCGCATAAGTTGTGAGAGAAAAATAAGTTTAAAATATTAATGTGCTCTTCTGATAAACTTACTTTTCAGCAACCCTTTGGGAGTCATTTATTTAAAACATCATCAGCGTCACAGTATTAATGCCTACTTTTATAAGCAATTATGCGCAATATAACTGTAAATAAAGCAGTGTGAAACATTAAACACTAGAAGAAACGTAACCTATAAGAGAATACAGAACACGTCTTTCGCCTTAGGTCTCAGTCATATCCTTGCTAGTCGCTGTTCACTTGGATTCTCTATTGCGGCATCCGAAGTATACCGTTCGGCTCGTTTCCCTGAAATAAATAAGTGAATAATTGATTCAATGAAATAATATTACCAGCAAACTACTAGTTCAGTATTATACTGTTGATAATTAAATCAGATACATGTTACACTTAGATTCTATTAATTACATGAATATTCCCAGGTATTATTATATAAATAGAACGCAGAGCTGTGTGCAGTCGCGCGGAATACAGGTTAGTTGTGCACGGAGAACAATTGACAGTACCGCGCAGCCATCGTATATACACGCGCATCAATAGGCTCCTGCAGCTGTGTATACGAGAGAGAGCAACAGTATACCTTGTGTGGTTTATCTTGTCTCTGGCCTAAAGAAAGAGAAACAGAAATGTTGATAAGACACACAGATCCTCACCCTATATGTCCATTGTTATGGTGAAGATGGGAGAAAATTCAGCAGCTAGTGCTAGACTGAAGAGGCAAGCATGAATAAACTTCGGACGTTTCTTAACGCAAACCACTTTTTGTACTCTCTACCCTTAACTGGCGTGATGGAAAAGACCTTCCTAGATACAAACTAAACCACCGGAAGTATAAAACCCGTGTGCATTAAACTTCCGGCTTTTTGCACACTTATCCACTCTCTAATTATAAAATATCACTGAATGCCTAACTGAATACACTTCAATTTCAAGTTTGGTATCCATACGAAGTTTTGTTCTTGAGTTATGCACACAGAGGCAGAGAGCCAACTGGGGAACGGACACACGCGCGCGCGCCAACATTTTTTAAAATTAATTTTTGTTCAGGGACCTAAAAATATGAAATATCAGTATCGAATTTTTGGATGGAATTATAATACTTCCTCCATTTACTATAGATGTCGGTTTGGATGGCTCACTTGCTTAGAAGCTGGCCTACTGAACCCAAGGTCACGGGATCAAACCCAGCCCTGACTAATTGATGGCTTTTAAGTGTGTAAATTTACTGGCATGTAAAACAACTCCCAAGGGACGAAATTCTTTCACACCGGCGACGCTGATATTATCTTAGCAATCTGCTATTCCTTAACAAAATATGTATTTACTTACTAATTATAAGAAGTAGAGCAAATACTAAGCCTTTTGTAAGGATCATTTGTAGGAGACATAAAAACAATCGATACACGCTGGAGAAGATCATGTGAATTTAACACGTCAAATTTTTGAGATATGATGTGCACGTAACATACAGTTTCAAATCAACACATTTAAAATTGTTTATTCACTCGGCTCTGCGAGTTATTTTCATTTGGAAAATTGAGACTGTTACTTTCGGACGATATAGTGCTGCCATTTCTGCATAGCCGCTACACTGATCTGATTGGTTAGACATGGTACGAGAGTTGCCCAGTTTGAAACCAGTACTCACCGATTCAGGCGGATCAGGCCAATCTGTAATTCCTTGGCCTTCCAAAAGTTTCTTATGAGCTTTGTTTTGTTTTTCGAGAGTAGAAATAATTTCGCCAGCCATTCTTATCACTTGCTTCCTTAACAGAAGCTGACCTCGCAGTTGCTCAATAATTTTATCTTTTTCTTCTCCATCCTCTTCTCCCACTGTAACACAGAGCAATTGAGTCGTCAGTAACAAGGTAGGAATTTACTGTGCTTTTCAAATGGGAAGGAGTTTGTTCTTGAGTACCTCCATGCCGGCAACCAATCGGAACTAGGACAGTGTGCGAGAGAGAGGGAAATAAAAAGAGCGGGGGTAATGTTATGAGCTTGCAACTCTGTGCACGTAAACGTATCTCATTGGCTGCAGATCAGAACTCTTCCCATTTGAAAAGCGCAGTGATATCTTTAGTTAGGGAGCAACTATTTATGTCCTTATGTCTATCCATGCACCTGAAAAACCACCATAGAAATCCACGTTTCGGCCTTGCAGAAATGCAACGTTATGTGAACAACTTCCTCTCATGGCAACATGACTGGAAAATCAAAATTAATCCCGACAAATGCCAGCTGATTCATTTTTCTAAGCGGCGTCACACTTTGGCAACGGACCTAACGGTCGGTGGTCAAGTATTGCACTGCCGTCAGCAAGTTAAATACTTAGGTGTCACCTTGGACCGCACAATGTGTTGGTCCACCCACATAAAAAATAGCGCCAATAAAGGCAGACAGCGGCTAAAGTTGTGCGCCCCCATCTTCCGTAGTAAACAGTTGCGACTAAAGTCAAAACTTATACTATATAGGTCATTTATTCTCTCGGTGGTCCTGTATGCATGTGTGGCCTGGGCTAATGCCTCCAAAACTGCCCTCAAACAACTCCAAACCCTCCAAAACCTCTCCCTCAGAAAAATCCTCTCTGCTCCACTCCTCACCACCACCCAAACTCTTCACCTCGAAACTCATATCCCGTTCATCCCGGAGGCAATAGACAAAAGAGCAATGGCGGCATGGACGCGCATTAGGAACCACGAAAATGACGTGATCGCTAACATCGGCAAAGGCGAGCCGAAGCACCGCAAGCATACTAGGATAAAAATGTTCTAGAAGCGGCTCGGCTCGCCGACTAATGCGCGTCCACGCAACGTCGTCCCTAAGCCACATACATGTTCCGGCAGAGGCCCTCGCCTCGAAAAATATTCAGGAGCTGCCACCGCGGGACAGTGTACATAGTGTAAATAGTGTAGTGCGCTGGGACGCATATTTCTGGTGTGCCCAGTGAAGATGTGTGTGTATGTGTGTACGAGTGTGTGCGTGGGTGAATGCGTGCGTGTATGTGTCTGTATATAATTTGTAAATATGTACATATGTATATATAACCCAAAGACGAAACAGACAAAAGACAAAAGAAAACTATTCTTCGTGACCTACAGATGGTCACCGTATGGGTTTTTGTATATAGCGAAAACTGTAAATATGAACAGAGTCAACTGTAAATCAATGTAAATATAGCCTGTAAGCCGGGCCCAATGTACCGGCACCAGGCCAATACTTTTACAATAAATAACTTGAACTTGAACTCACACACGCTAGAAATATGAAGTTGAAATTTTATAGGTAAGAGTTTGTTAGAAACATATCCATACATTTTAAGGTTTTGTTGAAGTGGATATAAATGTAAGGTTAGAATAGATAGAATGCAAGGTTGCAGCCGCGTATTTCTTTAACGAGGCAGGCTTTAACTGTTGCCACTCGCGCGATAGCTCACTCGGTAACATCGTGTATTACAGCAACATAGTTCGATTCTCTGAGTAAAATAACTGGTTTGTCTTTTTGTGTTGTATTCATAAGCGAATAGTTCTCTCTTCCTTAACAGCAAACACACCACTCCTTTCTAATAGTCGAGTCATTAGCGGCAATTTCTTTGTCTTTTATAAACTTTGCAAGAAGTGTGGTTAAAGTAGAAACCTGAGTAATGGGTATTTGACCGTGATTTGCCTTGCACGTTAATTGTTTTCCAGAGCTAACACCGCATTCTTTCAATTCGTAAACACAATGGTGCATTAGTCCCAGGTCATGGTAATGTCACCTCCATTAAGGACTGTTTACATATCACGTGTGAACAAATTATGATGGAGAAATAGAGGCTATATACATTGCTCTCCGACAATTATTAAATCTTCCCTTAAATAAATTTAACAAGGCAGTAATTCTTTCAGATTCTAAAGCTGCAATTCAGGGAATATGTTCAAATACTACAAAGAAGTCAACAAAAATTAGAGAATGCTACAAAATGTTAACACAATTCCAAAAAGTTAATAAGACTGTTCATCTCCAATGGGTTCCAGCACACTGTGGAGTCATGGGGAACGAAGCTGCAGACTCACTTGCAAAGAAAGGCACAACAATAAAACAAAAGTCTAAATTAAATTTCTCATATTCCTCAATAAAACGCTTGATCATTAAAAAATTTTCTCATTCATACCTACAAGAAATAGAAACAAATGCCAAAGATAAAAAATGGATTACACTATTTTCCAATCCAGATATAATCCCCCAGAGACCAAGGAAAACAGCTGTTGCAGCCTTCCGACTATTGACAAATCATGACTGCTTGGCAAGTCATCTCTACAGAATAGGTATCTCAGCCTCACCAATATGTGTCCTGTGTAACGATCCAGCAGAAATGAACGAAGACCACTTGAAGACCTGTGAAGCATTAAGATCAGAAGAAACTACAGTTCAAAAGTATTGGAAAGCACGAATGCTAATGGCTTCATTGCCAGATGCAAGGCACTAAAAAACAACATATCACGTGTGTGTGTAGGACATTGCAATATCTCATTTTGTGCATACCTGTCCAAAATTAATTTGTTTGATTAAGGTTAACAGCAGCGCTAATAACAAACGGAGCAGGGCAGTATTCCATATCCTTCACATTCAACAATTTCAAGGAAGAAAATTTGGGAAATCGCAAGTTTACCTCTAAGCCACACATGCACGCTTCTCGACAGTGCAGAAAATGCTTACATATACCACTGAAGTAGTATCAGTGACGTACTGGCTGAAATTTATTGCACAAAACCACGCACTCTGGGACCATAAGTGTTCTATCTCGAATCTTCCCCAACACCCCTCTGTACTCTCTCAGTTAATCGTTCTAATTCTGAAACACCTGTACATAGTGTGACACCGGTCGAGGCGCACAACAAAGGATAGCCGAGGTCAAGCTACTTCACATCACATACCAGGCGCGGCGCGTATTAAAGTCGTTCAAGCTGTCCACACCACTCACGCGGGCAAACACGCGACAAATCACAGTGGCAGATCTAGAAAGGGTTTTCTATATTTTTCGTGAATCTTCAGCAATGCTGACAAGTTCAAGAAAAGACGCAGTTAGACCTACGTTATCGCCGGTATAAAAGCTTGCGGGTCACCTGACGGAAGGCAGATTTTAACCAATCAGTTTTTAGTTTACGTGTGTGAACCAGCTGCGTGTGTACGGTCGTCGTGAGAATACCAGCACTTCGTGAAGGAAGATAGCGGAGCAGTTAATAAGTGATGATATAGTCAACGTTAGTTATTTGAGAGACAGAGAAGGTGAAGAAGGACAGAAAATTGTGTCTTAAGGATACGAGATGAAAACAGTTGTGAGTTGTAATATATCGAAGGACTAAAGGCTGTGTTAACGTCAGCAAACGATAACTGTGTTGTGCATTCAGTTTTGGAAGAAAATAAAGTGACGAAACACTAACTGGACTGGATTTTGACACTTTGTCACGATATTTATATGCATTTTAAAGAACTCTTTTAAATTTCTTGAGGGGAGCCTCTAGCTGCCTCCAAGAGATGATTCAGCCTATTAACTCTGGAGCATGTGGATTTAAATACATGTTTTGCAGGATAGTCGGCAAAATGCCGTTTTTTTTTTCTAAGCCGAACACCGGGATGGAGTGATTACGTAGCTTTCACTTGTTTACAATCGTATTTCTATGAACTGGCAGCACGTTCCCTGTATTACATTCGCCAGAGGTAATTAGGAAGGCAAATAAGAACCAAACTAACAAATCAAATCCGCCAAATTAGCGGAAATAGCTTATCCGTCATCTTATCAGCAGCCTTCCTTCCCGCCCAGTACCGCCATTATGACAGGCGGTATGAAGTTTAACGTCCTTTAACCTGATATATCAGACGGTGAACGAGTGAAATTGTTGAAATGATGTTCAAATGAGCACGGAGCCGATAGAGCTTAAAGTATCCCGTCATTTGTCTTCAGGATAAACGAAAACCCCGGAAAGAACCTTATCCGGATAACTCACCCTAACGGCGTTTCGAACTCAGTACTTCTATATGAGGCACACGTTAACCTCACATCCCAGAGGTGGGCTGACTGTGTTTTGGTCCGTTTCGTGACAATGTTTGCTATAAAAGAATATCTGGGTAGATGGGTTTAAAGGCCTTCAGAAGCTTTTGCCCTCAATAATCAAATATTTATGACACCATACCCCAACTCCTTCGTCACTTCTACAAATTGGCGCTGGTATGATATCTTAGCCGAGATTTATACGTTTTTTCTTATCGAGCAGCTTACACAACTTCTTCGGCACGATCTGAATTTCATAGCGCAAGTTTTCTTACTGATATGGACATGTTAAGCCAATTTTAAGCTGGACTTCCGAGGTGTTCTAGTCTATTTCATTAGTTTTAGCTTTAATTTGAAGTCGTTGGACGGAGGGTGTAGGTACTATTTCTTGGTGTATGTGCAACACAATCAGTCACACGTTATTTTCATACCAAAGTTTGAATGCATACACGCAGGAGCGCCACGGAGTCACATAGGAGAAGGTGGAACAACGAATAGTCAACCGAGTGATGTCGGTTACCCTGTACATGCATCTTCAGTTAAATGAATAAGCTTCTAAAATAATGTTAGATACTACGTTGCTCAATTTGAGATTTTGATTGCAAGCACTTTCTCATGTGTAGTTAAACTGAGTGTATAAACTGCGACGCATATGCATTTGATCATCCTAACCTGTGTAGTTATGATCCAATATAATAGGCGGGTCTATGGAACAGTGAGTCCAAACAACGGCATCATAGAGGTTCTGGAGGGCCGCATCCTGTTGCATGCCACAGCGTTGCAGTGTGTCATTCATTAGCTGGATCCACAGAAGCTGTATCACAATAGGAGCCTCCATCTATAAACACATCCAAATTTTCTTTCATTTGCATTTATACATATGTTTTAAAACAAAACATTCACATCTACATTTAACTTCATGCGTTGCACTTATGAAAACATTCATGTTAAGAATGAAATACTGTTATTAATATAACAGTAGAACTTAAAGAAGAACTTTTTATGTTAGCGATGGATGCTGGTTTCTGTAAATTAAGGTGTTTACAAATACAAATGTCAAATAAAACACTTAAGCAATTAAATGATTAAGTACCTAACCCTTACGCAAAAAGTTGCAATACTTTTAAAATCACCACTGGGAGTTGTGTGCAGCTTTTGTAATATTTTAACTATATTCTGAAACATCTGACGTGTTTCACTTAAGCGGCTTTCTCTAATTGCTACAAATTGATGTGACCGTAGCATCTACTTTGCATTACTCGTTATGCTATGCCTACACATGGTTTCAAATCAAGCAACAACTGCTGATTTAGTTATACCACAAGGGAACAGCTTCGATGTTTTAATCAGGAGCATGGAGGGTTATATTAAAATCTAATGTAACGAGCTCTTGAAAACAAACTAAAAAGAGAAGAAAAAGAAGACTGGCAAGGTTTCAAACATTCCATCAAATGTCGCTCGTACATTCTGGAAAAACAAACGTGGGATATTTCCGCGGTCTTGGCAAGCCTGAATATAACCCAGAATGTTGACTGTATTACCGTACAGTTGTCAAGTTTCGGTCCATGTAGTTCTAAAGAATTCAAAACTGCTTCAGGAAGCTTCTCTCCAGCGTGGCCTGCACTTTTTACAAAACACAGGAATCTTTAAACGAGATACTATATTCAGTTACCTATATAATGACTATATTTAACTGGTCATTATGGGTAATATCTGATATAGAATCTGCTACGACTGAAAAATATTTAGAAGAAATAGCTTCATTGCCCATTTGTTTGGACCACTGCCCTACCCTTGAGACGTATTAAGTTGCTAGTGACAAGCATAAGTAAAACAATTATTTCCAGATTTCTTTACTATATAACTTCATGTTCATGCTGGATGAGTAATCGTTTGTCAGCTCCATGTACCTCGTTTCCTCTGTTTTTCGATTATAACTATCAGTCTCTTTGAGAGGTATAACTTCTGAATTCTTTTTACTTTCTCTACTGATAAGAATAAGGAAGTATTGCATTACACCCAAAAAATGGATGTTGAGATTTCACCGGAAATGTTTTGAGACCCCTGAATAAAAAAAAGTATTTTTAGAAAAGGTTCACGCGCGCGTGTGTCACTCTGTGTGTCTGTCAGTCTGTGGACAGCATAACTCAAAAACGAAAAGTCGGTTAAAAACCAAAGTTGATATTTAAGTTTAATGCCTTTCAAGGATGTGACACGAAGATTTTGAAGAAAATAGCTCCACCCAAAACTACCCTTTACATGGAAAATTTTTCGAAAATTTTGATTCTCTTGAAAACGACTAACGATTTTGATTAAAATGTCATATGAGTTTGAGATATTTTTATGACAAATGAAATGTATATCTTGAATTTTTTGACTATAGCCCCTGTAGTCGTATTTACTCTGGATGACTTTTGCATTACTGGTAAACCATTAGAAATAGACCAAGCCGTACTATACAAAAGTGTAGTTCTTGCTAAAATACACAATTTATGTCTGAATACATTTTATTGTAGGGTGAACCATTTCGGAGATATTCCTTGTTATGTGTGTGTTTTGGAAAACTTTCCTGAAATGGAACATGTGCAAAGAGAACGGAATCCCAGAGCTTTAAAAGAATTGATCGCACAAAGTGTACTGTATTCTAATATTCCCCTTGTACCTACAAGGAAATAATAAGATAATTTGTACAAATGTTTATCTCCACTAACACGAAGAAGATATAGGAAGAGTTTGTAGGAATGGTTAGTACAAGAGTAGAGAAAGTCATGTGAGTCCAACACATCAGATTTTTTTAAACTAAAGTCCTCCAACGTAATGTTATACTGAACGGTGAATACATGAAACGGGTGAAATGATGCTCACATGAGCCTGAGGTTCATAGAGCTTTAAGTGTTACCCGACATTCGTCTTCTCAGGATAAGGGAACACCTCGGAAAACACCCTATCCGGATAAGCCACTCTAAGCGAGATACCAACTCGCGACCTCTTGGACGTGAGGCAGACACGCTAACCATTACGCTATAGAGGCGGGCAGTTCTGCCTTATTGTTACTGGTATGAAGCACAACTTCACCTGAATGTTAAGAGCCACGCGGCTCATTTTTACTTTTACTACTAAAATATGGGTCCATTTGCGATATTTTCTGTAGAAACTTATTATGTGTTGTTCAATTCTTGAGCCACTTGAGCTGATGCAATGCATATTAAAATTGTGCTTAGAAGTACATTATTATCATACCTCGTCTTCATCCAAAGAATACAATATTTAATGAAAAACTGAAATTATATCCCCTAGCTCTTCCGAAGAGCTCATGCAACCTTTTGCAACATATGCTAAATGTTAGAATGCACCAGAATGTTAATTGCCACTTATTATATAGGAAAAGAATAAACTATGTTATTAGTAGCAATGTAATGCATCCAATAATTATGATAATCTAATAATATTCTGGACTGATCTATTTAATTTACTCTGATGTTTAAGAAAGGATACAACGGTGAATTTCGCTACTTTTTATAGGTTTCCACATATTCTGCATCTGAGGAGCATATTTGCATGGTCTATAACTGTTACTGGTGGTCTACAATGTTGCACCTATTCTAAAAAAAGATATATTTAGCACAAACAGTTACCCCAACCACATTACTTTTCCAACTTCAGTAGTGATCACAATCAAACAAACAAGAAATTCGATCTCAATACCTTGGGCTTGGCCTCGATAGTCGCATCACGTTACAGTAATAAAACGTTTATGAGGTTAAGAAATTCGATATCACTTGGAATACAAAAGCGCACTTTACAGCTAAATGCCGTTTCAATAAGCATTGTATCCTTTATGAGTTTTTAGTTCGATAACTTGTTGCTAGACTTCTCGATAAACTGAAATACGAATATGCACAAACGGTTTATTCAAATTGGAATTGTTTTTGAAATGTGTGACTACTCAACTACAAGGCTATGCAGTAGCAGCGATGACCGATGAAGCGAAATAATACTGTTAATATGACCATATAACATGCAATTTATATATCACATGCTTGAACCAAGGGCTTCTTGGGCCTGTATCCAAATAGTTTTCAAGCTGAAAGCAACTTTGCTATTTTTTTTCCGGAAGCTATTTGTAGTTGAAACATTAGAATGCCGCCGTGTTGTCAAGGTATTACATACTGTGTTCCCTTCTTTTATACTTAGACAACAAAGTTAACCCGTACATTTCTGTTTAAGTGCAACGACTTTCTTGTTTTTGCTTTTTAACCGAAACATCTTAAAATGGGAACATGGACATATTAATTAAAAGCTAATGTAAAGAATTTAAAATGCAGTATAGAAATCCACTGCATAGTTTTGGGTTTACTGCATCAGAAATTTCATATTCTTATCATTTCATCAAATGCTGCAACTTGAGTAGGCCTTCGTGCCTTTCATAACTTTTCCCTCGAAACATCCAGAGTAATTGACATTTTTTTAAATTACCATAACGTCCTCCAACGTAATGTCATATCGGACGATTTCAAATGACCTGCCATTCCGTTGCACTAATGGGTCAGATTTCGATCAGTTGTAACCTCTGGATATTAATCTGAAAGAGACAATCAGAGAGAAATGTCGGAGACATTTTCTTTGAATCGTAATTTTGTTGAAATTTTATTACACTATGCCTTTAACTTCTGATGATGAATATACTGTTTATGAATTTCTCTAGCACCTACTTATAGCAGAGGAGTTATATTTCACCCGAAGATTCTACATCAAGGTTCCAGTGAAAATATGTTTTGAGATCCTCTGAAGTAAAAAAGCGCCTTTAAAAAAGATCGCGTGAGTACTGTGAATAGCATAGAGAATTATCATACTTGGTATATGGGCAATCTTCCAAAGATCCACACGAATATTTTCCATCCCAAACTACCATCTGAAAATGGTAGGATTTTATTTATTCATTTTTGAAAAATGGTTCCAGCGATTTTAAATAAAATAGCATGTACAACATATTACTATGACGAAATATTTATTTTGATGTTTCAACAAATAGCTTCTGAACTAGTCTTCATTCGGAATTAATTTTGACATAGCAGCGCCGTGGCCGAGCGGTTAGACTGTTCGCCCACCATCTAAGCGGCCCGGGTTCGATCCCAGGGACCAGCATGTGGTATTCGTGGTGGACGAAGCGGCGTCTGGGCAGGTTTTCTCCGGGTTCTCCGTTTGCCCCACCATTCATTCCATCCCATTTCATATCATCTTCCTCACTCTCATATAGGTCGTGAGGTGAGACATGGACAAATCTTGCACATAGGTGAAGCTGCTTTCCTCCCCTCCCTCTCTGCAACGGCTGAAAGGGGGGAAATGCGGGCGAGCTTCCGCCAATAAGCAAACGTCACTATAACAGCGTGTAGCTGAAATAATTGCAGTTCACATAAAGGAAATTGTTGGCAGTCATATTTATAGCCAAATCACATTGTTCGTTATGCTAATTTTTGTACATATACAGGGCTTTCGAATTGATTCTTCACCGGCGCACGGCCTTTTGCCTGTGCGAGTTTGAAGCTGCCGTGGCCGGGTTTGCCGCTACTTTTTTTTTTTTTTTTTTTTTTTTAAATAAAGGGGAGACAGATAGAGTTGAAGATAAAAGAGTGGCTTATTTCGCCGGAAGTGCGGAATGTAAGGATTTCACGGGAAGGATTGGGAGGAATGTTGCGTTGGGATGAGGTTCCGCTGAGCACCCTCGATAGTTTGGTACTTGCCCGGTAATTAATTACCGGTTACGCGAAGGGTGGCCGGGTGACAGTCATGGCCGGGGCACTGACTGGCACACACGGGGAGTTCGGCGGAAGATATCTAGGCGAATCAGGATTATCTGGGTGGACGTCTGTATTGGAAATTTGGAGTTTTCCGCTACAGCGCATGTAGTCACACATCTCGTCACAAGGTGCATGACCATGGTTGTAGAAGCCGATTGACTCCTGTTCTCTTCGTTGTGGTGGTGGAGCTTGTTGAGGAGGACTGGACGTATATGCTGCGGTGTGTGGCTGGTGAAGTTGGCGTTGATACTGAAGATGGTGTTTTGTCTGCTGGGGTTGAGATTTGTAGAGCTGTTCCTCTACTTGTGTTCCTGCTTCGTGTGTTGTTGGAGGAGTGGGTGGGTCTGGAATTTCCTCAAGCCGAGCAAGCTCACGCCGGATGGATTGAAGAAGTTCAGTGTTGTCCAATTCAATCACTGCAGCTCGAAGTTCGTTAAGAAGACTTGCTGCAGCGTTGAAGCCGGTGGTGTGGTGAGTGAGCAAACGTTTCAGTCGAGCAAGCCTCTTGTTGGTGGTCTTTCTTGAAGAGTTGAGGTGGTGTTGAAGTGTTCGGACTTCTGTTTGTAGGGCTTTCACGGGTTCTTTTGGGTCCAGTTCGGAGATGGTGTTGGTGGTGGTGTTGATGAAAGTGAAGACGGCGGTGGTGAGTTCTTGAAGTGAGACTTCAATGGTGCCCAGGCGTTGATTGAGGCTATAAACCTCGGTGCGGAGATGCTGGACCTCCTTGCTGGGCAGTTGTGATTCTGCGGTGGCGGCGGCGTAATTGAAGTTTGATCTTGGTTGCTGCGTAGACTGCGTTGGAGTATCAAGTTGAGTTGGTGCTGTGTCTGCGTTGGCAGGTGCAGGTCTATTATGGGGCTTAGAGGCTGCGACGACTGGTGCTGGGTATCTGCTGAGTGCCCGAGGATAGAAGGGGCACTGTGCTTGCCCTGTATAATGGCCAAAGCCATTGCAGGTAGCACAGTACCGGCGACGTCGACGCAAGTCGTGAGCGGTACACCATTGTGTGAGGCGACGTGTCCCACAGTAGTGACACCTTGGTGGTGCGGTGCAGGATGTGGCGTCGTGTCCAAACCGACAACAACGTCAGCAGGGCACTTGACGAGTAGCTCGGCTGGGCTCTGCAAGATGACGTCTCCCAAGCAGGAAAAGTCCTCCATTCAAGGCTGCCTCGCTGTTCCTGGTGTCAGCAAAAACGACTCGCACGAGGGTGGACGGTCCATGGTTGGTGATGATGCGAGTGGCCCTCAAAACAGATGGCCACTCGTGCTGCGCTGCTGTGAGGACATGCCTTTCCGGTATGTCTCTGGGGATCCCATGGAACACCACACTGCACCCAGGAAAGGGAGCAGTTGGTGCCGGCGATGTGTGTTGTTGAGTTGCAGCTGAAGGTGATGTCGAGGTCTCGGGGATCGGTACTCTCACTGCCTCCCCCCGAGGTGCGGTGACAGCGGATTGTGGTGTTGAGGGCTCCGGGGCCGGCACTCTCACTGCCTCCCCAAGAGGTGCCTCGGTGACGGCGGGTTGAGTTGTTGTAGGTTGAGGCGGTGTCGAAGTCTCCGGGGCCGGCACTCTCACTGCCTCCCCCAGAGGTGCCTCGGGTGCGGCGGAGATTGGCGCTGAAGTTCTGCGTTGAGTCTTCTTCTTCCCCATGGCCAGCCTGCCGCTACTAACAAGCCGCACGTAAAACATGTATAAAAAATCTTACCTTATAGAAAATGCTGGAGATGTCGTGAACGATGGTTTAATCGATCCACGGCTTCTGTTCTTTTCAGATGAGGCATAGTTTCATCTAAATGGTCGCGTGAACACTCATAACAGTCGGTATTGGGCATCTCAAAATTCACATCGCGTTCAAGAAATCCCTCATTATGATCGGAGATTTGGTGTGCTGTTAGCGCGACACATAATTGATCCAATATTTTACGACCAGACTATAAATAAAGAGAGGTACCGAAATGACATTTTGACCCCATTTGTTCAGTCACGATCTGCACTTGCAGTAGCAGAATCTTGTTGAAACCACCCATATGATTTCTCTTCTTCTGTCAGTTCACGAAAAATGTAATGTAATTAGCCATATGCACCAAAGCTATGCTAGCGAACTTCACTCCGTGGACGGAAACGTTACGACTGCGCAACTTCTCCCACCATAAGTCTTTCAGGTGAAGTTGCCACTGCGCAGGTAGGTGAATTGTTCTTGTCTTGCCTCACGGCCTATTTCTGATACTTTGCTGATTACCCGCTTCCAGGTCTTCACTCTGTCCGGTCTATAGGTTAGTCTGCTCCCCGACAGGAGTCGGACCCTACGCACTGGCTACCTAAGGGCAGGGTAATCAGATAAAGGGGAATTTTGGCATAACATGTAGGCATTAGACTGACAAGGACATGGTATATATTATATATAAGTTTTAAAAATAATTATTTAAAATAACGAGTAAAGCCAGCATACAGCGACTCGCCTTTTAAAATGTATTCCCTCCCCCTCTTTGTATCTGCAACGGAATATGTAAAGCTTGGTGCGATTACTACAATTATCTATTAATATGAAATAGATGTAATAATAGATTCTATACGCTATAAGCTTAGAGGGTAAGCAATCAAATAATGAAATTGTGCATGTTTTGTCTGTACACTAGTTGGACAGAATCGGTTCCCCACACTGCCGTCACATACGCTGCGAACGCAGATAATTTGATTCCTCTTTAATGTAGCTGGATTACTACTAATAATAATAAATTAATAAACAAGGATTACAGGCATGCACATAAAACACATCAGGCGTCTTTCTAGCCTCGTATGAAATTGTTAATTTTAAAATCGTACATTTCTTTATTGGGTTTAATTTTGCTTTCATTCAATTTGCATACGTATGGGATAAATTTCACTTCTACCCTCTAAAATCGGTAGTTAGGAAGGTTTCACTTTAATGTCGTAATCGCAAATTAAAATGGATATAGCCATTCAAAATTTTGGCGCCAATGTGAAGCCATTTTTCTAAGTGTAGCTGAATACACATACATTAAGAAAAGAGCGGTTATTCTAAATGGGCCACCTATCGGAATATTAAAACAAATTACAATTCGAATTTATTTTAGATCATGTCATAAAAATCACTGCCATCTTCATTCAGAACGAACATTTATGCCAGAAAAGTTAAATTGCTTTAAGAAATCCTACATTCTCATGCTGTAAATTCACTAGTTCAAAATTCATTTAAGGTTGATAACCAAGGTTAATGAAACAGTTAAGTTTTAATTCACTAACAATTTTGTCAAACAGAATTGTAATAGATACCCACAAACATTTAATAAAACAATTCAACCTACATGGCTAAAGCAGCAAATGTTACCAAATTTCTTTACCAGTCTAAATTTGTTGTGGTTTTTCCTTAGTGATATAAATTCTGGTAGCAAGGACTTTCAGATCTTTTTTTTGTTCAGTGCACTAATGAAACCCATGTTGACTGAAAGACCTTTATAATTCACTCCTCCAAGAATATCCAAACATGATTGTACAAGTTAAATTACTTCCTGTAGAAGTGCACAATAGGCAGATACCCACAATTAAGAGACTACAGAGGTATTTGAACAGCGTACCATTTCTGATTAAGTCAGGAATTGTGACACTCCATGTTGTGGCAAGTGTTTTAGTATACTAATATATTTGTAGCTGCCTTACATTGACAACATAACATGGGGAGAAATGTATATGTACACAATTCCTCCATTAAGGGCTGAATTAATATATCTACACAGCAAACCGTTCCCACAAACTTCAAATAATACTTGGTTAACACAGAGAACATATTGTAACTAAGAAGCAAAGTGCTACTTGTGTAAATTTTCTTGAGAACATGCTTGCTGCTCTTTATTACAGCAGATTTAGCAAATATTAAAATTTATACAACCACTTGCTTTAGAGCTGCATTGGAGTTATTTTTACTGAAATAAAACAAGCATCCAATTTGTTCAAAGTTTTTATTGAAATTAGATACATGCCCAGCCACACATCTATAGCTCCTGAAAAGAAATATTGTTAGTAAGGCCAAGATTTATATGCAAATAAATTCCTAGGAAACTTCCTAGCGCAGAACATGGAACATCTTTGGAAAATAGTCCTGAAATAACAGTTTATATTCTCTTATCAAAATCTCACTGTTCCTCTGACACCTCCCCATTAAAATTTAATTAAAAAAAAAAAGAATGAGAATGAATGTTTAAAATTAATGGAGGCTTTCATAATGCACCAAATTTTACGCATAAGATGATGCTATTTGCAGATGACCAGGTAATTTTAGATGAAACTGAAGAGGAGCTGCAAAGAGCAGTGTATATTTTACAGAAGTTATATGTCAAGTTTAATTTTAAAATTTTGGCAAAACAAAAACAATGGCATTCCAAAGCAAATAAACTCTAAGAATCAAAATTGTAATTAATGACATAATCTGAGAATGATTTTAAAAATAAATTACCTATGTTCCAACAAATATGAGGCACAATAAACAGAAGCCTTAAAACAAAAACAAGAAAAGAAACACGGATGAAGTTTTATAAAGTAATGGCCGTGCCTAATTTTCTTTATGGATCCGAAAAATGAACGTTGACAAAAGCTGACACAAACATGATACAGGCTGCCTAAACGACATTTTTAAGAACAGTAAAAGGGACGCACACTGTTAGATAAAATTCCACATGAAAAAATAAGGGAAGAACTAGAAACAAATTCTTTGACAGAAGAAATTTTCAATTACAGGAATGAATGGAGAGAGCATGTTAATAGAATGCCAAGGGAAAGGATCCCAAGGAAAGTGTTAAACTATAGGCCAATTGGAAAAAGACATCCGGAGAGATCAAGAAAACGATGGTCAGACATGTTTTAAAGCCGGAACAGGCAGCATTGCCTAATCCTTGCAGTGAAGATGAAGGGGGAAAAAAAAATAATAATAATACAACAAAAAATAAAATACTGCTCGAACATGTTCAGCAAAGATTTTTGAGAAACCTACCTTTTACATGGAAAAGTTTTCTTAAAAATACAAGTGCATAATTAGGATATTGTCACAACTAATAACATTTAAATACTAAGTTTTCAGTGAAAAGCCTGTAAAGGTTGCTTTGTACAGGAAGAATTTTGTAAAACTTGGAAAGCACAACGGACAAGCAAAAGTTCATCTAAGAGTGCATTAAAATAACTTATGTTAAATAACTTTATAACATAGTGGTTTTTAAATATTTGTTGCATCTTATATAACTCTTTCCACCCTACCCCAACATGGAGTCATTATAAAACTTGAGCTATTGACAGGGAAGCAAATTAAATCAACAAATGTTACAATATATTGCAGAAGAGGCAAATGATTAATTTGTGAAACAATAGTCCTGTTGGATATTACATAATCATAAGAGATAAGTGAAGTTTTGGTCACTAAATTTATTAATATTTATTGACCATTATAAAGATTTGAGAAACTGCGACTACTGTTTAAGTGATTCCTGTTCTTATGTGTAAGTGAATAATCTCAACTTATGTACTGTATATGATTTCTTATATAGCGACAATGCTTAAAATTTGTAATGTCAAGGATATAAGCAATAAAGAACTTGAATTTGATAGACCTGTCAGTAAAAAAAGGACTAACAATATGCAAAGTTATACTTGTTTTGTTATCATGCAGGTGTCCAAGTGCATAAACCTTGATTTGATACTATTTCCAGTGAAATCTTTATCATAATGTAACATGAATACCAGAATAAACATGTGCTAAAAGTCACTTTCACAAAATATTGATGCCAAGACAATGCATCCGTGAAAATAAGTTTTCTTCAGATTGCATTGATCTTTTAATGCTACGTAAAGCTATTAAAAACTATATTTTGTATTCATAATTACTTTTTGATATCCTAATGCGAAATTCTCTTTGGTCCCTACAGTTTATCGTCCAAATTTTAAATTTGAGCCCAGTACACTAAAACATTGAGCACACTATTTCTAATTTTAATTAGTTTCAGAGAAAAAACTCCTACATGTGTTATTGCTTTTTTACTTTCTCAACCACGTAAGTTAAATAGAGGAAGTATTGTATTCCACCCAAAAATTTGATGTCAAGAATTCACCAGAAATATATGTTTTGAGGGCTCCTGAATATACAGGATGTGAATGAACTACACCGAAATATTTTCAGAGCAAGTGGAGATCTCTGAAACAAGTAATTTGGGATAGGAGACTTATGGCCTGTTGGTTCAAATGTGGAAGTTACGGCTATAAGTTTCTAAAGTGCCAGTACGCCACTGTTAATGATGATACCACTTGAGTGCACAACACACGAAAATGAAGAGATGGTCACAGCACTCCCCCTGGCGCAATGGTTATGACATTAGCTTTCAAGTGAAAGGTAAACGAGTTCGCTTCTCCTTCACTTTATTTATCTATTTTTTTTTTTTCATTTTTGTTTGGTTGTTTTTGTTTTAATATTTTGTCTAAGGTTTTAATTCTTGTACAATGTATTTTACAGAGGAATTTCACCTTGTGAGTGCAATTAATTACAATTTCTTCTAACAAAGGTTGAATCCTGCTTAATACTCTCACATGCTGTACGTCTAAATGGGAGGAGGTTTAAAGGGTGAACGAACTTACATAAAATGAAACTCTTTACGTCAGGTTTAAGGGAACTGCCTATTGTAATTTATGACAGAAAAAAAAAGAAAAGAAAAGAAAAACGCCACATGACAGTAACCGAACCAATGTCCTCTGGAACAACAATTTTCGGCGTTACGGATTGGGCCACCAGAACAGTTACACAAACACTACTAGAGTAGGCTATTGATGCAAGAAGTCAGTTAATCACTGTTCAGTGTCGCACTGGCAGGTGATTAGTTTGAGATTTGAGATATCTTTGAGGCACTAAATCTTGAGAATGCCAATAACGAGCTATTAAGTTTCGATGTTTCTGTAGTCGGGAAGCAGTTTTAAAGACATTCTAATCCAATAATCTCACCCACCTTGTTTAAAACACCAACTTATCAGCATCTGATGCCAATTAGGTTTAACACAATTAACTGCGTTATGTTAAGCTGCAGATCATGCATTGCCAGTCACGTCTACAATCACTGAAATTATTTCGGTGTAGTTCATTAACTCCTGGTATATATAAAACATTTTTAGAAAAAGGTCTGTGCATGCGTGCATGTGTGTCTGTCAGTCTGTGGCTACCATAACTAAAAAACGGAAAGTCGGTTAAAAATTAAAGTTGGTATTTAAGTTTGTCTTTCAAGGATGTGACAAAGATTTTGCAGAAAATTCCTACTCCCTAAACTACCCTTTAAATGGAAAATTTTTTGAAAATGGCTCTACCAATTTTGATTAAAATGCCATGATTTACATATTTTTATGGCAAATGAAATGTATATCTTGAATTTTCCGGCTATGGTTCACGTAGTCCTATTTACTCTTGGTGACTTTTGCATAACCAGTAAACTGTAAGAGACCAAATCTTACTATACAAAAATGTGGATCTTGCTAAAACACACAATTTATGTCTAAATTTGTTTGTAGAGTGAACCATTTTGGAGATATTCCTTGTTATGTGTGTGAGTTTTGCAGAACTTCTACTTCTGTAAAATGGAACATCATTATTTATTTTTTTATATGCTGACCGTGCAAAGAGAACAGAATTTGAAAGCCTTAAAAGAAAAACTTTAATAAGTTCCTCATTGTGAATTATGGAAAATAATTATTTTCAAGAGAACTAGTTAATACTTCTTTAAAACTAGTCCACAATTTTTATATCTGTAGTTCCCAAAGCTTCCCTTTCAAGCTTATAGGTCAAACTGTGTTCCAAGGAGCATTTTGACAACTTCAATGTGGTGCTTTCCCTAAATGGTACAGGAGTAATCAAATTCCCATTTGTGGCTATAAAATTGTTGATATTGGAAGAACAACTGTGCACCATGAAAATAAAAGTATAATAAAAGTGCAAAAAAAAGCAAATTCATCTGGCTCACGTTCATATGCTTGTAAATTTTTTGTGTATGACTTACTTGTGCAAATTAAAACGTTCTTGTATGTTAATGATGGCATAGCAACATTTCAATATTAGCCACAAGGAAGATTTCCGAATGTTTAACACAACAATTCGAACCTGGATCAGTTCGACTTCCAAGGACTGGGCAGCCACAGACAGCTAGAAGTGATGCAAATTTGCATTTTGTTGCACAATTACATTATTGCTCCATTCAAGTTTACTCAAAACAGAACTCCCAAATTAAGAATATGGCACTTCTTACGATCACTATGTTTCCATGGGGAATTGAAATCTATTTGTGTCCAATCCCATTCTCAATATGATCCACATTTCCATGTTGAGTTCAATTCGGAATGAAAATGATTTGGATATGCAAGGCTCAAACATAAATATAGCGGTGCTCATCTCTAACGACCACATTCCAAGAAGTGGCAAACCTGTCCCTCAACCTTCTTCCACTGTTAATGATATCAACACAACGGAAGATCCTCTCGATATATTCTTAGTGAAAGAATCTGCCATTGCCAAGTCACTTAAGTACTGTTGTGTATTCAGGTGTCTAAAGGCACTGGGATACGGAAGGCTGTTAAAGCATGAGGATTACTAGAATTCAAGCTTTTATGTTGGTCACTTGGTGTATGTTGGAAAATCTGTAAAAAATGTTTTCTGTGTATTGTGTAAAATAATAGACCGTACAATACAAAATGATTATCCAGGCTTGTGGGCCATCTCCTTCCAGACGCTTCGTTCAAACCTGTCAAACAACCTCAGTGGTGTGACTGTAGTACTTGCTTGTCTCTGTGAGAGACTAGTCACAAACACTGAGGATGTTCGACACAGCTTTGAACGAAGCGTCTGGAAGGAGATTTTCCACTAGACCATGGCCCACAAGCCTCAATAAATTTTGTATTTTATGACACTGGCCGTGAAAGCTAACACAATTTGATCAATAGTAAGACAAATATTAACTTATGCAGCAGAAACTATAGCAGATACAATCAAAACAAAGCAAATATTTAAGTGCATGCACATTGAAAATATTAAGAACAATTCAAGGAAAAACCTTATTAGATAAAATACACAATACAAAAAGCAGAGAAAATTGCCAAATTCAAGGTATAAAAAAATTTGTTAATCCAGAGTGAAAATACTGGAAAGAAACATTAACAGGATGGGAAACAACCGTATAATAAAAAGAGCCAAAGAAGGCAAACCTTTAGATGGGAAAAGGAGAAGAGGAAGACCCACTAGGAGATGGATTGTCACCATTTATAGCTCATTCCGGAAATGAACAGAATATTATCCTATATACAAGAAGAATAAAGGTGTTCGACAAAGCTGCAGATTGTCTCCACTCTTATTCAATATATATATATATTAATAGAATAGATCAAAAATGCAAAGAAACAGTGAATAGTGGAATTCTGTTAACAAGAAATGAAATAGTCCAAA
Source organism: Tenodera sinensis (assembly GCA_030765045.1). NCBI lineage: Eukaryota > Metazoa > Arthropoda > Insecta > Mantodea > Mantidae > Tenodera > Tenodera sinensis. The sequence continues at coordinate 118,171,487 of CM060971.1, forward strand.
CAATATTATATGTGGATGATCATGCTTTGCTGTGAAGACAGCTTACAAACGGTAGTGTACCAATTATTCAAAATCGCCAGCAAATATGATATGAAAATTTCTGTCTCAAAATCTAAAACAATGGCATGTGTGGAAAAAATATATGTGAGAAAATTGAGATTGATGGAAAAATTATAGAACAAGTGTCTGATTTCTCATACCTAGGGAGTATATTTGCAGATTACAAGAGTGATACTGATACAAAACCACTAAAATATAATAAATTGAACAGGGTAGCATTTTGGCAAATGGATGACGATTGATATAAAACTAAGCCTACATAATATCACATCTAAAGCAGCTTTCAGACACGGAAGTGAAATTTGCATTTTAAATAAGAGAAATTTACAAACTTGAAAAAATCCAAATGTGTTCCTTGTGATCACTGTTAGGAGTTACTATATTGGACCACCAAAAGGATTACGAACATCAAAGAAAACCTTAAGAGTTTTTTTTTTTTTTTTTTTTAACGTCCTCCAACATAGCATCAAATTGGACAGTGAATGAATAAAATGGGTGAAATGACACTCAAATGAGCCTGAGGTTCATAGAGCTTTAAGTTATCTGAAATTCATCTTCTCAGGATAAGCGAAAACCTTGGAAAAAAACCTTATCCAGATAATTCACCCTAAGCCAGATTCAACCTCTTGGACGTGAGGCAGACATGCTACCACAACACTACAGAGGTGGGCAAAAATAAAAAAGCAACACCCACCACCCTGGAGTACCAAGTTTGACAGAGGAGAAAGACCAAAATAGCAGTGGACAGACCAAGACCATCTTCGCTAGGTTTATCGTTACAGGCCACATGACCTAACACGAACTTCGTCATGATGACAGTGACACAAGAACTAGAAGTAGGTTTTGAGGTTAGTGAATGTTTTTTAGAATATATTGCAAGATTATACAAACAATTAAAGTGACTCTGTTGTGTTTTATTATACCACTTTCACCAAGAAAATAAAATGACGAGTGTGCAGCATGTTACTAGTACAGTACAAGTTATCTTTGACAGATTTAAATTAATTTGAATACGGTAGGTGTTTCCTTGCAACAGAATCTTGATCCGATCCCACTTCTAAGAGGATCAGATCCAAGGATTCACTTCCATCTGAATCTGCATTTTCATGCAGTATTCAACTTGGAATGAGAACTCAAATCGATTTGAATTCCTCATGGAAACATAGTGATTTAGACCAGTACATTAAAGCTTAATAAAAATGACAACAGCACTTCCTGTAAATTTTTCAGGAAAGTGACTTATATATAATGTTATGGATAGGAAAATCATGCATATGTGGCATACCAGAATTTCTGAACCCTCTAACTGGACATATCAGGAACCCTTGGAGCGGGGGAGTGTTGTACTTAAACTCAGCAACTAAATTATTCAAACTTGATAATGAAGCAGATGCATTATACAAAATGATTAACATCACAAGACAAATAATTCATAAATTCCAGGTTCTTCTCTAAAACAAACACTGGTAAACCATTTGCATTATGGATAGCTTAGTGAAGATTTCCAAACTTTTGCATACCAACCTTGGCCTTAATTAGCAGTTTACACAATCAAACTCCTTAAAGCTGATGGAATTTACAAGTAACAAAGCTTTACACAAATTTCATCAGCTAAAACGAGCAAAACTTAATTCTACCCTGAAAGGCAAACCTTTAATCCCCGAGTTATTAAACACTTCACATAATTTCCTGATTGAAGGGCAGTAATCAAACTTACCTTGACTTTCCTCACTTGAGAAGTACTGTCCACACACCAGCTCTGACGATATCAGTAACACATTGTTTGTTAATCTCAACTTAGTGCCAATGTTCATCAAGAGACAAGAGTTTGTAGCTGCTGGCATGTATGCTTATAGAGCCTTATCTTTTGAAATACCTATAACTCTTGTACTGTTCAAATATCACAAATGCATTAAACGGTTTTATTATACCTCACAAAAACAATACAGAAGTTCCAATTTCAGTCATATAACTGAGAATGCAACTCAAATGCATTTAATCAGACAATGGGAAAGATTTTGTCCTTTTTTCACCTACAAGACACATTTACATTTAGGAAAACAGTGTTACACTACTGTTGGAAAGGTGAACCACAGATCTTTGGTACAGTTGCTCTAACCAACCGAGATACCATGGCAATATGTTGCTCAATAATAAATGCCCCAACCAACACATTGTTCCCACTAAACCACAAGGTGTTCTTAAATTCATTATAAGCCGTTTCTAAGAACAATCCATTGCATTAGAATAGATTTAATAGTTTATTCTCCAACAAATATCTAATCATAAAATACGGCATACAATAAACAGCTAGCATTGTTACAAATACAGTAAACCCTGATTTATCCAGACTAACTGGGACCAAAGGCAATCGGAAAATCGAAAATCCAAATAATCTGGGTTATATGGATAAGCAAACCAAAATTCTTAAATAGCAGCCAACTTTTTATCCACTGAAACCACCTTCTTTCGTGTTGATGTAATTTTAAACTTGTACACTGAATTACACTCCCATACATTTTGATAAGACACAAAAACAATCCAGCTGATATTAAGATATACAAAAAAATGTTGTTGTTGTTTTCTAGTGCCTTGCATCTGGCAATGAAGCCATTAGCATTCGTGCTTTCCAATACTTTTGAACTGTAGTTTCTTCTGATCTTAATGCTTCACAGGTCTTCAAGTGGTCTTCGTTCATTTCTGCTGGATCGTTACACAGGACACATATTGGTGAGGCTGAGATACCTATTCTGTAGAGATGACTTGCTAAGCAGCCGTGATTTGTCAATAGTCGGAAGGCTGCAACCACTGTTTTCCTTGGTCTCTGGGGGATTATATCTGGGTTGGAAAGTAGTGTAATCCATTTTTTATCTTTGGCATTTGTTTCTATTTCTTGTAGGTATGAATGAGAAAATTTTTTAATGATCAAGCGTTTTATTGAGGAATATGAGAAATTTAATTTATACTTTTGTTTTATTGTTGTGCCTTTCTTTGCAAGTGAGTCTGCAGCTTCATTCCCCATGACTCCATGGGGTAGTAAGGGGTAGTGATGCGCCTCCTATAGCCTCTCCTACCCAATTCCCATCCTCATCCTGCCCGTGGTGCACCCTGCTTTTAACAGATGAGGCTCTGGGGACCGAATCACAGCGGTATAACTGTTTCATTTAAAATGGAGGAAATGTCATTTACATATGTGCTGGCCTATCACAGCACAACAGCGTCCCTCAGAGGCACATGAGGGGAAGGTCGGTGGATCTAAATACCACCTATTTAGTCCTCCCGGCTAGGTCCGATGGACCCGTTGACCAACGATAGGTGTGGTCCACCTTGCAAAATGGGGGTTTAAGTCGGGTGATGTAACTGCCACATTGTAAAACTGGTGCCCGTTAAGAAAACAGTTACATGAAAGCCACATACATGAATATGAGTCCTAAAGATAAATATTCCGGAGTTAAAACTGTCCCCCAATCAGATCTCCGGGTGGGGACATCTTTAGGCAAATTTCATCACAATTCCAATACTTTAAGAATTCTACAAAAAAATGTAGATCTCTTTAAAACATACCAACTTATTTCCAATAAATTTTTGTAACATTAACCATTTCTTCAAAATCAGTTATTACTTGCTGGAAATTGTTAATACTTTATTTTTTTAAAAATGCTCTCGCTGTCTCTTGCAGTGTCAAGGAAATTTAAGGCTAGCATATGGCACTCAACTTGTAAACATCTGACTGTCGATTCTGCTGCCTCCCACATACAATGAAACATTTCTGCAAATGTTTAACTGAGGCACATTGCAGCTTGACAGAGCTGGTGTGTGGGCAGTAAAACCTCCATATATTACCTGTATATAACTATATATATACACATGAACAAACTTTAATGCAATGAAGTGATGAGTAATAACACACTTGAGTTGAGTTTACATTTACAAACTTCACTAAAACTACACGTTTACCTTGTGAAGCATAGTTATATGGTCCTCAACTAAGTTATGACACAAATTAAACACGTGGCTTTGGTGGAGTTTGTGTATTATTATTACACAAGTACAACTTTTTCTGACACATTCATTTATATGCACAGTCTATTCGCATTCTTTTCAGCCACCAGGTGGGGGTTAGGACAAGTCTGTGCACCCGGCGGCACACACAATATGTATATAAACAGTGTAGGCGACGTTGAACATTCTACTCTATGACAAGTAAATGATGAAAGAGGTCACCACCAAATGCAGTACTACAGCTGCAAAAACTTAATAATCATACGTGCAACAAACACAAAATGCACGCTGTTGATGAATTAGCTCCCAAGCATGGCCATGTAGTGGTTATTGTACCTTATATCCTATAGTATATATGGTTAGAACTTAAGACACTTAGTAGCAATTTTGGATAAAAAATGGATTGTTTTTTTTGCTTAATATGAATCTACATAGTTTGCAGAACATGACCATATAAGGTTTTTATGTGTTTACAGTGCATTTAAATGGAGTTTAAATATGGCAGCCAGGCCCTTTTACACTGCACATGATAATTTTCATTTACCATAACTTGCTTTTTTTTGAACTTTAGGTACATTTCGACTGGCATTTACCAGATTCCATGTTCCTGCGGTGCAGTGTACATAGGCACCACCCAATGTAGTGTCAACACCCCACTCACAGAACACAAGAGATGCTGCTGAACATGCAATAGGGGCTGACGAGAACACATAATTCACTATAAGGAGACTACTGTTCTTTCATCTATGGTGTACTACCACGCCAGACTACAATGCAAAACCATAGAAATTTACAAACACCTCAATAATTTCAACAGAAAGGAAGAAGCTATAAAACTGAACAAAACCTGGTATCCGATACTTGAGCATTAAAAAGAAGCACAAATGCAGAGATATCACATAAACCATTCAGCAATCAGAGCTGAGAAGCCCCGCCCACCTACCACCTAACACACACCTCCCACTCCAGCCCAGCCAATCCCCTGTGAGCACCCCAGAAATAAATATGGCACCTCCAGCCATCGATTCTTTTGTAACTGAACCTTCGCCGAGAAGACTCAAACCACGCCACCGATGGTGTCCACTGCAGGTGTGGATGAAGCGTCTGCACCTCAAAGCTCCAGCAGACCATGGCTTTTAAGCCCGGAAGAAATCTCTAGCTTTAATTCTAACTCTGGCCGTGAAAGCTTCTGACTACTTGAGATACATTTTTCCAAAAAAGCTATAATAGATAGAGCTTTGATTTTTTTTTTTTTTTGGTGCATATGCAGAATGTACTGCTCTAAACAGTCGGTGAAATGTAATTGTGCTGCACTTTCATGAATTTCCTCAAAAATATTTAAAAATAAAGAGTTCATCATTTAAGAGGTAGAACTGGAACTTAAAAATTCAATGCCACAACTGGGATTTGAACCACAGACCTTGCTGGGCGGACGCTCTACCACTGAGCTATTGTGACAAACTGCCAGAATGGCATTAAATTCTCAAGTTAGTTCGTATTTTTTCCTGGTAAACCACAAAGGCAGTCTCACATCAGAGACAATTACCCCAATGGTGACTTACTATTGCAAGCACTTTATATCCCAGGATTAAATAACCTTCACATGGTTTAAACTTTGCCCACACACGGCTTGTGTGTTTAAAAACACCAACAGTAAGTTTGTTGGCATAAATAAATAATAGTTCATCATTATTTAATTTTTAAATAAAACGTGGTGATACAAAGGATATAAACAATTACAGGCCGATTACAATAACTTCAGAACTAGCCAAAATTTTTGAAAGGGTTATATTGCAGAGACTTATAAGCTTCCTGGAAAAAAATAAAACTACAATTTAAAATGTAACATGTCTAAAACAAAGCTAATTCAGTATAATCTAGGTAATTCAAATAATGAATCAAACATGATACAATTATCAGATTACAACATACATTGTGAAAGTAAACAGCCCTTCCTAGGTCTTATAATAGATCAAAAGCTCACATGGTCGGAACACATTCAATATATCAGTGGTAAAATCAGCAAATCGTTGTATTTACTTAGGCACTTTTCCAGTCTTCTTGAAGAGAAAGAATTAAAAATGATCTACTATAGTGTCTTATACCCTCATTTGGTGTATGGAATTGAGATTTGGGGTTGCAGTGCAAAAATATATATGGAGAGAATATTGAAACTGCAAAAGAAGGCAATTAGAATAATATATAAATTAAACTATACTGACTCATGTAAGCAATACTTTAGGGAAAAGCAAATCTTTACAGTATTCTCATTATATGTATATAGGGTAGTTATTTATGTGTGGAAGAAGGATAATCTAAGGAACAGTGACACACATCACTATAACACTCGAAACAATAGTGATTTTTTCAGACAGGGTTTTAGAATGAATTGTAGCATTAAAGATCCAAATGTAATGGGAATAATACTGTACAATAAGTTACCAAATTATATTAAACAAGCTAAATCCAATAATGGTTTTAAGAAGGAGCTCAGAAATTACTTAATAAACAAGGCCTTGTATACTATGGATGAATTGTAAATATAGTGATAAGATATTAATTGTAAATGCAAATTGTAGATATGTAATCTGAATAATTGTAATGAAAGTGTACATATGTAATTGAACTGACAATGTCAGAAACTACTTGTAGTCTATTGACAATAAATGCATTATTATTATTATTATTATTATTATTATTATTATTATTATTATTATTATTAAATTGCTTTTATTGATTAAAATGTCTTAAATCATTCACCAGCTCTGTTGAATAACATGTTTATAAAGCGAATACAAAATTTGAAATGTGTCACTCTGATTAGGTGAAAAATCTTGAAAATGTTGTCTATTGGAATATCAACAGAGTAAAAATTATTAACTTCACTTATGACTTGATTATGGTTTCCAAATAAGGCGTTTTATATGCAATAAAAGTTTCATTCTAATAAATTGTAGTTTTCAAAAGACACAAAGATTCTGCATGGAAATTGCTATTCTGACACTACCAAATGTTCTTAAAAGAAATATTACAGCTAATGTCTTCGGAAGAAAAAAACATGACTGTAGTTCAAGTCATAGTTCAAAATGCCATAAAGGACATTGAAAACAAGAATCATTGGCCTAACTGCATATGCCATGCTGAACTAGAAAGCAAATATACTTTCTTTGAAGGTATAATGGAAAACAGGCAGCCCTAGTAATCGGTCTATAAAGATGATGTTACATTTAACAATTTAATGGTGTAACTAGTACAATAAAGGCTGTGCCATGGCCGAGTGATTTGGGCATTCGCCTACCACCTAGGTGGCCAAGGTTCGATCCCAGGGACACGCATGTGGTATTCATGGTGGACAAAGACAAAGCTGCATCTGGGCAGGTTTTCTCCAGTTTCCCCTGCCACTCATTCCACCAATTGCTACATCATCACCCTTCAATTCATCAATTTTGTCTGTATTTCACATCACCCTCTTCCTCACTCTTGTACCTGGTGCTTGGCTCACCAGATCTTCGCTCTGTCTGGTACATAGGTTCCTGTGCTCCCTGACACATGTCTGCTCCCAGGCACTGGCTTATAAGTCCTACGGGGGTGTAAGTCCCACAAAAGGGGAGGGTAATCACTTCCTCACTCTTGTACCTGGTGCTTGGCTCACCAGATCTTCGCTCTGTCTGGTACATAGGTTCCTGTGCTCCCTGACACATGTCTGCTCCCAGGCACTGGCTTATAAGTCCTACGGGGGTGTAAGTCCCACAAAAGGGGAGGGTAATCACTTCCTCACTCTTGTACCTGGTGCTTGGCTCACCAGATCTTCGCTCTGTCTGGTACATAGGTTCCTGTGCTCCCTGACACATGTCTGCTCCCAGGCAGACAACAATGACTAACAACAATGCAAGCAGCTACACAAAAAGGCCTTATAAGTCCTATGGGGGTGTAAGTCCCACATAGGGGGAGCGTAATCAGGGAAAGAAGAACTGGTATAAGATTGTGTATATTTTACTGTTTTATTTGTTCTTTATGTTTGCAGATTATTGCATGTGCCTGATGTCTTCTCCGACCTACAGATTCAGGTTTCTTACTTACAATCACGTCAAAGCAATTTTCAGCCAAATAGACTGTAAATGAAATTTGCAATTATGTTGCATAATAAGGACCATATTGCAATGCCAATATTTCAACTGCTCACGCCTGGCACAAACCACCACTACCATACCTGATGTAGAGCCCAACCCCTTCCTCCTGCTTCAAGCCCTGGCTGAAAACGATACGAATAGACTGTAAATTAATTTTGAATTGCAAGTAGACACTCACAAATGACTTCCCTATGCACCGACACGTCTTCATTTTCATTCCTGAGATTCTCAGAGCAACTTTTGCTCTGAGAGTATTCAGTTCATAGTTTTAACACATTCATGTCATATGACAAGAGGTAGTAATGGCATTTATATCACATGATGAGCACCACTCATAAATGTGTGCTGGCCAACAAAACTACATCAATTGGAACTCACCACACTACAGCTTTTAAGGACAAAAAAGTATACAAGAAGTTCACATCTGGCCCCTGGGCAACCCAAAAATTTCAAAGAATCCTCAGTGAGTTTAACATCACCCTGACAGCAATAAATAGATTCAGCATCAGAAATATCATCAAAAATCCACACAATGACAAAACTCACAAGAAAATTATTTCCGGATCTACAAAATTAACTGTTCCAATTGCAAAAAGATGTACATGAGAGAGACAATACATAAGAGTATCTTTGTAACATACAAGTAAAAATCCGCAGTAGTGGCACACTTTTGGAATGACCATCACAACATGCAAAAAACCTAACTTCTAAAACTGGTCCAAATGTACCTGGAGTTAAATATATGGGAAAAGGTATTGTGATACAGAGCATGGCACAAAACAGAAGACTGTCAGGGATAAGCTGGTTCACACCAATTGCTGTTCCGGCTAGTGGGCAAAGGCGTTCAAGGTCAGGCTGTGTGTTCATGACTAACAACAATGCAAGCAGCTACACAAAAAGGCCTTTCTCGAGAAAGATTTGGTCATGTGATAACCAGTGTGTGTGTAGAAGTCGAGAAAGGTCCACATATTATCGCCCCCACTACATAAGTAGGCCAGGAAACACCAGTGAGTGAGTTTTGTGGACAGACATGAGTCAGTGAGTACGTGATAGCTGTGCATGTGTGTGTCATCACAAAGATTCTAACAGGCATCGAGTGATTGCATCTTTGTAGCAAGTGTATGAAAGTGAAGAAAGACAATGAAAGGCCTGAACAAAGTTATGAGAAGTAAAAATTGTGAGCTGTGATAACATGAAAGACTGTAGATTGTGTTAACAAGAGGAAAACTATATTTGTGATAAAAGTTTAGAAGACAAAGTGATAGAAAAGTAACCGCACTGGAAATTGTCATTTGGTTACAATATATATGAAGAAATTTGAAAGCCATCTAATGAATTTTGACCTTCCCTTGGAAGAAACCTCGTTATTCAGTCTCACTGTATCTCCACCAGATGTCTCCTCTCCAGAGATACAATACTCACACGACCATCACAGTTCCAGCCAGTCGACAAATTGTTAATGTCTTCAAGTGAAGGTTTGTTTTTTATTTAAATTAACGTCCTTCAACATTGTGTCATATCGGACGCTGAATGAACGAAATGGGTGAAATGGTGCTCAAATGTGTCCGAAGTCCATGGAGCTTAAAGTTACCCAACATTCGTCTTCTCAGGATAAGGGAAAACCTTGGAAAAACCCTTACCTGAATAACTTACTCTAAGCAAGGTTCGAACTCGCAACCTCTTGAACGTGAGCCAGACATGCTAACCATCACGCTACTGAGGCGAGCTTCAAGTGAAGGTGAAACGCGTTGAAAACATAGTTCAGGTATATGAAGTAGACTGTTCTGTTGACTTAAACTAATTTTTTTTTATTAAAACTACTTATATTCACATTTTTAACTCTCAGATGGCATTCAAAGGATCTCTTTAGAGGACTAATGAACAGAAAACTAATGCTGTTGGTATTTAAAAATGTGATGCTGTCATATCTCTCATAAAAAACTGAAAAATGCTGGAAGTATCATTGTCTGCAAGGAATGTGCTTGTATGAGAAGTAGAAGGATTAATATGTTTATTTTCTACTCATGGTGTTATTACAAACATCAGATATCCTGAGAGAAGGCAGAGAAAAAAGTGTGAATGTAATGTACGAGGGTCACTATGCAAGTTTTGGGATTGAAGAAAATGAAAGTTGATCCACTCTAATTGGATGCAGGATGGGATATCCCCATCCTTTGTGAGTGAACTGGTATTGGATAGTGACTCTCCCACTCCAGGAATTCCAGCAGTGCAACGATGAATATCCCACAGTGCAGATAGTCAGTCCCTGTAATGGAGCCGGGAAGGGAGCATTTTCGCTCAAGATTTCCTACAATCTTAGAAGTGGGTTAACCCTTTCTAAGGCTGTGGGAAGTATGCTTCCCACATGTGTATCATGTTAGAAAGGCCTTGGGAAGCCTGCTGACCATTTCTAATGTGTGCTGGCATATAGTGGAAACTTAAAAAATTGAACACATCCTAGTACTGCTTCTACAAGGCCTCAAAGAGAAAAGCAAATGGGGAGGACATGGCTGCAGCTCCTTGTTTTACAAGCAAAGTAATTTATACCAATTTGGTCATATAGATGCTGTCACTTTTGCTCCATCAAGGCACGTGATAAAATAGCATGTTCATGTGTACAGGCTGTAATGTTCCATTATGTGCTGAACCTTGTTTTAGAAAGTCTTACAAAATACCTAACTGAAGGAATGAAATAAGGGAGAGAATTTATGGAAAAATTAAATTATTTTGTTGTTTAATGACACTGTCAATTGCCAGGATTACATCAGCATCACCAGTGTACCAGAATTTTATCCCGCAGGAATTCTTTTACATGGTAGTAAATATATTGACATGGAGTTGTCGTGTTTAAGCACACTTAAAAACTCTCAGTCTGGGCCGGAATTGAACCCATGACCTTGGGATCAGTAGGCCAGCAAATTTAAGGAAGAGTTCAGCTTGGATTACAGCAAAATGTATAATTTTGCCTTATAGTTTTACTATAATATAGTACTTATAATTCAGCATAACACATTTGTATTGTGTAAATGTTTGATGAAACCTAAGACTTTTCCCTTGCATATGGGCCATAGGAAGCATACTTCCCACCCTATTTTTGAAAAAAGTGAAAATAAAAATTTGAAACAAAGTTTCTGTAAAGTATACCCATAAACTATTATTATGCAAACACTTGTTGAATAAAACAGCCCATGAAAGGATTAAACTAGTGCCGGTCTTGAACGTTTGCCACAGGCTTTTGGGGGCATTGCTCCTTCCCATGTCACAATTTTCTGGTGGTTTCAGGAATGTAAAAAGGGCTAAACATGTTTGAAATATGAGCATAACATTTAAAGAAATTGAGGCACCAATGCAGATTGGTTCACCAGCAGTTTAGAAAATCCTCCATGAACTCCTTTGTGAGAGGAAAGTCACATCCCAATGAGTGCCTCACAATTTGACGGAAGAACAAAAACACACCCGTGTTGAATGGCATAAGAAAATGCAGCCAAGATCTGAAGGAAAGGATTCCAGAAGGGTTTTGGATATTGTCACATGATGAAACCTGGATTAACTAAAGTAAGTGTTACCAAAGTGTTCACAAGAGTAATGGTGATCTCATTTTTCCTTAAGGGTAGTCTTGTGGTAATCATTTCTCTGGAGGAGCAAAGCAAGTCATCGCTAAGTGGTGCATTGCAGTTTGTTTGCCAAGCTGCAAGAATGGCGGCCACACACGAGACTGCGAGGGATCTTCTCCATCACGGCAACACATCTGTGCACACACAATTCCTGGAGTGTACAGAGGTCAGACTTATGATTCATCTACCATACGGTCCTGACCTGGGCCCATGTGACTTTTTTCCATTCCCATGATGAAAAATTGCATGCGTGGAAGGAGATTTGCAACCCCTGAAGCTGCCATTACCACCTACGAAGGGAAGTTTGCAGTCATCGAAGAAAAAATGTGGCAGGAGTGCTTATAGAAGTGGCTTCAGTGAATGCAAAATGTATACAATGTGGTGGTGGGGAGGTCCGATGTCTGGTAAGGATTAATGACTTCATTGTCAGAAATCCAGCATTAGCTAACAACAAAAACACAATGTGGTGGTAAGTACTTTGAGAAAGTGTAATAATCGAATAATTTTAAAAAATTATTCTTGCTATATCTCAAACCCTTCGTAGTTACCCTTGTATGAACACTGCTTGGATATCATCATATTTAAGCACAGCAATTAAAGAATTTCTTTTTAGAAATAATTGACTTCAACCCTGACCCAGAGAGGTGAACAAATCTCCACCAAGGACAATGAGTATTGTTCCAGGAAGAGCAGTACAAAGAGTAAAAAGTGCTCATTTGTATGTAGTAATTTGGTGAACAAGACTGAGGATTTATGCAACTGTTACTATCAGAACTAAAAAAATTCTAACTGAAGATAGTGTTTCATGAAAATAGTATCAGTCCATTTGCATCCTTGTGTTTCATTTTATTTTATCTGAACAGGCTTACCTTTACTGTTTTGCAATAAATGCACTGATAAAATGTTCAAATTCATATGCAAACTAACATGAAATTATATGTATTATTGCTTGAATGTAGCACAACAGGAACACTTGCAAAATGTGAACTACAAGTTGATCTCAACCAGAAATGGAGAGTAAACCAAGCCCTTGATTTGTAGAGCGAGAAGGGAAAGCCATGTGAATGCAACACAATCTTTTTGAAAGATAAATCTTGTGTATCCAACTGAATAATTTGGCTATCATTTAGACTTCTTTGCTTTGGTACTCCGACCATAAGTGTACATAAAGGAGCATCAGGAATCACAGTGCAGTTGGATTTACTCAACTGCTGAATGATTCCCGCTAGGGCATGAGCTACTCGGCAGAGGTATCCCACAGTTGTGGGAGTTGAAAACAATTCTTACTTGTGTGTCACACAGGTATTGCCAAACAAAACACTTCTGAACTGCTTCAAGGCCAAAGGCCATCTGCAGGCAATGTCATGCTACTCTCCTTTGTATGTAACTGGCTGTTAACGTGCAACACTTTCTCCTTCTGCATTTCATGGATTAAGCAAATTACCTGTCCTGTGTCTCTGTTCAGCTTAGTCTCTTCCTTGGGCATGGTTTGTACTCCTATATTTTCAGTGGTATTCTTTTGTTACACATTCTAGTCAGATGTTTCATGGGTCTCTTCCATTTCATCATTTACTTCTCAGATACCCTCATTGCAAAAGAGATCTCTTCTAGTACAATCTTTTACCCTTCTGCAGCTTGTAATGTACTTTTATCTTTTCCATCCATAATCCAGGTCTCCCTACCAAATACTGGTACTGCCATTGTTTTATAAAATTTGAGTTTTGTATCTTTCCTGGTTTTATTTTCTAATGTTCTTCTTATTGCATTGCATATTTGCTGGTATTTATTTTGTTTTGTCTATCTCAACTTATAGTACAGCCCAAATATTCAAAGTGTTGTAATATTATTCCTTCTATCGTAGTCTTGGACCGTTTAGGATATTTTCCTGCATGCCATCACTTTGGATTTACTTGTTGAAATTTTTAGGTTGTAATTTTTTCCCATTAGATTTAGTTTATGAATGGAATAGATCATTTTCGTTATTTTGTATTAACACCACATCAGCAGCATATAACATATTTATAATCATTTCTACTTATTTGTATACCTGGATTTATATTATCTCTCTTCCACTTTTCCCTAGATCATCAATGTAGATAATGAACAGTCGGTGATACTGCAACCTTGTTTAACTCCTCTATCTGAAGCAATTTGTTCTGTTTTTGACATTCAAATGTTTATAATTACGTTAGTTTCTGTACACAAACTCTTAATTACTTAAATATGTGTGGGGTAGCCTCTATTATTCATTATGCAATTAGCTGTTAATGTGTATGGCTTTCTCTGACTGGAGAATAAGTAACTGCCTGCTTGGGAAACAAAACAATCCATTTCTGGACTGTGTAGTGTATGTGGCAACTATAACTGCATACACAGAGCGTTCATTTGGACATGTGGCCAGTCAAATAGGGATTTTCTTGGCTCCAGGAAGCATACTATTTGTTGGTAGAGCTGGATATTTATAATCCCTTAAGTTAAAGCATATAGATTACTCATTAAATGTTAACTTCAATAATCATCTTCATCGTAGATGTCATAAAATTATATCCTCATGCACCCTACATCTCTCACACCTTTTACGAAAATTTGTTCATTCTTCATGACCACGTAAATAAAAACCATGCGTCCATAAAAAATCAACAACCACCAAGAATATCCAACACCACATTCCGCAAATTAAATCTACACATATAGTGTTGTTGCAATTTCAGAAGTCTCGTGGCATTCCAAGCTAATGATTACAAAATTCCTGTGCAAGCTTTCTGAGAATTCTTTGGACTTTGTTCTAACTTTTCTGTCATGGAATTTTTGTTTTATAAAAATGCAGTGCTTTAGTTTTGGTTTCTTATCAAGAATAACATGCTGTTTCCCCCAATCTATTCACCAGATAATTGTTTCTCTATGAAGTGCACAGAAAGCAGGGAATCTGTCTCACTTCTCTAATAGTTCGTCATATAGGATTCATATGCATCTGAAGTATACACTTTTTTGCATTATGACACTAACATACAAAGCACCGAAACATGTGGTCTTGTAAAGAACCAACCACTGTACAGGTGCAGAAGAGAACGAGAAGTGTACGGGGAACAGAACCATTTATACCGTCTTCACTTCAGGAATATGTGGCAATGTAAACAAATGCACAGTGGAGTGCAATGCCATTGGCTAGTTCAGCTTTGTTACCCTTGTGGAAGGAAAATATAGTTTGCATTCCAAAAAATATAAAAATACTGTTCTATTAAAAATTCAACAAATTATTATAAAAATAATATAAATTTTGTAAACTATTAAACTAACTAAACAACAGTGCAAGAGCCCTCACTGGGCCAAGGCCTACCACCTGGTTGCTGCATCCCTCACCTCTGTCCACTACAGGAGGCATGAGTGGGGTGTAGCACTGGAGGGTGGGATGTGGTCAGCATCCCCAGGGTCTCCTCGCCAGTTATGCAGTGTTCTTGACCAAGGGCTGATTACAAAATGTGCATAAGGTATCTTAACAATTGAAGATGCAGTCAACAGACCCTCTGTGTAAATCACAAATGATGGGTAGCTATAGTTATATGTGTAACCATTAGGTTGTCCATCTCTGTAATACAAATTATAAATATAAATCTGTGACAATGTCAAAAACTGTATTGCAGTCTATTGACAATAAAGAATTTAATTAATTAAAAAAAAATTAATTAATTAATTAACTTATCAGCAGGGTTAAATGTTTCAGTACCAAAATTTACTCCACGCAATGAAATAGCAAAAACAGTCCAGCTCTCAACATCTGGAAACACTTGCAGAAGAAACAAGATTGTAAAGGAAGATGAACACAATGAATTTGTTGTTATTCATCATAAGGGTCAAAGTTTCGTTAGTAAAATAAATGAGCCACCAACAATCGCAAATTTACTAAACTTGAGGGAAATGAGTTTCCACACTATTCTTTGCAACATAGGTTTTCAGTATGTAAGGGGAAAGAACTATAGTCGGTCCACCCTTAGATCCGCACCTGATGTAAACACAAGCCGTCAACGGCTAACCCGCCATACGCCGAAACCGAAGCACACCACAAAATATAGTACCTTAAATATTGGCGATTATCTGTGAGTTTTCAAGATGTACGATAACCCCGGTAAAGACTTCTTGAATGTAACGCGATAGCAACGCTATTCCTAAAACTACCAAGTAAATATCACTCTATTGCATAATAAACACGAGGCAGGAGTCCAAGTGGCATTTGTTTGTGTTAGTCGCAGATGATATGAATATCAGGTTATCGTGGAGGGATACAAGGGTGGATATAAGGCTGGATGGAATATAGTTTTTATACAGGTGCCTCAAGTAACTCGACATCTTATTTTTTGGGAGGGGCAGCTGCCAAGTATGTGACAGAGAAAGTAATACAATATTAACAATTACAGCATAACCTCGTTAACAGAAATCCAAAGGGACCAAAAAATCAAGAGTTTGTATTAAAAAAAATTGTGTTAAGTAAAAAACACAGATTTTAATATGTATACATGTGCAGTAATGCACAATACATTATAGTATACACTTTAGTACACATCGATTTGTGATTTGGCTAAAAGGACACCTGCATTGAATGTTTCTAAATGTTAATGCACGTATTATTGAATTTATTTAAATGTACTGTACATGCTGATTGTTGGGCTGATAATTGTGACTGCTGACCTACAATACTTTAGAAATGACGCAACAATGGGCAGTTAGTTTTGTAATTGCATTTCTTGCATTCATTTTGGAAAAAAATTAATACTTAAAAATACTGTAACGCTGGAGATTTATGTTACACTGAAATTTAATTACGCTAGGGACTGAAAAAGAGTTTGCAATTCGCCTTAACCAATAAAACTTCCAATAAGAACTAACGTTTTCCAGCCAACGCCAATACGTACGTTAACTGTGAGTTCACACTAACGAGGTTGGCATGACAAAATGTTACTATCATTGAATCTGACAATGAAAGTGCTACAGGATCAAGCTGTGCAAACACCAGACTACAAAACAATACTGTTCTTCTAGACAATGTTAATGTGCACGTTGACCAAGTGGTCACTACGATAATGCCATCATTCCTTCCAATCACAAGTAACAGTGTAGTAATACAACTTGTGCTGCTTTGTTCACATTGCCATATCTCAGAACGGAGTCTGTACAGATGGCGTTAATTGCTGGGATCATACCAGCACATTTGCCAGAATTCCATCCCACATAAGTTCTTTTAAATACCAGTAAATCTACTGAAGGGGCTTTCGCTTTACAGCACACTTGAAAGCCACTGGTCTCAGCTGGGTTTGAACCTGCAACCTTGGGTTCAGCAGGCAGCGCTAACCAACTGAGCCACCCAGACCAACGTTGCAGTGCAGGACAAACAATTTGTTGTAATACAGCCACACATCCATGCAAAGGCTTTGTATGTACATATATTACAAATTAGTGTAGTTTGCATTCACTGGACCTTATAGTTAAGCACTTGTACTTCTAACTTAGGCACTGTTGTAGCTAGTTACCCTAAATGCAATGATCTACCCATGTCAGTTACAGTTCATGAGTATACCTAGATTTAATTTGGTTTCATTGGCATCCAATGCTTTGTGTGTATCAGTTTGCTACAAATATGAACTGTTCACAGCAATGTTAGCTTTAGATGCATTTAATTATTTCATCTGTTTTTAAACAGTAGACATTCTCTGAGGTTTGGGCCTAAGTCATGACAACCATACATACATGCACTTAACCTAGAGGTATCAGTGGAAGCAGATTTTACAGCTCCCTGAACCCACTGTT
This sequence comes from Tenodera sinensis, assembly GCA_030765045.1. NCBI lineage: Eukaryota > Metazoa > Arthropoda > Insecta > Mantodea > Mantidae > Tenodera > Tenodera sinensis. The sequence continues at coordinate 118,189,092 of CM060971.1, forward strand.
CCTCCTTGTCTTACCCATGCTGATATACAGGTTACAGGAAACAACACAAATTTGTAGGGTAGAAAGACTGTGCTAAAATAAGCATTTTGAGGTTAAGTGGGACTACTGATGCAGTTGAAACCATATGAAATGTAGCTCACAGGACAGTAATACCGTATAATCCAGTACACTTCAGACATGACAGTAACTATTACAGTAAACAGAGTGCATTTTGTTTACTTCTGACAAGCCATAAGCATGTTTCACAATCGGAGACTCTGATTTAATACTGACACATGCAGCACAGTAAAAAAGTCTAATTCCTATCCTCAAAATGCTTACTTTGGTAATTAATTGCTTCTTTACAATTTTCTGCACCAAATACAGTACAATCCTGATAACTTCTCCTAATGTGAGCTGACAAATGTCAAGTTAACAAAATATCCAGCTTTAAGGAATAAGGGGCCTGTTGTTCACAACTCAACATAATACTGCAAATTACATAAATGCATACTCTAGCACAGGAACAGAAAAGTATACCATGGTATCCTAAAATGTATTATGTATTAATATGTTCCCCTTTGTCCCAGCTCTTAACACACCTATTTGAATTTCCATTGTCAAGTTAACTTGTCTTTTCTTCTCGTTTAACATTTTCACAGGCACAAACAACTCAACACAACGCTATAAGCCTGAAATCGGAGAAATTATAGTATAACCAGAAATATGTAACAAACTTTAGCTTACCACCTACATACTGGGTAAACCAATAAACCTTTAAACAAGTGTTTGTGCTATGTATCCACATTATTAGTGGCAAGCCTTTGGTTTCATGACAATGGTCTGCTGGCTGCTTATGTTCTGACTAGATATCGAAGTTCAGCCCTTTAGTTCTGTGAGGGAGAATGCAGTAGGTTGTATATATACACTAATTAAGATTTACCTTTACTGTTTACACCACATAGTGGATCATGAAAGATATTAGTCAGGTTGAATGTTAAAAAATAAACAAATCTGATGTGTTGCACTCACATGACTTTCTCTACTCTTGTGCTAAACATTCTTACAAACTCTTATTCCTATATCTTCATGTTAGTTGAGATAAACATTTGTACAAATTATCTTATTGCTTATTTCCTTGTAGGTACAAGGGGAATGTGGGAATACAGTAGGCTTTGTGCGATAGTCAAATGTTTTAAAGCTATCAAATTTCATTCTCTTTGCATGGTTAACATTTAAAAAAAAAAAAAAAAAAAAAAAAATGTTCCATTTGACAGAAGTGTAGTTCTCCAAAACTCGCACAAATAAAGCATATCTCCAAAATGGTTCACTCTACAAAATAATTTACACAGACTTAATTATTTTATGACTCAAGAGACCACGCATGCAGTAGTGCTTTATTTCACAGTATGCTGATGCATTAGCCACACATACAATGGGTGTTCCTTTACTGTTTCTTTCCGAGAACTTATATTAGATGCGTTCGACAGAGCAAAGTTCACTTTTCACCACAGTGAAGCAAAATTGTGCCATTTCAACGTTTTGTAAATACAGCTCAACTTTGCTGATGACGTACATTTATACTGCAAATAACGAGTTTTATACCAGTTTTTGTTTCATTAAAATAACTTAATATTTACACAAAATACAGCTGTGTATATACGAAGCACTTTTAGCCCATTTAACAATTTAAATGCTAGCAGTTCTCGGCTCGCAGACGTTTTAAATGGCCATCGCTCAAGAGGTTAAATATCTGAGTTTTCAAGATGTATGATAACCCTGGTAAAGACTACTTGAATGTAACACTATTCCTAAAACTGACGAGTAAATATCATTCTGTTGCATCATGAACATGAGTCCACATGGCTTTTGTTTGTGTTAGTCGCAGCTGATACGAACTGAGAGATACAAGTTGTGGACCTAAGGCTGAATGGAGTATAGGTGTATTGTGGATGATTCATAATGCACTGAAAAGTGTGCAATACTTGGATGGAAATACTGCTGAATTCAGCACATATTTTGAGTGCATTGCCATTTTTGGACTCAGGAGGAAGTTTCCAACTCAGATGCGAGTGCAACAATGCCTCAAGTGATGTTGCCATCGTGCCAACAACTGCACCTGTCTCCTCAAAACATGTGGATGGATGTAAGAGCAAGTGATGTTCCTATTGTGAATATTTCTCAAGAGCCAGTTCTGCCTTCCCATTTCACCAGTGATAATACCCTTTTTGAATATTTTCGTCAGCTTTGATGAAGAACCCATTGATTCCATAAGGCAGGAAGCTACAATACGCGTAGAGAAGAAAATACAACAGGCTACTCACCAACAAAAAAAGCCAGATTGCTTGGAACCCACACACTAATGCTAACAAGAGAATTTTTAGAGGACAATTAATATGGCTCTCCATCCATCCCAAAGATTATTTCTCAAGTCACGGTCTCGTTGAACACCTTTCTTCAGTGCTCTTTCTCGGAAAGATTAATTTTTGCTCATCTTTACTTTTTGAGGTATCCTGAATCAAAAAAGCATTGTTAGAAAAAGCTCTCTGTGTGTGTGTGTGTGTGTGTGTGGACAACATAATTCAAAAACGAAGTCAGTTAACCAAAGTTGGTATATAAGTTTAATGTCTTTCAAGGATGCAACACTATGATTTTGAAGAAAATACACTTTCAATAGAAAATATAATTTTCTTGAAAATGGTTCAGATTTTGATTAAAATGGCATATGTTTAAGATATTTTTATGACAAATGAAATGTATATTTTGAATTTTCTGGCTATAGCCTATATAGTCCTTTTTACTATGGATGACTTTTGAATAACTCGTAAACTGTAAGAGATAGACAAAATCTTACAATACAAAAAATGTTGTTGTTGTTAGCTAATGCCGGATTTTTGACAATGAAGTCATTAACCCTCTTGCTCTCCAATATTTTTCACTGATATTGAAGAGAGCAATAGCAGTAATAGTAACCGCTTTTTAGAGAGCACCATATTTTTATGTTTTGGCGGTCACATCGCTCTGTCTCAACCCCCAGAATGTCTGGAGGACCACACCTGTCGGTTTACGGGTCTCACCGACCTGACCGGGAGAATTACTAAAATAAATTCACCGACCATATCCTCTGATCACCAATCAGAGGACGTATTACATGCCATGACAGGTCAGCACGTTAAGATTTTATAGAGAAATGGAGAGGTTGGAAAAATAAAGACTCCCTAGCCCTCGGTAACCCTAATAGCATCGGGGTCGGAAGAGAACAAGAGATGACCAAGGTAAGGTCAGGTAGAAAAGCTACAGTGAGTAGCAAAACACCAGTAAGTGGAAGTAATGTTCTGCTCAGCTTGAGTACCTTGTTGTCGCCATTCACATATCCCCTAGACGGAGACCCATACAAAAAATGTAGATCTCGCTAAAACACAATTTATGTCTGAATAAATTTTTTTGTAGAGTGCAGCATTTCGGAGATATTCCTTGTTATGTGTGAGTTTCAGAAATGGAACATTGTTGTTCATTTTTTTATATGCTAAGCGTGCAAAGAGAACAGGATCTCAAGGCTTTAAAAGATTTGACTATCGCTCAAAGCCTACTGTATTCCCATATTCCCCTTGTACCTACAAGGAAATAAGCAATAAGATAATTTGTACAAATGTTTATCTCAACATGTAGAAGATATAGGAATAAGAGTTTGTAAGAATGGTTAGTACAAGAGTAGAGAAAGTCATGTGAGTGCAACACATCAGACTTTTTGCCCACAGTGATGACAACCAGGTTCTAAAAATGCAGGAATTCATATGGAATGTTCTGCAAAAAATAAGGCAGAAGTGCTAATTTACTCATCAGATCAAACTATATTAGATGAAAGCACAAGTTTCAAATGAAGAGTTTCTTTCCAAGTTTACAACACCAACAAGCCTACAAAATTTGGCCGAATGCCTTTTTTATAACTTTTTATGGCTGGTAATTCACTCTTCAGACTTTATGTGAAGCATTCTATTTTTGTGACAGGGGTAGAAACTTAATGCAACTTTCAAACGGTAACAACTTTTTCAAACTGTGAATCAACCTTTTATTACAGCTATTAGTACTATTATTGATGCCGGTACCTAGCTATTCATTATTTATATGAAATAATCAACCTGCTATGATATGAACTTACTAAATACATGCAAAGTGATAAACATAGAATGAGACAATGAAAAAATGCATTTCCTGGAGAAGATCGGTTGAATCCTTTCTCAAATGAGTGAAATACAGAATCAGTGGCATATGTTTCAAAATGCGAACATTTCCAGTCCAGTGGAGTTCTGCAACTACAGATTGTTACAAAGATGTGACGACATCAAACCCATTTAAAGATCTGGCAGTGGGAATTTTCTGTCAATGACATTGTAATGCAAAATCCCACAAAATTGGTACAATACAAGTGTACAAACAGCCCTGTGCAACCACGGATACTTGAGTAGCAGTTGGAAGCTGAGCTATTTTGTTTTCTTCTGATTATGGAAGTGAATGTTTGTTATATTATCAATTATTAAATACAGGGTCTGGGAGAACAAATAGCCCCATATAAGTAATTATTTTAGTAATATTTCTGATAACAGAACAAACATTTGATACCAAACCAACTCAACAAAGGGCATATGGAGTCAAGCTTAAAAATGCACTCCATAATTTTTATACAGTAATTGATTAATGTAATTGTAAACTCTGAACTGAAGTGCAACAATTACCATGTGTTACACAGCAGTAAGTGCTCAAAACACCAACAGAACTGCTGAAAACTTAAAATGTTTCATTTTTGAAAATTTATGCACATTTCACTCTACTATTTGTAAGAACATCTCGCTTCTGTTTATTATATATTGCATCATGGTCTAGTCTATATTTTTTATATGTACAGATATCCTGCAGGGTTCACAAGACTAAATATACATTTTGATGCCTGCCAACAGCAGAACAAACGCTCAGGGCCAAGCTGCTTCACACCACATCCTCCAATGTAATGTCATATCGGAGGGTGAATGAATGAAATGGGTGAAACAATGCTCAAATGAGCCCAAGGTCCTGAGCTTTAAGTTACCTGACATTCGTCTTCTCAGGATAACAGCAAACCTTGGAAAAAATCTTACCAGGATAACTTACCCTAAGCAAGATTCGAACTCGCAACCTCTTGAGCATGAGGCAGACACATTAACGATCACGCTACCAAGGCGGACTTGGGTAGCATGTGCATCAGACGCTCAAGATCAGGCTGCCACACACAACAGTTTGTGAACGCATGACAACAATGAACATTGCAGATCAAAGGGGTTTTTGAGATTAGTCAAGAAGTATCCAGCGGCTGGCATATTTTAGTTCCAGAAAGGTCTGTGTTGCACCATTCTTGCTATATAAGGAGACGAGGCAGTGAGAGCTGGGAGCAGTCAGTTTTTAGGCACATAATATATGAACAGCTTAGCTTCAGTAGGCATCTGATGAAGCCACACACATGTTCAGCAGATAGTCATGAAAACAAAGCAAACATAAATACACGTATTAACTGGGAGCAGAACTGAAATGTTAGAATGCGAGTAATCTAGAAACTGCGTGTGCATGAAACTCGTTAGCATAACAAGAGAAATGAAACACTTCATATGCAGTGCATTTAGTTTGCCTTCTGATTCTATAAGTGTATCTGCAATTGCAAAGATGGAAACAGTGCAATTAATAAGTAAGGTTGAAAGCCATCCTGTGTTACAGGATGCTTGTAGTGCACACAAGAATAAGAGCCCCTTTATATATGAAGCAAGTTCATCAAATGAAGCCGACATTAAAAAATAATTTAAAAATTTATCACTATCTTCACGAAGTCAAGGATATACTGTGCAACAAATGTCTTACTGTTAATTGGGTGTATCCACCACCTTCTTCCTGTTCTCCTTCTCTTTAATATGAGACAGACAAGGTCTACTACAGCAATAACTTCATCAGCTTCCAATCTTTGAGAACTGAAAGGATGGTAGAACACGAGTGTCTCAGCAGTGTTTAGATCTCAAATGGATGCAAATATTAGGTGCATAAAAGCGAACACTAAAGATTACGCTCATGTGTCCCCAGTGTTAGTGACTCTACGGTTGCCTCGAAAGGAAAATAGTGAAGCAGTTAATGAGCACTGTGCAACTTTATCATTCAAGTCAATTTTTGAGACAAGGTGAACACAGAAAGTTACAAGAAAAAAACAGTTGCGAGTTGTAATATGAAAGGCTGTAGAATGTGTTAACATCAGTAAAAGAGAACTGTGTATTTGTGCTAAAGTTTGGGAGGAAAATGAAGTGAGAAAGAACTGGACAGAACTTGTGTCGTTTTTATCACAATATACATTACCACATGCCAGCAGTATAAATAAATCTGTCAAACACTGCACTATTATATGCATGGTAGTGGCACATGTCTGGTAAACGGTTCGAATCCCTGGCAATTTCTTTTAGTTACAAGATATTCATTTTAAAACATTTATGCATAAAAACAAATTACTCTATCTTTCAAAATTAATGCCACATATTTAATACTGACTTAATATTCAATGCGCAATCTCATCTCGTTCTTCAGTTACAAATGGCACTGGCGTGATGATGCTATTACCTAATATTAGAGTTCTGCATAATATGTTTACAACCATACTGACTTCTGCTGTGGCCGAGCACCCACAAAGATGAATCTACAAGGCAATCTCTTACATTAGTGAATGTTGCTGAATTCACTATGTCTCAGGCTGCAAGAACACAAAGTCCCTATATCTTTGAATAGGTTGGCGTGGTTACCCAGGGAAAGGTCTGTTCGTTGACCTGATTCAGGTTGAAAATGTTTGTCCGCTCCGCAGCAGGACATTGCACTTCTTACCGAGCAATCCCTTCCAGGAGGTCTACATTTATAATTCTAATTTTCCCAGGTTGAACCACACAGCCTTGTATTGTTTGAATACACCAAGGCTCTTTGCTCAATAGGCAGTTGAGAAGCAATCTTACAGATTATCTGCCTTGTATTTGCAGAAGAAAATGTCAACCATAACTAGGATATGGTTCTACTCACATGTGAGGTGACATTTACACCTACCAAAGGAAGGAAAGTACTATATATTGTTACATGATGGTCACACCTTGATTTGTACACAAGCAATCAGGACTTAAGCATTTCACTGCATAATCGTTACTTCAATATTCCAGATGTTTGCTATCGAGAAATAGAGAAAAATAACATGCCGCCACTGCAACCTGTTAGGTTCACAGGAGAGAGTAGTGGGTATGTAGTGTATTGTAATTATATTTGTCTATGCCATCAATTTGCAGACTAAGATGCTGGCTAGCCCATCAATGAATCTGATTGGTTCAAGCACCTAAAGCACTGTAATTAGCACATGTGACTAAGTGATGAACAATTGAATGGAAAGGGATGTGAACCATTTCGATAACATGCGCCAAGTCAATAACCATCTTATTCAATTGTGCACAGCTGTTTGTTCCTATGGTTATTCTAACAAGTGCTTATTTTGTGAAACATCAGTATGGGTTTTAAACTAAGAGCATTCGCAGAACAGAATGGTAATCGAGCTGCAGAAAGGGAGTTAACAAATTACAGACTTGTTCAGTAATCCAATAATATTGACTACCGTTAAAAAGTATACATGCGATTCAACAGTATCATAAAAGGATTTGTATATAATAGACGAGTCTAAACTCAATAAATCAAGTGTTAAATTATAACATTAGTCTTGTCATGCTTAAATATTAGAGTAACTAATAGCTCTTTATAGCAGTTTTCTTTTAATCTACTGGAGTATGTTTTTGCATTGCAATGTAAGTGTCAGCTTCGTTTCCCCTCTCCATTCTTTTCAACTATGAACTGGCCAAGCTTCAATGAGGTCAGTCACTCCCATTACCATACACTAGTTGCTGAAAGTTAACAATGGCCAGTCTTGAATTATTTATTCTTTGCATAATGGTTACACAGTATATTTTTACTTTATGAAGAAAGCACAAGAAGTGCAACGATTATGCAATGAAATGCAATACTTTAGGTTCCTTCCAAATCATTAGCATCTTGACCAATGAAATTGTTTGTACCTATACTCTTGGAGGGAAAGGCGAAGGGTGCCGGACAGAGGAAAGACGACTGCAGAGGTTCAAACAGCTACAGCTTCCCTCCTCCCTGCATCCTGACACATCCCCAGGACTCTCGAAAGTTCCCCCAATCTGGAGAACCAGGATTTAGAGAGAACAAATGCACCTGCCACGCATGCTGAAACAGTCACAGACACTTACAACCCTGAAATAGCCAACCAGGTACAGTATGTTTACTACAAAACTTAGCTGGCAGGTGCACAGTCTGCTTGACCACTACATTTCCCTACTTACTTCCATTATACCCCTCACAAAAGTTAAAGGCATGTGAACGCTGGCCAATGCTCAAGCAGAGCACTGTTGCCAAGTGTAGTGCATGTACCAGCAGAGGTTCTGTACATAAGAACACGTACCACATTCGGCAGCGCTGTTAGGAGGGGCAAGCTTGGGATTCGCTGGAGTCTGCAGTACGGCCCGCCTCCATATGCCTTTAACTTTTGCAAAGATTATAGGTAATGTTGAGTTATTCTAGACCAGTTCACATGAGAATAACATTAGGAACATTCACAAGTGTTGCTTGAAGTGTTTACAAAATGAATCAATTGCAGCATACAGTGCAACAAAGGGTGTTTGTGTACAATACATATGTGCTTACATCATTTTGTAAGGATGTTGTAGCACAATTTGAACTAAATTTCCCAGTGTGCGTGTTCGAGTAGAGACAGTCTGTTTGCTTGTAAATAAATTCAGGAAGACGGGATCAACTCATGATAGGAACAAAAAAGTAAAATGACGTGTGCCAAAATCTGAGAAAGTTTAGAATGTATCTTCCTTTCATAGAAGTTTGAAAACAGTGTTGTTGTAATTAATTTAATTTAAATTAAAGTTTAGAATGGCCACTTGAAAATCTCTTAGGCACCTTGCACAAGAAACAAACAATATCAGGAGAGAAATTAATGCTAATTTGGAAGTTAAACTAATGTGTGCAGATGAAATTTCCTAAGAAGATGCTGTAGATGTACTGATGCAGATGGGCAGCATTTCCAACATCTCCTGTGATAAGGTATGTTTTGTGTTTATTCTGACTCCACTCATACACGACCAATATGTGCGTAACAATGTCAAATTTCAACCAATAACAGCCTTCCTTTGGAAAAAATTGTATTTCATTATCACTTTCTCTGCTTTTCAAATGGTATTTCATTATCACTTCCTCTGCTTTTCATATGTTATGATCAGATTAGAGAATCTAGCTGCACTGTGCAAACAGATGCACAACAGCTGACATAATTTGACACAATAGAGCCGCTATTCAAATGCCAAATATTGCCGACTCTCACTTCCGTGTTGAAATAATTCAAGAGGGTAATCTCAAAACACTACGGGAAATATGTTTGTAATCAGTTTGACCAATTTTGCACGGAACGAAATCATAAATTAACAGCAGATACTCCGACTGCTGACATTGCCAACATCTTAAAAGAATTGGAGCATCAATATGATCTAGTAGGTCGTACCAATGGACACTGATGTATGTATTTACACTACATGTTTCTTTTAAGAGGTTGGTAATTACAACACATTTAAATAACATTTCATTGGCTATATCACCCTTAAATTTGTGAAATAGTCTTAATACATGCAATTCCTGATAGTCACATTCTCTAGATAAATCGGCCATCATTCATGGCATTACTTATAATTGTTGTGATTTGAGATTTGATGTGCATGCATGTGTGATACATACAACTGCCAGCTAAGTTTTCTGGTAAACCTACTGTAGAAAGGTAAATAAAATAGAGGGACAAAATATTGGAGATGTGATCAACCTCCCCAGCATTCATCCAGCAACCCAGAGAAACTGCCACCAAAAAAAACTGATGGGTGCAGGAAGGTTTGCCACTGTAATTAAACCCACAATCTCCTGAAGAGAGGCCACAGATGCTATCACCTGAGACATCACCATCAGGCTATGAAGTCCTAGGTTTGATTCCTGTTGGACCAGCCACCTGACTCCACACTTCTTTTGTGCCTTTTCCAGATATGGATTTTACACCTCCATGTATTTTCCTTTCCCTCATTTTCTGTCATTGCAAGACATGACAATGGATGTGCTTAAGGGAGAAAACCATTTCTCCCCTAGTCAGAACCTTTCAACAAACCTGTCCATCGGTCCTTCCTTGATAAAAACTGATTTTAAATGAAGATGTAATGAATACTAACAGACCTAGTGCCATAAATCAAGTCACACAAGAATGATAGTAAACAACACTGCTTCCTAGGCATACAGAGATTTCTATTCCATACTCATAACTTATAATAAACTGACATACACACATGAAGGAATACATAGTGAAAAACTAGGACGTGAATGCCGTAACTCGTCAGAGAATGGACCATTCAGTTGTTGTCCATTACTATATGTTCGCACCCTTTTACAGCAGGTTATTAGAGGTCACTAATAGTGCAATGAAATTCAAAATTTGTAACCTATGCATTTTGTTGCTCCCCAATGAAAGGAAACCATGATTACGATGGACAAATGCAAGCTCAGGCCTACCAATTATAACAGTACACTCAGGCTATAATCTTTACAACACAATTCAATACTTTTGTCATGAACATGGTGAACATCTGCATCACTTTGTTTGTGCCCACAAAGCCATGAAAATGCCCCCATTACACCTACACTCTGGAACAAACCATGAAAATGTCCCCATTATCGTAGTCATAAGCCTAAACTCTGGTACAAGCCATAAAAATGCCCCCATTACCAGTCATAAGAAAGCCTACACTGGTACAAACCGTAAAAATGCCCCCATTACCAGTCATAAGAAAGCCTACACTGGTACAAACCGTAAAAATGCCCCCAATACCAGTCATAAGAAAGCCTACACTGGTACAAACCGTAAAAATGCCCACAATACCAGTCATAAGAAAGTCTACACTGGTACAAACCGTAAAAATGCCCCCATTACCAGTCATAAGAAAGCCTACAATTGTACAAACCATAAAAATGCCCCCATTACCAGTCATAAGAAAGCCTACACTCTGGTACAAATTGTAAAAATGTCCCATTACCGTACAGTTGCAAGAAAGCCTACACGTCATAAAAATGCTCCCACTACCGTAAAGTCACAAGGAAGCCTACACTGATACAAACCATGAAAATGTCACCATTACCGTACAGTCCCAAGTATGGGAACAATAACAGCTTTAAATAGGGATCACAGCCACACCATAATAAGAGGAGTCAAAAAACTAGCACCACCAGCTTTTACCAACACACAGAGTAACAGAACAGCCATAAGTCTTGCACACAATTTCCACACAAAAGGTTGCCATGACTTAGTTTCCTAACCTCATTTATACATACCTATTTATGCCATGTTAAATATTCAAGATTGGACAAACCAAATAACCAAAAATATAACTTACTTTGTACCACTTACTGCAATTCCAAGCAGCTTAAAAACAAAACAAATTCTTAAAAGTCACTGGATGCCAAACATTATATAAACAGCTCACGTAACTTTTTAAATCACATATTTCAAGGTTAAAGGTCAGCATTCAATACACTGCCTCTTCTCATTATCTGGCATATCAAATCATGTTCTTGAATGATTCATATACATAAAGATTTCCTTAAATTAAGATTCAAATTAATCTAAACAAATGATACCTTTGCCTTTAAAATGCTCCTAACAAGATTTCTAACATTTTCTGGAAAACAAAGAAAAAGAAACACTTCGAAAAGAGAATTCGAGAAGAAAATTGTATAGTTTGGCATTTATTTTCCAAACCAAGTAGAAGTGGCCAAAAATGCTGTAATATGCAAACTAAAAATAATCGATAAAAACAAGAAATAAAAAAGCAAAATTGCTAACATTTTCCACATCACTACAGCTTTCTTTCATATTTTTATAAGCTCCATTTTGGCACACATAACTAACGTTTTGAAATAGTCAATCACCTGATACCTTCTCCAAACAGTTGCATTATTTTCAGGCGGAGAGAAATTTTTTTCACCATCTGTGAAGAAAAATATGGAAGTGTTCAGAAAGGCCGAGGCCCATGGGTAAATTTCAAAAGTTGTCCAAAAAGTTCCCTCTTTGTTAAATATTTATTGCGACAATTTAAGGCAAATACATCAATTCATTTTTAAAAAAAGAAAAAAATATCTGGACAAGTCAATTTATTTTCCTTTGGCCCAGGACAATTTTAAACGAATTTACAATTTTATTAGTACCAATTAAAATTTAAAGAAAAATATAAGCAGTTTATGAAAAGTGAACTAAATTCTCCAAAATTATTGGTTTACAATGTCAGGGATTTTAAACACAGAACTGAAAAACAATAGATGTAATAATGTGAGCTCTTATTTGAAATTTTACAGCAACACCAAAAATCACAAGTTCACACAGTAATAATACATACTACATAATTTCATATGTTTAAAATTTTCTAAGAATTACATAAGTAGTTACCAAACAGCCATTTTTGTTTCTTTTCGTAATAATTCCAAACATTGTTTTTTTCAGTCACCAAATTTTAACATCCAAGATTTTCTAGACATAGTTTACAGATTATTAATTTTTTTAGTGCTAATATTAATTCCTGTACACAAAATCTTAAATTTGGATGCTTTCCAAATTATTTTCTTCACACTAGGAAAGTTTTGTTTTAAAAAGATGTTATATATTGCTTTATTTTAATCTACTTCAATTTATGTTTAGATACAGGAGAGTTAAGATATTTAGTATACAACATATGATTTGCAATAACTAAATGTCAGCGAAGCTTTATCAGAAATAGTCATGGGCCTCTAAGGCTACATCATTTAAAATCCTTTTCAGCAGTATGGAAAAAAAACCTGCTGAGAATTTTAAAAATGTCTTACAGAAAGGGGAACTAATTACAATACTAACTACAGCCAAGCCTTTGCTAGTGCTAGTTTTATTAAGAAAGAAATGCTGTATTTGTTCATCCCTGAAATAATTTCAATTCATATATATTATAGGAAGCATTTTAAGAACATTCATGCAAAAACATAAAATGATTTTAGGCTAACGTCAAAAATAATGCCATTATTTATTAACCTAAAAGATGACCTGCTACAGGTACATCAATAATTTCAATTTGTTGCCCCACCACATTACCAAAGAACACAATCCTGAGGAAAAATTACATCCATTGCACTTAGGGCATTTGATATAAAACCCTGGCGTTACAAAAACAACTGTCTCCTCAACATTCTACTACTGTTGACAGTGACCAGTACTCAAATCACACACATTAGTCTTTGTTTTCAAAACCACAGAGGTTCTACTGTCCTAACCAGCTAACATGTGGGCCACCCTAATTCCAGGACTGATACGTATCCTGGTACCATTGCTGATCCCCACCTGAACTGTAACCACCACCATTCACACCTGCCATGCCATAAGCATTGCCTAGTGGTTGTTGGGCAAGGGGCTGATTCCCCCAGCTGTTCTGGTAGCGACGCTTAGTGTCCCCCTGGTTCTGGTGGCTCCCATCAAACTTACGCTTACCTGCTGGTACATTTCCCTTGGCGCGGGCCCCCCCACGCATCGGTCCTCGACTTCCCCCACCACGGGCAGTTGTCGAGGGTGTGGTGCGTGCTCCTCCTCGGGCAGCCCCACGGGCTGGGGGTCCACCAGCTCGACCACGTGCCACTACTCCACCTCGTGCACCGCGACCAGCCGGCTGAGGTTGCCTGCCCCTACCTCTGGCAGGTGGGGGTGGCGGTGGATAATCAAAATAGTAATCCTCATAACGGTAGTAGTCGTCATAGTAGGGATCACTGTAGCCCCCACGATAGTCCCCATAACCATAATACTCATAGTCATAATCATATTCTCCCCTTCCCATTGGTGCTCTCATTGGAGGAGCAGCAGCGGCAGCGGCGGCGGCAGCAGCAGCAGCACCACCACCACGAGGCCCTGGGCCACCAGGACCTCGAAGTGGCATGGCTCCTGGGGGCATCATGCTTGGGTGTTGTGGTGAACATCCACCGCGCACTTGCATCATCTGCATCATTCTTCTCTCTCTGGCTCGCAATATTTCCTCTTTCTTTTTCTTGTCTGATGGTGGCTTGGCAAGGGAAACCTCAATGGATGAACCACCCATTTCCTTGCCATTCAGTTCATTCATTGCTGTGATAGCATTGTCTCTATCTTCAAAATGTATGAATGCATAGTCCTTGATTTTTTTCACTCTTTCCACTTTACCAAAAGCCTCAAATGACTCCTTAAGTTTCTCCTCAGAACAGTCTTGTGTAAGGTTACGCACATACAACACTTTAACTTTTGACATCGTTGCCTCGTCAGGTTCTTCTTGAGGATCTGCCCAGTCCACAATTATATCACACCCCCAAACTTTAATGCGACCAGTACCCAGACGCCTTTTTCCAAGTGATGCCGCTTTGTGAGACTCGTATTCAAGGAAACAGAAACCACGGTTCTTTTTCTTATCATCGGGTGAGCTATAGATAATGACTTCGGTAAGACCGGCCGTCAATTTGCCAAATTCCTCCAAAATTTCATCTTTGCCCTTAGATTTTGGAATGTTACCCACAAAAAGCCGGAGGTTGGGCACACTAATGTTAACTTTTAGACTTTTGCCGGGTTTAATTTCATGATTATCAAGCTCTCGGACCGCCTGTTGTGCAGCCTCGCGGTTAGTAAAGGTAATAAATGCATAACCCCTGTTCAAACCAGTCATTGGGTCCATCATAAGACGAAGATCCCAAATTGTACCGCACTTTTCAAATAACGGAATAAGTTCATCCTCATAAATATCCTTTGGTATTTTACCACAAAACACTTCACAACCGTTTCCTGGAGTGGGGCCTTCCCAACCAGGTGGAGGTCCACCGTATTTTCTTTGACCAGTAGTAACGTCTAAAGTGTAACCGGTTCTTTCCAAGATGGATTTAATCCTGTCTTCATCTGGAGCTTTTGCGACATTTCCTGAACCGGATCCTTGGCCGGCTCTACTTTTCTGACGGTAAGTTTTCATTACGCCACAAAGGTATGCGGACTTGTTAGAAACGTGCTCCAAGTTTGAATCCAAAAATTGCGTCAGTACACTCAGTGCTCCATCAACTGGAAATTCCTTCAGAGCATCCAAAGCTCTTTCGTCTAAATCCGCATGAGCAAGTTTACCTGTTTTGTAGATTTCGTCCAACTTGCCTGCGACTTTCTCGTCCAACCCGTACTCAATCAATTTGGCGTAATCTTCTGTTCTTTCCACTTTTGATTCCTCTGTCTCTTCTTTGGTGGTCGGAGTACCTTCTTTCGCAGCTACTTCTCCGTTTTCTTCAGCCATATTTATAAATTTAACACACAAAACTAACCTTTGTTAGATAATTACCGGCAAATGTCAACGTGAGAGCGTTTGTACGGGGTTTACACGACAAGATACACGAACTCTCGAACCCAATCAAACAGACGCGACCGGTACCAGCAGATTCAAAGTTCCTGCTTCAGTTTTATTATTTACGAATATTGGTTTTAATTACAGCCGTATCCAAAGCTGTATTCTACATTTAATTAAAAGATAAGCCAATACTATTTTTTATTACTTAAAAAAGGCTGAAAACAATACATTTAACAAAGAGTGTCACAATCTCAGTTTGAATATGGTGGTGCTTGCTTTACAAATTTCAACAATTATCGTAGTACTTAATTATTTATGCAGTTATATAATTCCTTAAAATTGAATCAAATCAAAAAGGCATTGCAAAATTAAATGTATCGATTTAAATATTTAATACTTTAACTGTTAATCAAAAACTTGTAGAAGTAAAGCAACTAAACAGTTGGATATGGACTTCCGCTCTAATCCAATGTAATTATGCAACACCAAAGATTTGCAACACACAGAAGCTGTGTCGGGTCGGAATGGTCGGAAATTACGAAATACGGAATGTAAAGAATAATAACACTTTTCGGAAATAGGCACAAAAGATACTTTGATTGTAAAGCAGCGATCATGCACAATACGTTTTTTTTAAATATCCCATTAAGTTATCAATAAAAATACATCAGACTGAACAAATTAAATTTTTAAAATGTTAATATATACCTACCATGTTTTTGAAACGGACTAAACATGTGAAATAATTTCTCCTAGGCCCAGAGAGATTGTCCTGACAATTTGTGATTGCGAATTTTAGATAACTGAATTTTTTTAACTGCTCCATTTATACCCGCCTTTTAACCTCAATATCACATCATATCGGTGGCATTTCCTTTGGAAGACAAAGGAATGGTATTAACTCACGCACAGTAGGATCTGTGGTTTCTTTTTTTTTTTTTTTTTTTTATATAATTAGTTCTTTCACACATTCACATTCGTTCATACTTGAGAATATTAGAAAGAATGTTGGCTAGAGAAAAATTCCCATTTCCCAGCTGGGAATCGAACCTGGAATCCCTCATACAGCTGGCAGGTTCACTGCCGACTGCGCAACGGGTACAACCGTAAACTATGAAAGAAAAAAAGGCGGGCGTATGCCATAGGTTGATCAGGCAGGGGCGACTTGCGGGATACCTTGAGTAACCACTTTTTACCAGTTAAACATAGTTATTAGTGCAAGGCCATGAGGAGGCTGCGCTCAGTGAGCACCAGTTGCCCAGCCCTGCAATAGATAACTGATACATGTATAGTTCGCGTAGGTCACTAGCAATTTTATTACACTGCAAATGATATGAACTATTATCCAAGTTTTCTCAATGACAGCTACTTCCTTCACTCCTTATATTGCTTGCATCCCACATTTTTTTCATTTTAGATCTTACAAGTATTTTCATAGCTATTAAATATTCACAGCCACAAATTTTCAGGACAAGATATTAAATACCGTCTTCTTAGTCCACCCAGAGGAAGGCTCAGGCGGTAACGTCTGTGGCCTGCATTCGGGAGGTTGCGGGTTCGATCCTTGTAGCCACACACTCTAACAATGTTTTCAAACTTCCAAGAGAGAAGATACTAAAAAGCCTCGTCTGTCTATTTCTTTTACATCCAATTCTAAGCTATGTGTTAAGTTTCAAGGGACTTCAGAGGCTATATTTTAATTAAAACCATTAAAGTCATTTTTGAGGAAATCAAAAATTTTGAAAAGGATAGTTATCCGAACTACCCTTTACATGGAAAAATGGGGATGGGGGATTTTCTGAAAGCTAGTTAATAATGCTTTGTCCTCTAGTTCTGAGCTGTGATTAAAGTTCAAATCTCCAGCTCATTAAATAGTTTAAATGTTTTTCCAATTAAAGGCAGTGGCGTATACTGGGATTGTGACTTGGGCTATCACTAAGTCTGCAAGACTGGACAATAAGGGGTTGTTGATTAACCCTCCACTAGGCGCATGCCCTGGTAGAACACTGTTGGGCACATGGGACCTAGTAGGCCCACACTATATTTTTGTGCTTAAATGCTTGTATTTATTTTTTTAAACTAAATTATAGAATGTTGGAAGATGCTTAGCCATCTAACAGCACTTCAAAAACACCTAGTCTTCCAATGGATACCAGCCCACTGTGGACTGAATGGTAATGAGAAAGCTGATTTTCTTGCAAAAAAGGGTACCGGCAATGTGCAGAAATCTATAGTTAATCTACCATTTTATGCAGCTTAAAGATTAGTCAACTCTGAATTCAAAAAAATTATTGAAAAATATTACTATGGAAAATCAAAAAATAAAAGATGGGAACTACCAAACATTCAAACAGTAATACCTGAGTATTCTCGAAAAACAGCAGTTGCAGCCTCAGGTTGATTACAGGACATGATTGTCTGGCAAAACATTTAAACAGAATTGGGATATATTCTTCACCACTCTGTCCTCTATGTGATCTGCAAGAGGAAATGGATCGAGACCACCTTCAAATATACCCGGCCACTTCTAGTGCCCCATCCATCAGTGAAAAATATTGGAGAGCAAGAGGATTAATGACTTCATTGTTAGAAATCCAGCATTAGCTAACAACAACATTTTTTTAATCTTAATTTTTCCTTCATTCCCTTGTGTAGCTTCATTTAGCTTAAATATACACAGCTTTTATTAGCATTATCTTACTAGATAGGTGAAAGACAGATAAAATGTAGTATGAATACAAGCATTATGACTTGTACTACACTACATGCGATCTTCAGGTATACCTACAAGGTGAAGTGGAATGTGAGAAAAAAGCGGGGAAACCGTTAAGAGAAACAAAGAATTGTCTGGTTTCCTTAATAAAATTCACAGATTGGGGAAGTATAAGAACTACATCAATCAATCTATTCTACACATGTCTACTTTCTTTGATGTTTTCATTATACAGTCAACAATTTTTTTTTGGCAGTTCAATGAATGGTCTGTCCGTTGTGTGTCAAAAGTTTTTAAAGCTGTAAAAGATTGTGTATGCATTGTTGATCTGTTATGTTTATCCAAAGCTGGAATTAAATACACTAAATTTGCAAAACCCATTATATTCTGGGCATTTTTTCGGTTGCAAATAACTAGCATGACCAACCATAAAGTTTATTTAATTCACATGAACCTGTCAGCCACACACACCTATCATAATTGTTTATATTAAAATACCTTTCCAAAGTATCCTTGTTTCTTTTGCTTCTGCTCTACTGCAAGTGTGGAAGAGCTCGAGTAGACCTTCCCTATTCTACTATCACTAACTTATCCTCGTATTCCAACTTCAAGTATGGTCAATTCACTAATTGTTTTACTACACATTGTTCATCCATTTCAAAGCATTAGCACTAACAACTGTCTTGGTACACTGTACACTATGAAATAAACAATACTAATACAGTTGTTGAGGACTGCAACAATTGCACAATTAAAAACTCATTCTTGCTTTTAACTCCATGTGCTATTGTTACATCCAGTCATGTTCACACAGTACATTTTGGAGACGTTCGTGTGAGTATAGTGACACAGGATTCCAAAGTCTTGACGTGGTTATTCCTGCATTCTGCCACCTCACCTCTCTCTTCCTGCAACATAGTGGAGGCTGCGGCAGCAAGCATCCAAAGCCCTAGGTACTCTCCCCTCTGTAGAGAACGAGATACATTCCATCCTATTGCTAATTCTTCAAGAGGGAAAATGGCTGGTATTACAATTATTATTAGTTTCTAGCTTACTTTAGATATAGGCGCCGGTGATAGCTTTGATAGCCCACAATGTATGCCACTGGTTAAAGGATAACTTGGTTGGGACAAGTTTCTTGAAAGCAAGTTAATATTGGATTGTCCAGTTCTGAGCTATGCTTAAGGCTCGTGGTGAAGTTCAAAATCAATTGCAAAATTTGTACTGAAGCACAAACAGACAAGAAAGTGAGTTAATAAAATATTTTAATAAAGCCAGCTTCAGAATGTAAGGGCATAAATTGAAAGTTTATGTAATTAAATAACCATGTAAACTTGCACAGCCTTTGTCCATGACTTCTTTCTTGGCTTCCGGTATGGACAGCATCCTGTTGACTTTTTGGATCATGCTGACGTTTTGCCATAAGCCATGTTAGGCTTAATCAAGATGTTCTCTGGCTTTGAGCCAGGTGTAGTGATGAAGAGCCATCGATGTTTCAGGAGTGTACATCTCTCCCATCATCAGGATGATGAATGACTTATAAGAGTGAAAGGACCAGTATATGTACTGTCTGCTAGTATGCACCAAGTAGAAAAAACCCAGTCTAATGTGGAGGTGGTTGGAATCTGTGTTTTCTGAGCTGGTCGATCTCCAACTGGTTTCCAGGAGGGACTAAACTGAAATTCGGCATCCCGATTCAGTGTACTCTTCTCGGAGGAGATGGACAGAGCCTCCTTAACTCTTCATTCCCAGAAACCGCTACATTTTGCCACAATGGTTGTTTCCTTGAAGTTAGCTCTGTGGTCTTTTTCAAAGCAGTGCTCCGCCAGCCCTGACTTGTCAGGCTGCATTAAGCGTATAGACCATTCGTGCTCCTTGACTCTGATGGAAATGGTCCTGCCGGTTTGCCCTTTGTATGGCACCCCGCATTCACGGGAGATATGGTATACCCCTGGTACATTAAGGTCCAGTTTGTCCTTTACTGGCCTCACTAGGTGTTTGATCTTCAAAGGCGACTTGTGGATGGTTCTGATATTGTGTTTGGCGAGAATTCTACTGATTCTGCCGTATAGATTGTCAGTATATAGGATGCAGGCAATCTACTAGCGGACAGTACATATACTGGTCCTCTCACTCTTACTAGTCATTCATCATCCTGATGATGGGAGAGATGCACACTCCCGAAACGTCGATGGCTCTTCATCACTACACCTGGCTCAAAGCCCGAGAACATCTTGAATACGTTCGTCGCCAGGAAAGCTTCAAATCATACTTCATGTTAGGCTTCTGCACTGGGTGATTGCAAATCTCAAGTTATTTTATTAGAAAGTATAGGCCTAGTGCCAGTACATTGGGCCTGCCTTACAGGCTATAATTTACATTTATATACAGTTGGCTTTGTTCATATTTACATCTTTTTTGTGGTATACATAAAAACCCATATGATGACCATCATTAGGTCACCGAGAATAGTTTATTTTTGTCTTTTTTGAGTTCTGTTCCATCTTTGTGTTATATATACATATGTACATATTTACAGACACATACATGCACGCATTCACTCACGCACACACACACTTATCTTCACTGGGCACACCAGAAATATGCGTCCCAGCTCGCGCACTGCACTATTTACTTTTGACACTATGCACACTGTCCCACATTAGGGTAAAGAGATATGTGGTAAAATTTTGCTGCCATACAGAACAGAATAAAATTTATCCACTGAATATGTATAAATGGATTCATCAATAAACTATTTCCAGAATGAACATGATCTTACAATTTGAATGTAGAGTAGTACGTAACAAGAATGAAGATGGGCCCAGCCAATACAATGGTGTTACCCTCTCTGCGTGGCCAGCTCCCCAGCAAGCGGGCGACAGGGATTGAAGATATGTCTGTCTTTGTAACACTGAAACTGCTTTGCACACAAGCAAGTTAAACCCTCCGAGCTGCTGCAGTTATACAGAGTAGGATATTTACCCTTGTCATATAAATCATTGATTGTTCTACGTAAAACACACATGAAAATCATCTAAGTTGGTAACACATTTTTTCATTGCTTGATGTTTTCCAGGAGATCCAAATATGGGAATTTCTCCTGATGTAGTGAACTGCTTGCTTTCATTAACAATGTTCGTCACAGAGTGAGCACTCACATGACAAGCTGGAGTTGTTAATTCTCGTCTGAGCAAAATTTGTATGTTTAAAAGCTTCTTTTTTAGACAGTTGAGAGTAAAAGTGGGCCTTTTAGTAGTTCATGACTGTGTTAAAAGTAGAAAATTCTTTCGCTCAGTGCTCAAAAGCTTTTAACATTCCGATAATGCCAACTTTGTTTTCTTGTCGAGATTTCACCGGATATATATGTTTCGAGGCCCCCTGAATCCAACACAAGCATTTTTAGAAAAAGGTCCCTGTGTGTCAGTCTGTGGTGGAATATGACCATCGTCTCATTCCAGTAGGCCATGAATCTGAGTTACACAATGCTTGTTTAAAATGGCAGGTTCATTTGAATAAGTTTAGAAAAAATTGTAATATAAATTCATTAAATTTCATTACGTTTCGTTGTTTTATTGATTTCCACTGCCTCCCTTATGTAGAATATTGTGGTTTTGTAAAAGTCATGTTGCCAATACTGATGCTATGCACAGCAAATGAACATCGCAACCCGTAATCTATAATATATCTATATTCAGGACTGTGTAAAAAATAGTGCATGATGTATGGGTTAAAAGGATTTTATTTTGTTCGTAGGTTTCTTCAACTCCTCGTTTCGGAATCACACATACTCACAAAATAAAATCTTCCTTTTAATCCTTGTATCATAAATAACTATAATTGACAGCTGTTTGAAAAATAATATTTCTAGCCTGTTTATGTAAAGTGTTAGTTGTCTTGCAATCACTACTATGCTTGCTAATGGCATATTTTCCAACTTTGAAAAGCACATGTGCACTCTTAAAGGATCACTACTTTATTGAATGCATCAGCTGTACGATGTGTGTCTGTTTTTCTTCACAGATATTGACAGACTCTTCTCTTTACCTATCTCCACAAACATGGGGTTTTGGACAGTCACCCTCAGAAAAAAATAGCTCTGTGAAACAGGGAAAACAAACTAACTTTGTACTTAGTATCTTCTGTACGCATGTTTAACTGTACAACAGTGCATGCATCTTGCTCCCTAGTGAGCAATAGATCAGCCACACCTAGCCCCCCCCCCCCCGCCCCCTTATGTTCATTCCTGTTTTGCAGTTACCTTAGAAATTCCTCCTCACTATCAAAGTTGTATTTCAGTAACAGAACCTTTACTTTCCATTTGAACATTTTGCCTGTCAGTACCTTGTAAGAACTGGGTCTCTTGTTACTCCTTTGTGAGATATACTGTTGATGTTTTAGCAAGTTTATGATGATGTAGATAAATTGATTCAGTAGCACATGTATTATGAGACATCTTTATTTCTTTTTAAAGTAACACAAATTATCATGAACAAAGGATACTGTTTCTAGAATATACACTGCTGAAAATTAATAGCACCATGTATGGTAGAATTATGGCTCTCAAAATACAGATTTTGTTATTTGAAGATCAATTTAAACACAGAAATTTTGACAATTGCGGTTGCAATTTTCTGTTTTTATGAAACACATCCCTCAAATGTGCTTTACAGCTTAGGGCCCTACTTGACAATGACGTCGTTAAGTCTTCTCACACTCTAATGTTTTAATGCAACTGCAAAACTTAACGGAGCACACTGCATTTCACCTCTCCCATGACCTTGCTGGATTCCCCTACTACTGGCTGTCACTATGCGTACGGCTAGTCAGTACTGGTCTCTGAAAATCCACATCACAGTCAAGAAATCCCTTATTATGATCAGAGAATTGGAGTTTGGTGTGCTATTAGTGCTAGAGCTTCAATATTCTACAAGTAGACTGTAAATGCAGAGAGGTACCGAAATGACATTTTGATCCCATTTTATCATGAATTGATAGAAGAGAAATCATATAGGTGGTTTCAACAAGATTGTGCTACTGCCCATACAGCAGAGGAGTCCAGGGAAGTGTTTGAAGATAGTGCTGGTGTATGGCCCTCCACTCTCGCTCCCCCGATCTAACAGTGTATGGGGTAGCAACCTGAAAGACAAAGTTTACGAGACAAATCCTCATACATTGGAAGAACTAAAACAAAATATTAGAAATGAAATTGGAATCATTACAGTGGCCCAACTTAATTAGAATGTGTTCTCCCATTATAATACTTGTTTAGCCTCGCAAGGGTGGACTTGGACATTTCCAGCATCTTCTATAAGGTAAGAGTGTCATACATGCTTTACGTGCAGAGTTTGTGCTGGAGCAAATCCGGCTGTGGCACACCCAATTGTGCACAGGGAAATGCTGTGTGCCCGTTAGGTTTTAAATGAAGAACCCTGTATAATGAATCTTTTTATTTTAATTGTCAATTATTGAGCACCCCAATTGAATATTTTCTTTATCCCAATGCCTTGTGTAGAACCTAACTAAGCCCCAGCACTACAGCCCATGAAGAGCCAAACCTTACCGCCCAGCCACTGCGTCCCCCACCTCAGCCTACTACAGGTGTCATTGGTGGAGTGGTGTATTGGAGGGTGGTACATGGTCAGCGTCCCGATCCCTCCCAGCCAGTTATGCAGTCTTCATGACCTGGGGCTGCTACTTTTCTATCAAGTAGCTCCTCAATTAGTCCCCTGGGACCTCACCAGGCTGAGTGCACCCCGTGCCAGAGGTGTGTAGAACCTATTAACAATAATAATGGCTGAAGGAAGTTGTGTGAATGCAATGCATAAGTTTTTTTTCTTAATGTTTTCTTAATTTGAAGTTCATTTTTACAAATGTTGTCTTTGAGATTCTAGAGTAGGATAAATTTCTTGGAGTTTGCTTGATGAACACAGCAAGAATGCAAAACATATAATGCCATACTAAAGCATTATTTAGATAAGCTCTTTGTTTATTTATCCAATAGTTATTTATAACCCTTCTGAATTAACATTACTACCTGAATGTTTATTACTAGAACTGGGATTTTTATGCAAAAATACATGAATATAATGTAGTCCTACATCTACTCTTTATAGATTTTTAACAGGCATACGGCACTATAAATTGGAAGCAATTATTTAGTGTAATGGAGGAATTTGGTATTCTCTCTAAATTGGTTAATTTAATTAAAATAACATTACAGAAGACTAACAACCACATAAAAATTAATGGAAAGATGTCAGATAGCTTTGAAACTACAAGCGGATTGAGACAAGAGGATGCACTGTCAACGTTATTGTTTAATCTGGTGTTGGAGAAGCTTGTCAGAAATATTCAGAGTGATCCAGGTGGAAGTATCATGAACAGATCCATGCAATATCTAGCATGTGCAGACGATTTAGTAATGATAGCTCGGTCCATATCAGTACTTATGGAGGCCAATCAGCAAATAGAACAAGACAGGAAGTGATTGAGAATAAAACTGTATACATGAATACATTAAAAGCAAAAGGTGTTTTAGAAGGTAAAGACATAAAAATCAATAACGTACAATATAAAGAAGTAGATAATTTTAAATATCTAGGATAACTGGTCACATATAACGACTGTAGCAACGACATAAAAGAGAGAATGGCTGCAGCAACCTTTGGCAAAAGTAATGAAAACATGATACCGGTCAAAACAATCTAAATTGCAGATATACAATACAGTTATAAAACCCATAGTGATGTATGGATGTGAAGCATGAACTATGACAGAGGAAAGCAAAACACAGCAGGAAAGATGGGAAAGAAAGATATTGAGGAAGATCTATGGGCCAACAAAAGACATGGATGAATGGCGAATAAGAACTAACAAGGAAATAAGCCAAATGTATAAGAAACCTAATATAGTAACACTTATAAAGGCTAAGAGAATAGTATGGGCTGGACATGTGATTAGAATGGATGGAGGCAGAACCATTAAAAAGATTTTTAATGGAACCCTGGGAGGGAGAAGAAACAGAGGAAGACCTAGGTTAGGAGGGCTGGATTGTCTGGAGGAGGACTTGCGAAGAGTGGGAGTAAGAAGGTGGAGAAAAACGGCGGAAGATAGAAGAGAATGGGCTATTGTCGTGAAGGAGGCATTAGCCTTTTAAGAGCTGTATACCACATGAAGAAGAAGGAATTTTTAAGCAGCATCACTTAGCAAAATATGTAGAATGGGGAAAATTGTATTATCAAATAATTCCAACTAATCGTCTTCTGGGGCTAATTTTAGGAAATGTCCTCGGATGGATTAATATCATCTCCATTTTGAATTTTTGGCATACACTGTGAAATGTCGAATGTACAGGATCTCTAATACATTTGCACCAGTTTCTCCATGCACAGCACTTAGTTTTGCAATAACATTCTCTATGTTAGCAACACAATCTTGCATAGGCAGTCGTGACGTTTCTAAATGTTTGGTGGTTTCTGGAAGCCAGCTGAAGTTGCTCCTGATGTAGGCAACTGGAGTCGCTAAAGGCAGTCTGGGATTCACAAATAGATGCAGCACTTTCAGGATCAACAGAGTAAACAAGTCTTTATATCATCTAGATGCTCACTGCTTCTACCCATGTTCCCCACCACGTTAATACTGGTTCCAGAGACAGCGATATCTCTGGTAATTGCTGCTTGTAAGAGAGCACTCGTGAAGATTATAGAAAAACCTTTTTTTTTTGTTAAAATTATCCTATCCACTTGTGGAAACTTAGCTCTAACATCACATTGCACTCCATGAGCCAAGCAGGTAAAATGGAGTATATCGGGATAAAACACTTTCGAGCAGTTGCAGCTTTAAGCATATATGCTGCACAAACTGTATATAAAAGGATACTGTATAATTAAGAGAAAAACAAATTGTAATGAACTGGATAATGGATATGACTGGCTAAGGGCCTGGAATGAATGTGTAGTTATATTCCTAACATGTAACAACTTAGTACAAATATATGCTGCAGCATCTGAATACATCACTATTACCTTCCAATTGCCCACACAACATTGACAAATCTCGCAATAGTTGAGTGATTTGTTGTGTTGTTTTCTAGTGCCTTGCATCTGGCAATGAAGCCATTAGCATTCGTGCTTTCCAATACTTTTGAGTGATTTGTAAAGACCAGCTATTTACAGTAGATCAAACGTGCTTCCAAATATTGAGGCAACCAGAACAGGCCCACACTCTGAGTGTCAAACTTCAACACAGAAATTTATATTGACATGAATGGGAAATCGCTAAAATATGTAACTTTATGTTATATTGCTAAAAGTATGCAATACACTCACAAATATGTAAAATGAAATTCAGTTATATTAACCCTAACATAGTGCTTTAACATTTCACCTTTCCCAGCATCTAAATAGCAGGAAGAAATATGTAACTACACAGAAATCCCAGTTCTATTTAGTACTATAGGTGACCAGCGTAGAAAAGAATATTGTTTTGCGCATGTGTGCCAGAAGTAGGGAGAACGTTTCCACCACTCCCTACGCCTTTACTCCTTTCAGTAAATTTTGGTTACAATTTTAATAAAAAGTACAGATTTGAGCAGCTGTATACAGGTGTCCAATGGTATACATGTATACGACCAGGTAATAATATAGATTCAGAAATAGATGGAATTATTGTAAACACCAGTTGGAGTGTGGAGAGGATAGCAGTGATTGGCCTGCAGCAAGGAGGAGAAGAGGGTGAAGGGGGAAGGAAGAGTGGGGGAAGAAGCCTGTCACAATGTCTTCTCTGACAAATTTTTGGAATTTGTATAAATCTATAGACTATTATTTATATTATTATGCAAGAAATTCAGTGCAAAAGCGGCATAAGTTACTCCTTAGGATATGGAACATTAACCCTGATAATCTAAGAAGAATCCTCTTCAACAGCACCATCATCTTTGCAGGGCACGTTCAGCAACTACTCACAAGTCAAAACTGCACAATACACACATCCTAGATTAGTTGTACTCAAATAAAACTATGAAACTTGTGTTAATAATTAATACCAAAGAACCAAATAATGACTTGTTTTCAGCACCTGTCCCTAGAGTTTAGCAAACCCATTCTTCACCAATTCTTCAGATATCATAATAGTTTTCCCATTTTTCCTACGAAGCAGTTCAACAACAAGTTCAAGGTCTCTATCTTCTTTACACTTTAGATCACGCCAGTTCAGAACTTTGGCTTCTAAAGCTTTCCACTCTGCAACTCGACACCACTTCCTAAAGAATTCCTTTGCTGCATCATTCCACTCTCCTGACTCTGGTATCACTCTTGGCAGTCTACACACAAATGCCTGAAATTGCAGTCTCTGAAATTGTACACCAAGTTCTAGAACATCAGTTTTTGCTATATTAGCAGTGTCGCCATAATCCAAATAGAAAAGTGTAAGCTCGTTTTCATTTTCTGAGACTTCCACCACTTTGGCACGATACCATTTCTTGTTCTTTCCATATGGCGAGGCAACTAAATTGCCCACCAAAACTTGCTCAAGCCTGTGCTGCATACGGTTAATTGGTTCGGCATAGTACCTTGTCATCTCCCAGACGAGATGATCCAATTCCAAGCTATTTGCACCAACCACTTGAACCCAGAAGCGACTAGGATTCTCCATGGCTGACACAAACACTTCAACATTTCCTTCACTCGCATACTTGTGGATTCCTGACGATGCTATCTCAACTGATTTAGGAGTGACTTTTGGGCCTGTGTATGATATGGTCTCGGCAATTATTGACTTGGCATTCTCTATCTCTTCTCTAGTTCCTGTAATTGTAACTCTATGCTGCCCTTGTTCGTTCATTACTTCACCATCCACTTTTATCCTAGCTTTAGAGATTTTTGTTATTGCTCGAATTCTCTGACCATTCTTACCGATTACCATCCCACAAGCATTGTGAGGAATAAAAATTTCCTCTGTTTCAATTTTTGATGCAATGTCCAAAAGGTTAAGAAATATGGTTTCCACCTGCTGAGCATTCTCTGGGGCACCACGAATCTCGAAAATATGAAATTCTTCAGTTTCTAACTCTTTTTTCATAACGATTCTGGTACCGGTTTGTTGCTCTATGGCCTTTATTACAGAGCCGTCGCGCCCAATAATACGACCAGCATATTTCTTCGGCACTGTCACTTCAATTCTAGCTGGACGAGACGTTTTAACTTCGGCAGAGTTGCTACCATTTGCCTTGATATACCGGTACACCAAATATACGGCGACAGATAATCCCGTTACAGAGCCAACTACTATGTATATTCCTTGAAACTTATACATTTTTCTTATACGGCAAACCTAAAAACTTGGCAACCATATATTCCACGGTTGGTTAGTGGCTCATGCATGTATCTACTGTGTTGAAGTTAAGGTTATGTTGTTGCTCAGCACAGAACACCAACCTATTGCTCAGAATATTCAACTATCATAGATTGTAGACGCACTCACACAATACCAACATAAGAGAGCGAGACTCACTGTGTTCTGTGCTCACTATCTCGATTCGTAAAAGACCAGTCAATCTGTACGTATATGGCCAATTGGCTGCAATACTTATGTTATTAAAAGAGTTATCATATAAGTACACCAAACTTTAAAGGTTGATGCACATTGATCCTCGCGAGAGGAATGGAACGAAGCAGAGAATTTCCGCGAGGGTCGTATCCTGGGATCCAACCCTCGCGGGTGTGAACTATAACGGCTATAACGTTAAGTGAAGTTAAATGCTGCATGCTGCTGTCGGATGGCTTTCATAAACATCTGTTAGTTCACTCATCCTATCGGCTCCCACAACATACTGCTTATCACTAGAGCTAGGACTTGTACGTAAATACATATTCTTTCCCTTTGCTTATGTATAATTAAAAATGATAAATGTCCATGAATCAGAACCTTAGCTATCATATATATATTTAAATTAACGTCCTCCAACATTGCGTCATATCGGATGAATGAATGAAATGATGCTCAAATGAGCCCGAACTCTAAGTTACCTGACATTCGTCTTCTCAGGGTAGGGAAAACCTCGGAAAAAAACCTTAACTTTAGGGATAACTTACCCTAAGCGAGATTCGAACTCGCGACCTCTTGAACGTGAGGCAGACACGCTAACCATCACGCTACAGAGACGCTATCATATAATGACACGTTATTGTTATATATTCTACATGTATTTGATCTAAGAATGAATAAATAAATACTATTACATATTTGAGTATGACATTTGCTTTACATTATTTACCTTATGTAACATGACATTCTGCCTCTTACCGTAAAAAAGTATTTTTGGCAATTGAAATAGTCAACTCCTAATTATTCGTGGACGGATTATCCGGTTTGCGAATTAGCCCAGCATCTTTGCACAGGAAATAGTATTACATAATACTATTTCCGTCCATTTGTTAACTATGCTTTCTACATTTTAATCCTTGAGAGAGGGAGCTAATATTTGGTGGACAGATACTTTAAACTGATTATGAAAATTAAAATTGTGAATCCTCATAATAATGGAACTTATTTTAGTTTGCTATAATATGAACATTAATTAGTTAAGTAATTAATGTATCACTCTTCATTTTGCAAAACTATAATAGAATAATAATCCTCAAGTAATATAGTATATCATACATTATTTATATAAACATTAAAATATATTAATATTACATGCTTCAAAACCCGTTATGTAATAGTACGTCACCTAATATTGTTTCATAAATATGTACATATTCTACATGTTGATACTACATAAAAATTCTAGCCTTATGACATACGCATATAGAGAGAATAAAGGCACCAATGACAATGAATGGTGAATCAATATTGACTGTGTAAAACTATAAAGAATTTTATTGTATGATGCTCCAAACGCTATCACAACCAGTTATGCCGTGATAATTTTTCCTAGGGTCTTCTCGCAAGTCTGAAAAGAGATAACTACTTATAAATTCACCATACTGATGTTTAACGATGTATGCTGTGAATCCCTTTCTCAGCTGCAGCCTTGGCTGTTCTATCCATCCATATTTGTTGACCAACTAAATTTTCCGGACAGAATATTCCGAGCAGTGAGCGTGAGCGTTTACGCTTTCGCGGAATACGCACGGCTACAAGTTTTCGTTCTGTTCATGACAGACCAGTGTACGTCTACCTTTAGAAGTGCAATGTTAAATGTTGACAACTCGAAGGCGGTCGCAGCGTGAGTACAGTCTGGTGACAGACGTCAGCTTCTCCAAGTGGAGAACTAGTGTTGTCAATGAGCAGATAGCAAATTACGCATATGCCACTCTTTAACCCTCAATACTCAAAACGTATAAAGAAGCTTAAGAGGTAGAATAATAATTATAATAATAATTACCATGTATAAAGAAGCGTTCGAGTTTATCTCATGTCAGCGAAAACATGCAGATAATCTATATTAGCCTACCTTCAGGACAAAACTAATTTGTTCTTAATGCGAAAAAAGTAATGCGTTCTCAATACGAATTAAGCGTGTCTTTGCGTCTTCACAGTTGAATCTCTCGATTACAATTGGGACTCTTGTGGAGCGCTACAATATCTAACCTTCCAAATATCAGTAATTGTCTGTTACTTACTATTACTATATAATTACTATTATTATTATACATATACATACATACAACTGAACATGGAGAATTTTGCTCAAAGAGCTAAGGCTTCTCTAAAAAAAACTACTTCTCTAAGAAGAGAAAGAAGCTTATAGTGGTAGGATGCTCCTTTCATGTGTAATAGCTCTAGAATGAGTCTTCTTATGGTATCTGACTGAAAACTGTCTAGCTGCGTGACTGGAGATGCTCTTGACCTCTCTTTCCCTGGAGTTGCAATTTGCAGCTGCTTCTCTTTACAGATTCTAGAAACAATCACCTCACTTATTTTAACACATGCAGTTTAAGAGGTAGAACTGGAACTTAAAAATTCAATGCCACAACTGGGATTTGAACCACAGACCTTCCGCTTGCCGGGCGGACGCTCTAACCACTGAGCTATTGTGACAAACTGCCAGAATGGCATTAAATTCTCAAGCCAGTTCGTATTTCTCCTGGTAATTAACATGCAGTTTGTTTCCTTACTTGCTTGAAAAGAATAACAGGTTCATTTTGAAGGATCATATTCTCTCCTTACTGCTTGAAGAACTCCCCAAGAGAACAAATTCCCAAACTTGGTTGTACAGCTACTCCATCAGCTTCCCGACCGGAGGGTCATTTTCCCTTGGGCCATGAATCCTCAGTCTACCTCTCCCTTTATCACGGTGGCATATGCTGGGACTGACTTGGGCTATCACTAGGGCTACCATAGCTGTGACGTGGCCGAGTGGTTAGACCATTCACCTCTCAACAGAATGGCCCAGGCTTCCTCCGCTATCTCATTCAACTAGTGTTCCATTTTCAATCCATGTATCATAAGGGTCACCACCTGTGGTGCCATATGTAGTAGAAGCGGATGCTAAACACTCCAAAAAAACCTAGGTCTACTCGTAACTTGCAAAATGTTTAGAATCTAGTAAGGCCAGAAATTTCAACTACTTCTGTGATTCAAATCCTGATTTAGTTTGAGTTATTAATGTGCCCACGACTTCGCAGAAAATCCATAAGTACGAAGAATGGGTTTCATCTTAACGAGTTTCTTTTTTTTAGGCCTTTCTTCGTTCTCTTCATTAGCAACGCTCATAGTTCCTGACCAGATTTCTTCAAATCCTGTTTCAATTACTGATCTCTTATGATTGTTATCCACCAGGGATGCCAGAAACTATAAAGCATAACAAACAAAATAACATGATGATGGCACCACCACCGCCACTGTCAATAACAATAATCATCATCATCAACCGGACATCGACTGAACTGTAGAGGCTGGTATCTCCTGTAGACTGCTCTGGTGGTGGTTTTATGAACTTGTATAACGGATTGTCTTGTGTATATCAAAACTGAAAACTCGATCTTTGTTTTTCCAGATGAAGATCTGTTCCCACGTTGACAATTCTTGGTTTCCTGATGTGTTTTAATAATTCTGGATCTGGATTAATGTTGTGATTTTCTTTTCAAAAATGGGTGGCAACTGCTGATTTTTCTAAATAGCCTCCAAAACATGTACCAGGAAAATTTAAGTGAGTGTTGTTTAGTGTTAATTGACTCAAAATTCCTATTTTAATGTGATTCAACAACACTGTCATCAACTTCCAGTATTTATTATTACCATATATGGGTTTTCGCTCGCAAAGGGTTAATCGTGTTTAATGACTGCTCTCACTACCTACAGCATCAATGACCATGTCATTTTAGGGCAGCATTTGCCAGTTGAGACGACTCACGATAACCTGAAAAAACAACTCAGTACATACAGGGGAAAGGTCCTCCCATTTACTTCCATGACTTGGCAAGATGGCCTTGGTTTTAGGACCTGGTATGCAACTAAGTAAAAGAATTGTCTTCACAACTTACTTAAGAAACTTTTATTACAACAGCTGGCACTGTTGGCATTTCAAGAACATTATCACAGTATGAATGCTGAAAATAAAACTTAAAAAAAGGAGAGATATATGGAGTTAAGTCTTCTACAGTATAGTAAACTGTTTGACTCAAGCTGCACTATCATCCGTTGCATATATCTGCAAGGATTACCATTGTCTGAACACGAGATATATCAACCAAACATACATCTTAAATGCTTTTCTTTATGCTAAAGAAATTTACATATTGGATTCCAGTGTGGTTTGGTGACTAAAACTTTACAATCTTGCGCCATCTGTAGTCCTCAACAGCATGCATCTGTAACAAACAGGAATCAAGAATGACACAGGCATATTAATAACATATTTTTGTGACATTTGCATTTATCAATTAAGCTGTTTGAATTGTGATAAGGTTTATATTGGTAAAACTAAACGTCATTTAGAAACCAGAATAAAAGAGCATTTTAGAAATATTAAATATAAACAAACTGATAAATCAGCTGTGGCAGATCATATTTGGTCATTTAATCATGAAATTAATCCAGAAGTTAAATTATTAAAACAATTAAGTGGACCTATAGATTTAATGGTTTGGGAAAAATTATTTTAAAAAACAGGAACCGTGTTATGAATTTCGGAACACCTTCTATAGATTGTATTTATAAATTTTTGTTTTTAGAGATTGGTGATTAAAATGAGCATCAGTATATATGTTTTTTGTTTTCAGAGATTAGTGATTAAAATGAATATCTGTAGCTTTGGTAACAAATTTGTTTATATAGCTTTGAGAATGAGTTGGAGTCAACTCGAAACTTGAGTCAGTTTTGCAACAAGAACTTGCAACATTACTAAGATAAGTGAAGTTTTTAGTTTCTAATTTGTTCTTACTTTAAAATTATTAGTAGAGACTTGTGGCCCCCTTGGTTCCCCGACCTAACCCCCTACGACTTCCATTTCTGGGGTAACTTAAGGTATAAAGTGCACAAAACGAATTTACTAATATGCATGGTTTGTGAGTATCTCAGTTTCTTACCGCTTACTAAGTCTCGCAAGGGATAAAGAATGAGCACTGACAGCTTTGCTATATGGGGGAAGAGGTGTGGCTCTATACAATGAAGACAAAGAAAGGTGAGGGAGGAAGAAGGCAAGACACACCTGACGTAGAACAGCTATGTGTTCACTTTGTATACATTTATCTCCTAATTCTTAATGTCTATTACAGAAAAGATTACAAATGTTGTTTGAAATAAGCAACATTTATTAGGTTAAATGATTCTGGTTATATGAAAAGCTTTAACTTTGTCCTTAGAATCCCAAAAACGTGTAAAGCTTTACACTAATGCAATACTGTATTGACAAATAAAAATCTTTAATCCTTCTGCAAATTCTTCCTATATTTATGCTGGAATTGAAATTCATATTGAAATAGCTCTAAACATGTTTCATGGGTGACATTAAAATTTAATTACATTTCTGTGAATTTGCACGCTTTCTGAAATTTGTTGAACTGTGTTACCAGTTTGCCATAGACCAATAATCTGGCCACGAATAGTTTTTGATCTGTGTGAAGCAAGCAACAGTTAGTTGTTCATTTAGCAAGCCATCAGAAACAGTCAATACTTTCCTTTCACATCATTGGTTATAACTATGTCCAGCCAGTAGCATGAATTCTGGTGTCATTGGAGAGGGGTAAAGAGAAGGAAAGGAAGCCCTCGTTAAATAATCATGACACCCCTACATTTCACTAAATTTGCTTTCTGTACACGATATACCCACACACCCTGGAAGAATTAAAACAAAATATCTGCCAGGAAATTGCCAGCATTTCTCAACGTGAACTACGGCGAGTGATGTTTAGTTTCCTAAAGAGGTGACAAAAATGTATGGACGACAACGGTGGCTTGTTTCAGCTTCTCCTTTAATAACGTGGTAAGTAAAGTAAAAAGTAGTTTTAAAAATGTTGTATGGTTTCATCTGAGCTGTTCTATGACAGCGAGAGATGGCGACGAGCGCAGGGGACACATACAGGCAAAACACAGCGCAGCCGGTTTACAGTCTTTTGGATCACTCATATATATTTTGCACTACTGTATTGGGAACACAAAAATAACAACAGTAACAATAACTATATATAATGCTCTAAAACAATTCAAGAGAAAACGATGCACACATGAGCAATACAATGGCATCCACAGAACGTCTGAACAGAATCTTGTTTTAAAATCCATCCATTGACTTCTCTGTAACATGTTCAAAAGCAAGGGCTTCTGTGGCAACATAATGGATGCAAGAACACCAACTATGCCTGTAGCTTTCCCATGGTTATATTTTACAAACAATTGGCGGCACTAATGCAACCAACAGATGCAATATCACCAAATATAACCAGATTGCTCCATAATGGGTGAAAAATGTCATAGTTGGTTTTTGGGATATACTATTATGCTGTTTTTTCTATGGACATGTCATATTCAAGTCTAATTTGCTTAGCACAAATAAATACATAAATAACTGGACCTAGGGTTATACCATGTTCTCTGAATATTCAAAACTGAGTTACGAACTTTACAATCCTATCAACAAACATCTATACCAGAAACCAGAACAAACATAGCACCAATTGACATACAGCTCATTTACAGTTTCTGAAACATGTCCTATATATTAAGTTGCAGATTTCTGTGAACTTTGCAATTTTTTTCTGACAACATTAGAGCAATGATACCTATGTGGAAAATATATGTGGATCATAACATTTGGAATGAAATTAAGCCACTTTAAGTGTAATTTATTTCTGTATTTTTAAACATCTTTGTCTCCTATGGCATATTTTTACAAGTCATTAACTAATTTTTAAGTAACTTTGAAGAACAAATCCAGCTTTTTGACATTTTTCACCAGTTTGGTTGCATTATTCTTATATTAGTAGAATCAAATTTTAGAACCTCAAAATCCAAAAATTTATGAAAATCTATTGGAATGTGGCTCCCTAATTCATATTTTATTAAAAATTTGGACTCATCAATCACAGAGTAATATGTCCAACTAAGCAGTACAGGTCTATTGTAAGACAGACTTGTCTTCTAAATCAGTGGCATTCAACCTTTTTTCTTTGTGTACCCCCAAAGACAATTTTTCATTTCAACTTTTACCCCTAAACCTATCCCTGGAATTATTCTTAGTTCAAGTTATACATAACCATATCTAAAATATATTATAAAATTTGTAAAGTATTATCAGTGTTTGAAAGTTGTAACAAAGAATATAAATTATTAGTGAATGCAGCTATAAGATATTGTTGGGAGACTGGTAAAGTAAGCAAAATTGATTCTTGGACAGAGGGCAATTCTAATCTCTCTGGCTGAAATAATATCTTTTCTTATTTGTGATTC
Source organism: Tenodera sinensis (assembly GCA_030765045.1). Classification (NCBI taxonomy): domain Eukaryota; kingdom Metazoa; phylum Arthropoda; class Insecta; order Mantodea; family Mantidae; genus Tenodera; species Tenodera sinensis. Next base: position 118,225,176 of record CM060971.1, read on the forward strand.
AGGGAATCACGCAAGATGTCTCAGACGGTGACATTCGTGGCCCACATTCGGGAGATTATGGGTTTAATCCCCATGGTCGGCAGTCCTTCCTGACTCATGGCGTTTTTTCAGAGGTTTCCCTGGAAAATGCTGGGAAGGATTTCCACATCCTCCGAATTACCTGTTCGTTACATAAGTAATTTCATTTCACCACGGCAGGGGAAACAAATGCAATCTGGAAGGCGAGCCACTGGTTTCCGGACCCCCCATGGGATGGTACAAGTCCAAGGGGGAGGGAGGGGAGCTAAGCCAGCCTCTGTGGAGGTGCTTCTAGCAAGAAAACTGTCAGGACCCTGCCACCTGCTCTGTTATGGCAACATTTTGGCTGCCCTTAGAATCCATTCGTCTCATCCACATTTCCAGGGGTGCCCTGTCAGGGGCATATGCACAGAAGACTGCCTTTCTGCAAGTTGTCATTGAGTCATTGTGATTCAGGAAACATACTGCATGTTATTCATGTTTTAAATCTTAATGTACCTCTAACAAGTCTTGTGTGCCCTAGGTTCAATATGTGGCAATCCATCTGCCACTTTTGAGGGTCGCACCATGTCAATGCAGTCTCCCACTTGAGCTCATATATGTATTTCATCATGTCAAAAGTAAAAACAAGTATTTATGCAAAATTGAAAATCAAATACAATTGGTGAAATCAGTTGCAAATAATCTAAGTCATCTGAAAGGACAACCCTTTCTTTGCTAAAATGGAAAATGTATGGAACAAGAACAGTGCTGATGTATGAAGTAGTCCCTCGATCAAGAAACGCAATTTGTTGCTTTAAGCATGACTCGGTATCTTCTGTTGATCTTGAAAGAAGCTTCTCAATGTGTAAGTCCACAATAATTGACAATAGATAGTCCGTCAATTTGAAGACTTACAAAAGCTGTTTCTAACATATCGTGATTCAATATTCACTGATAAAGTGCAAGTGAAATGTGCAAGGAGATAAACAAATGAAGGTAATTTTTAAGTCATTTGTAATACATTTAATGTTATTTTTGGATAACCTTTAGGTCATACAAATGGGGATGATGATGATGATGATAAGTGAAGCATGTGGCCCAAATTCAATACCCAATGGTCAGGTGATTATTCTTAGTTTTACTACTAAGTCTTCATTTAATTACTATTTGAATATTATGCTATAAACACAAGGTTTAGCTGTTGTAAAATTTAATGGCAGGAGTGAGTGAGTGAGTGAGTGAGTGAGTAGGGTTTAAGGGCCCGTCGACAGCTAGGTCATTAGGGCCCCAAGTCAGAAGATAAAAGCAGGGAAAAACTCACCACCACCTAACAATGAATCAAATATTAAAACGGGGAGTCTAAAAGAAAGATAAAAGCTAAAACAGTTCAAATGTAAAAACTGGTCTAAAAGGATAACATAAAAACAGTTAAAACCTCAAAACTGATCTTAAAATGTACACAGATAAAAATGCGAAGGTTAAAAATAAAATCACAAAGTAAAATACAAGTTAAACCTGCTTAATGTAAGTGTTTGGTCTTCATCTTTTTCTTTTTCAGTCTTATCTTGACCGACTTAGGACCTGGTCTGTTCAAGTCGCCATCCTCAGATGAGTCTGAAGAGCCCTGTCGGCTTGTTGAGCGAGAGCGGGACTTCTTTGATGATGGACGACTACTCACCCGGTCTTTAGGTCGCGAATGGTGAGCGTTTCCAGGTGAAACGGTGTGGCTTCTGCTTGTGGATGGCTGGTGAGCAGGTGTCTGCACGGCGGAAGATTTAGTTGCCGGTGCAGGTGTATCACGGGACGGTGGAGAGGGAGAGGCGTTCGTTGGTGAGTCAGTCTGCGTGGCAGCATCAGCGACTGGAACGTGCTGAATGGCCACAGTGTGGGCAGGAGTGCGGCGGACTGCTGACGCGAAACCTAGGGTTGTCGCAGGTTTCAGCTGTTCAAAGCGGCGACATGCTTCCAAAAAGGTGAGCCGTTCTTTCACGCGCAACTCCTGTATAGCTTTCTCGTCCATAAATTTAGTACACTGACGCGAGCTTGATGGATGGCTCTCTCCACAATTCACACAAAGAGGATCCCGTGTACATGCCGAGTCTTCATGGGCTGGTGATCCACAACGCTCACAAATAGATGGATTATTACAGGAAGTCTTAGTATGGCCGAACCGTTGGCACCTGAAACAACGCATTGGGTTTGGCACATACTGGCGTACAGCGGCATGTTCATATCCACAAAAGATGTACTCAGGTAATTTCGTGCCTTTGAATGTTAGAAATACTGTACGCAAAGCTAACTCCTTGCCATCCTGTTTTCGTGTAAGGCGATAGGCCTGACATACACGCTGGTCAGAGAGAGAGGTGACAATCTCCTCATTCGACAGGTTGTCTAAACTTGAGGTGGTGACAACTCCCCTACAAGTGTTGAGCGATTTGTGTGGGGCTACCCGAATTGGGTAGGATCCCAACAACTTCGCTTTCGAGAGTTTCTCTGATTGCTCTGCGGTTTTGGTCTCAATTAACAGCGTACCGTCACGTAGTCTTGTCGCGTTCTGCACCAGGCCACATATTCTATCTACCTCACGTTTAATATAAAAAGGGCTAATATCCATAATCGTCTTCCCTTCACAAGCCAATGTCACAACAAGAAAAGAGTCAAAATGAGAGGGTTTGCGCGGATGCATATTGAAATTGGACCCCCATCCGGAACCGTCGGCGTCAGCCTGCCATCCGGGGGTCAAAGAAAACAAAGACACCAAAATCTCCACGGTCTGTGCCGCCATAGAGACCCCTCCATGACTGATCTCAAAGCGTACTTCAGAGGGGCTACCCTCCGATCTCCACTGCTTGTCCGCATGGGTAAACCGTTCACCACGTGACACCCCGGTTTTATGCCCCCACCACAGGAATAACCGCCTGTGGCTCCCCGCTTTAGCACACGCTGCCTCAACGGAGTCAGCATGGATTCAGGGGACTTCGGGTTGATTACACCGGGGCTCCGTCAGCGGTAACACGTCCGGCCGGTGATACTAACCCGACGGCACGCGGCCGTCGGGAGATTAACACCGGCCGTGCCCTCAAGGAGCTACGTGGGTGTACTTGACGTGTGGACGGGCTCCGCACCTAAGGCTACACAAGGGGGTAGTGTGAAGGGTCTGCCTAACCTTCGCGCCTGAGACCTCCAAAGAGCACACAAGTCGGGGGCCGCGCCGAAAACCGTGGGACAGGACCACGGAGATAGGAAAGATCCCTGCTGGTGAGACAGGAGCTATAAAACTAAGGCCTTACTAACTAATAATCGGAATAAACCTAGAAGAGGAAGAGGATGATATAAAAGCAACGTAAATCGCTGCACGTGGCACAGTTAATGTATATGGAGGGGGTGAAATGATGGTGCGCAGCTCGGGGGCCCGGGCGCGCCAAACCCGGACCTACCGTGGTAGGTTCCCCTGGGGGAGTTTGATTTCGGAGTCCTCTTCTCCTAGATGAGTTGTCGACCAAGACTAACGAGCCTCATCTACCCGTTGGAATGTTCTTAGCTTCCCCTCACCTCTTGCCCACCAGTGGTCACAAAGACACACTTAGTAGGCCGTTTGGATCGGGTACTGAGCCCCTCCGCCACGGCAAGGCGACACTCCTTCGGAGGGGTTAATGGCAGGAGACTCAATACTAAATTCAATTATAGGTTTGCCATCCCTTGCTGTGTTATATAGATAAGCACACTGTAAAGCCAATGGTATAAATACCAATTGCACCCACAACAGGAAAAAGGATAGTAATAGTCCGCTATCAGCTGCCATTAAATTTTGTGATTACCATAGTGAATCCTGTTTATTTATTGGTCCTATAGATAGTCCTGGCTAATCTGTAAAGAAACAATAAATTCCCTTACCTGTAACTTCTTTCTTGGCTTCTGGTATGGGCCGCATCTTGTTGGCTTTTATAATCATACCAACATTTTGCTGTAAACTACATTCAGCTTCTTCATTGGGCAACTGCAAACCTCATCCAACTAGTCACTGCTCTGACTGGTCTCACTGTCTCCTCCCACTTTTTCCTATTGGTTTCTTCTCCTCCAATAGGAAGTTGACCTGCAAATAGGGGCTTCCATATCGTGTTGAGTGGTTTGCCTGTGTCACGGTTCAGACTGTTCTTTTCTTTAAATATTTCCCTCACTATTCTTTGACAGAAATTGTCACAAAGTCCTAAAATTCTTAAATTGTTGAAGTCAATGTGGTGGGCGGTATTTTCTGCATGTTCTACCATAATGACTTCAACAATTTGTGACAATAGGACTCAAAGAATAGTGAGAGGAAAGCATAGAAATATTTAAAGAAAAGAGCAATCTGAACCGTGACGTAGAAGATCCTATTAGCAGGACAACCTCCTATTGGAGGAGAAGGAACCAATAGAATTGCAAGTGGGAGGGGACACCCAGGCAGTGATTAGTTTGATGAGGTTTGCAATCGCCCAATGAAGAAGCCGAAAGTAGTTTATGGTGAAAAGTTGGCATGACTAAAAAAGCCACCAGGATGCGGCCTGTACCAAAAGCCAAGAAGGAAGTAATGGACAAAGGCAGTGAAAGTGTCCCTTACCTGTAGTTTCCTCAGTTTTCTGCATCATCAGTTGAGGTTGGGGCTGTTCCTTTTGGTAGTGGTAACAATGACAAGCGTGACCAGATCTCACTTGACTTGTCAGCAGGTACAGGAGATTCCATTGGTGAGGAATATTCACTTGTTCCTGAGCTATACTCGCATGGAACTTCACTTCCTGGCTTTTCATCATCTGAGATAACTTTAATTACTGAATTTGACCTCTTATCCTTTGGAGATTCCATATGATACACAACTTTACCTGTAGCTTTTACTTCTTCTGCTATAGTCTCCGAGACGATCAAAACATCAGCATCATCGTCATTCTCTTCAGTCTTCACTGACATTTCTGAAGATCTTATCTCTGGTTCAGGAACTATCTTAGCATGTAGTGGTGTGTTTTTAGAGGTGGCATCTCTCTTAACTGACTCGTCCTCATCCTCAATTTTAGCACCTAATGCACTCCAAAGCTTATGTTGTGGTGAGGCATTAGATTCCCTTTTATCTGAGGGTGTGCACACATCAGTGTTCAATGGCACTTGTTTATTTGGTGCAGTGGTTGAATGTCGTGCAGCATTATCCTGGGACACAGGATGAGCTGCTTTAACCTGCAGGACAGGACGTGTTCCATTATCCTGCTGCACGGACGACTTCTTCTCAGCTGTAGAAACAAAATGGAAATTAATTTGTATTCAAACTGAATTTTCTTAAAGCTAGTCTACCTTTATATCTAAATCTATACTAATATAGCAGGAATTATGTACCCGAGTGAACTAATGAGAAAACTCATGCTAATATTTCATATGTCTAGTTACATCCCTTTAGTATGCATAAATTTAATGTGTAATGTGAATATCGAGGTTATACTTTGTAAATGCCTGTATCAAATCCAAAGCTAATCAATGGAAGAAAACATGGCCATCATCGACCGTAAGAAAAAGTTACGATCAATAACAGAAGATAAACAACTGTTGGCCATGTAACTAGGAAGAATAAATACAAGACCCTATACTCTGCTAATCAAAGCGTAGTGCAGTAGAAATATGTATTTAAGAGATTACGTGCAACAGGAATCCATAATCCCCTCAGAGGTCCTCTTTTAAGGGATATATGGATGGAGACCACAAGGTACCCAAGCTGAGCAGATCATTACTTCCACTTAGTGTCTAGGGGATATGTAGATAGTGACCACATGGTACCCAAGCTGAGCAGAACATTACTTCCACTTACTGGTGTCTAGGGGATATGTGGATAGTGACCACATGGTACCCAAGCTGAGCAGAACATTACTTCCACTTACTGGTGTCTAGAGGATATGTGGATGGTGACCACAAGGTACCCAAGCTGAGCAGAACATTACTTCCACTTAGTGTCTAGGGGATATGTGGATAGTGACCACATGGTACCCAAGCTGAGCAGAACATTACTTCCACTTACTGGTGTCTAGGGGATATGTGGATAGCACCACAAGGTACCCAAGCTGAGCAGAACATTACTTCCACTTACTGGTGTCTAGGGGATATGTGGATAGTGACCACATGGTACCCAAGCTGAGCAGAACATTACTTCCACTTACTGGTGTCTAGAGGATATGTGGATGGTGACCACAAGGTACCCAAGCTGAGCAGAACATTACTTCCACTTACTGGTGTCTAGGGGATATGTGGATAGTGACCACAAGGTACCCAGGCTGAGCAGAACATTACTTCCACTTACTGGTGTCTAGGGGATATGTGGATAGCACCACAAGGTACCCAAGCTGAGCAAAACATTGCTTCCACTTACTGGTGTCTAGGGGATATGTGGATAGTGACCACAAGGTACCCAAGCTGAGCAGAACATTACTTCCACTTACTGGTGTCTAGGGAATATGTGGATGGTGACCACAAGGTACCCAAGCTGAGCAGAACATTACTTCCACTTACTGGTGTCTAGGGGATATGTGAATAGCACCACAAGGTACCCAGGCTGAGCAGAACATTACTTCCACTTACTGGTGTCTAGGGGATATGTGGATAGCACCACAAGGTACCCAAGCTGAGCAAAACATTGCTTCCACTTACTGGTGTCTAGGGGATATGTGGATAGTGACCACAAGGTACCCAAGCTGAGCAGAACATTACTTCTACTTGCTGGTGTCTAGGGGATATGTGGATAGTGACCACAAGGTACCCAAGCTGAGCAGAACATTACTTCCACTTACTGGTGTCTAGGGGATATGTGCATAGTGACCACATGGTACCCAAGCTGAGCAGAACATTACTTCCACTTACTGGTGTCTAGGGGATATGTGGATAGCACCACAAGGTACCCAAGCTGAGCAAAACATTGCTTCCACTTACTGGTGTCTAGGGGATATGTGGATAGTGACCACAAGGTACCCAAGCTGAGCAGAACATTACTTCTACCTGCTGGTGTCTAGGGGATATGTGGATAGTGACCACAAGGTACCCAAGCTGAGCAGAACATTACTTCCACTTACTGGTGTCTAGGGGATATGTGCATAGTGACCACATGGTACCCAAGCTGAGCAGAACATTACTTCCACTTACTGGTGTCTAGGGGATATGTGGATAGCACCACAAGGTACCCAAGCTGAGCAGAACATTACTTCCACTTACTGGTGTCTAGGGGATATGTGGATAGTGACCACAAGGTACCCAAGCTGAGCAGAACATTACTTCCACTTACTGGTGTCTAGGGCATATGTGGATAGTGACCACAAGGTACCCAAGCTGAGCAGAACATTACTTCCACTTACTGGTGTCTAGGGGATATGTGGATAGTGACCACAAGGTACCCAAGCTGAGCAGAACATTACTTCCACTTACTGGTGTCTAGGGGATATGTGGATAGTGACCACAAGGTACCCAAGCTGAGCAGAACATTACTTCCACTTACTGGTGTCTAGGGGATATGTGGATAGTGACCACAAGGTACCCAAGCTGAGCAGAACATTACTTCCACTTACTGGTGTCTAGAGGATATGTGGATAGTGACCACAAGGTACCCAAGCTGAGCAGAACATTACTTCCACTTACTGGTGTCTAGGGGATATGTGGATAGTGATCACATGGTACCCAAGCTGAGCAGAACATTACTTCCACTTACTGGTGTCTAGAGGATATGTGGATAGTGACCACAAGGTACCCAAGCTGAGCAGAACATTACTTCCACTTACTGGTGTCTAGGGGATATGTGGATAGTGACCACAAGGTACCCAAGCTGAGCAGAACATTACTTCCACTTACTGGTGTCTAGGGGATATGTGGATAGTGACCACAAGGTATCCAAGCTGAGCAGAACATTACTTCCACTTACTGGTGTCTAGGGGATATGTGGATAGTGACCACATGGTACCCAAGCTGAGCAGAACATTACTTCCACTTACTGGTGTCTAGGGGATATGTGAATAGTGACCACATGGTACCCATGCTGAGCAGAACATTACTCCAACTTACTGGTGTCTAGGGGATATGTGGATAGTGAGCACAAGGTACCCATGCTGAGCAGAACATTACTCCAACTTACTGGTGTCTAGGGGATATGTGGATAGTGAGCACAAGGTACCCATGCTGAGCAGAACATTACTCCAACTTACTGGTGTCTAGGGGATATGTGGATGGTGACCACAAGGTACCCAAGCTGAGCAGAACATTACTCCAACTTACTGGTGTCTAGGGGATATGTGGATAGTGAGCACAAGGTACCCAAGCTGAGCAGAACATTACTTCCACTTTCTGGTGTCTAGGGGATATGTGGATAGTGACCACATGGTACCCAAGCTGAGCAGAACATTACTTCCACTTACTGGTGTCTAGGGGATATGTGGATGGTGACCACAAGGTACCCAAGCTGAGCAGAATATTACTTCCACTTACTGGTGTCTAGGGGATATGTGGATAGTGACCACAAGGTACCCAAGCTGAGCAGAACATTACTTCCACTTACTGGTGTCTAGGGGATATGTGGATAGTGACCACAAGGTACCCAAGCTGAGCAGAACATTACTTCCACTTACTGGTGTCTAGGGGATATGTGAATAGTGACCACAAGGTACCCAAGCTGAGCAGAACATTACTTCCACTTACTGGTGTCTAGGGGATATGTGGATAGTGACCACAAGGTACCCAAGCTGAACAGAACATTACTTCCACTTACTGGTGTCTAGGGGATATGTGCATAGTGACCACATGGTACCCAAGCTGAACAGAACATTACTTCCACTTACTGGTGTCTAGGGGATATGTGGATAGTGACCACAAGGTACCCAAGCTGAGCAGAACATTACTTCCACTTACTGGTGTCTAGGGGATATGTGGATAGTGACCACAAGGTACCCAAGCTGAACAGAACATTACTTCCACTTACTGGTGTCTAGGGGATATGTGCATAGTGACCACATGGTACCCAAGCTGAGCAGAACATTACTTCCACTTACTGGTGTCTAGGGGATATGTGGATAGTGACCACAAGGTACCCAAGCTGAGCAGAACATTACTTCCACTTACTGGTGTCTAGGGGATATGTGGATAGTGACCACAAGGTACCCAAGCTGAGCAGAACATTACATCCACTTACTGGTGTCTAGGGGATATGTGGATAGTGACCACAAGGTACCCAAGCTGAACAGAACATTACTTCCACTTACTGGTGTCTAGGGGATATGTGCATAGTGACCACATGGTACCCAAACTGAGCAGAACATTACTTCCACTTACTGGTGTCTAGGGGATATGTGGATAGCACCACAAGGTACCCAAGCTGAGCAGAACATTACTTCCACTTACTGGTGTCTAGGGGATATGTGGATAGTGATCACAAGGTACCCAAGCTGAGGAGAACATTACTTCCACTTACTGGTGTCTAGGGGATGTGGATAGTGACCACAAGGTACCTAAGCTGAGCAGAACATTACTTCCAATTACTGGTGTCTAGGGGATATGTGAATAGCGACCACAAGGTACCCAAGTTGAGCAGAACATTACTTCCACTTACTGGTGTCTAGGGGATATGTGGATAGTGAGCACAAGGTACCCAAGCTGAGCAGAACATTACTTCCACTTACTGGTGTCTAGGGGATATGTGGATAGTGAGCACAAGGTACCCAAGCTGAGCAGAACATTACTTCCACTTACTGGTGTCTAGGGGATATGTGAATAGTGACCACATGGTACCCATGCTGAGCAGAACATTACTCCAACTTACTGGTGTCTAGGGGATATGTGGATAGTGAGCACAAGGTACCCATGCTGAGCAGAACATTACTCCAACTTACTGGTGTCTAGGGGATATGTGGATAGTGAGCACAAGGTACCCATGCTGAGCAGAACATTACTCCAACTTACTGGTGTCTAGGGGATATGTGGATAGTGAGCACAAGGTACCCAAGCTGAGCAGAACATTACTCCAACTTACTGGTGTCTAGGGGATATGTGGATAGTGAGCACAAGGTACCCAAGCTGAGCAGAACATTACTTCCACTTTCTGGTGTCTAGGGGATATGTGGATAGTGACCACATGGTACCCAAGCTGAGCAGAACATTACTTCCACTTACTGGTGTCTAGGGGATATGTGGATGGTGACCACAAGGTACCCAAGCTGAGCAGAATATTACTTCCACTTACTGGTGTCTAGGGGATATGTGGATAGTGACCACAAGGTACCCAAGCTGAGCAGAACATTACTTCCACTTACTGGTGTCTAGGGGATATGTGGATAGTGACCACAAGGTACCCAAGCTGAGCAGAACATTACTTCCACTTACTGGTGTCTAGGGGATATGTGGATAGTGACCACAAGGTACCCAAGCTGAACAGAACATTACTTCCACTTACTGGTGTCTAGGGGATATGTGCATAGTGACCACATGGTACCCAAGCTGAGCAGAACATTACTTCCACTTACTGGTGTCTAGGGGATATGTGGATAGCACCACAAGGTACCCAAGCTGAGCAGAACATTACTTCCACTTACTGGTGTCTAGGGGATATGTGGATAGTGATCACAAGGTACCCAAGCTGAGGAGAACATTACTTCCACTTACTGGTGTCTAGGGGATGTGGATAGTGAGCACAAGGTACCCAAGCTGAGCAGAACATTACTTCCACTTACTGGTGTCTAGGGGATATGTGGATAGTGAGCACAAGGTACCCAAGCTGAACAGAACATTACTTCCACTTACTGGTGTCTAGGTGATATGTGGATAGTGACCACATGGTACCCAAGCTGAGCAGAACATTACTTCCACTTACTGGTGTCTAGGGGATATGTGAATAGTGACCACATGGTACCCATGCTGAGCAGAACATTACTCCAACTTACTGGTGTCTAGGGGATATGTGGATAGTGAGCACAAGGTACCCAAGCTGAGCAGAACATTACTCCAACTTACTGGTGTCTAGGGGATATGTGAATAGTGACCACAAGGTACCCAAGCTGGGCAGAACATTACTTCCACTTACTGGTGTCTAGGGGATATGTGAATAGTGAGCACAAGGTACCCAAGCTGAGCAGAACATTACTCCAACTTACTGGTGTCTAGGGGATATGTGGATAGTGAGCACAAGGTACCCAAGCTGAGCAGAACATTACTCCAACTTACTGGTGTCTAGGGGATATGTGGATAGTGAGCACAAGGTACCCAAGCTGAGGAGAACATTACTTCCACTTACTGGTGTCTAGGGGATATGTGGATAGTGACCACATGGTACCCAAGCTGAGCAGAACATTACTTCCACTTACTGGTGTCTAGGGGATATGTGGATAGTGACCACAAGGTACCCAAGCTGAGCAGAACATTACTCCAACTTACTGGTGTCTAGGGGATATGTGGATAGTGACCACAAGGTACCCAAGCTGAGCAGAACATTACTTCCACTTACTGGTGTCTAGGGGATATGTGAATAGTGAGCACAAGGTACCCAAGCTGAGCAGAACATTACTTCCACTTACTGGTGTCTAGGGCATATGTGAATAGTGACCACAAGGTACCCAAGCTGAGCAGAACTATTACTTCCACTTACTGGTGTCTAGGGGATATGTGGATAGTGACCACAAGGTACCCAAGCTGAGCAGAACATTACTTCCACTTACTGGTGTCTAGGGAATATGTGGATAGTGACCACAAGGTACCCAAGCTGAGCAGAACTATTACTTCCACTTACTGGTGTCTAGGGGATATGTGAATAGTGACCACAAGGTACCCAAGCTGAGCAGAACATTACTTCCACTTACTGGTGTCTAGGGCATATGTGAATAGTGACCACAAGGTACCCAAGCTGAGCAGAACTATTACTTCCACTTACTGGTGTCTAGGGGATATGTGGATAGTAACCACAAGGTACCCAAGCTGAGCAGAACATTACTCCAACTTACTGGTGTCTAGGGAATATGTGGATAGTGACCACAAGGTACCCATGCTGAGCAGAACATTACTCCAACTTACTGGTGTCTAGGGGATATGTGGATGGTGACCACAAGGTACCCAAGCTGAGCAGAACATTACTTCCACTTACTGGTGTCTAGGGGATATGTGGATAGTGACCACAAGGTACCCAAGCTGAGGAGAACATTACTTCCACTTACTGGTGTCTAGGGGATATGTGGATAGTGACCACATGGTATCCAAGCTGAGCAGAACATTACTTCCACTTACTGGTGTCTACGGGATATGTGGATAGTGACCACAAGGTACCCAAGCTGAGCAGAACATTACTTCCACTTACTGGTGTCTAGGGGATATGTGGATAGTGACCACAAGGTACCCAAGCTGAGCAGAACATTACTTCCACTTACTGGTGTCTAGGGGATATGTGGATAGTGACCACATGGTACCCAAGCTGAGCAGAACATTACTTCCACTTACTGGTGTCTAGGGGATATGTGGATAGTGAGCACAAGGTACCCAAGCTGAGCAGAACATTACTTCCACTTACTGGTGTCTAGGGGATATGTGGATAGTGACCACAAGGTACCCAAGCTGAGCAGAACATTACTTCCACTTACTGGTGTCTAGGGGATATGTGGATAGTGAGCACAAGGTACCCAAGCTGAGCAGAACATTACTTCCACTTACTGGTGTTGTTAGGTTGGTACTGTTTGTACAAGAAAAACAATTGAGCATCATATGAGTAAAATGGACGAGTGAGTGAGCCTTTTGTTTCAAAGTGTTGATGTTCGTGTGCCATGTTTTGTTTGTTCTTTGTTAATAAAGAGATAAAGAAATTTGGTAAATTTTCTTGTATTCTCAACATTTGGTGACCAAGCCAGTGTCTAGGATCAGACACCTGTCGGGGAGCACAGGAACCCGTGGACCAGACATAGAAAGACATGGAAGCAGGTTGTCAGCCAAGCACCAGGGATGATAGTGAGGAAGAGAATGTTATGAAATACATATAAAATTGATGAATGGATTGGTGATGATGGAGCAATTGGCAGAATGAGTGGCAGGATAAACCAGAAAACCTGGAAAAAACCCGCCCTGACGCCGCTTCATCAACCACAAATACCACATGTGGGTCCCTCTGATCGAACCCAGGCCACTGAGGAGGTAGGCAAACAGTCTAACCACTCGGCTACAGTGCTGCCTAGTGTAATTTAGTGAAAAAAAAGGGTTGGCTCTGCATTGCAAGTGGTGCAAGATGAAGAATTTGGCTGACCTGCATTCTTCAATATGGCTACATGTGCAGTAAATGGTTATAAAGATTAACTTACATGAATAAAATGTTTTCTAACAAGAAATACCCAAACAAATTACTAAGTACATTTTACACCACAAAAAATCTGAATGTATACTTAGAACAACTGTCACAGACGGCCTTGCTGTTATCATGTGAGAATATCTCAGCACTTCACCTAGACTGTTAGAACAACTGTCACAGACGGCCTTGCTGTTATCATGTGAGAATATCTCAGCACCTCACCTAGACTGTTAGAACAACTGTCACAGACGGCCTTGCTGTTATGTGAGAATATCTCAGCACTTCACCTAGACTGTTAGAACAACTGTCACAGACAGCCTTGCTGTTATCATGTGAGAATATCTCAGCACTTCACCTAGAATGTTAGAACAACTGTCACAGACGGCCTTGCTGTTATCATGTGAGAATATCTCAGCACCTCAGCTAGACTGTTAGAACAACTGTCACAGACAGCCTTGCTGTCATGTGAGAATATCTCAGCACCTCACCTAGACTGTTAGAACAACTGTCACAGACGGCCTTGCTGTTATCATGTGAGAATATCTCAGCACCTCACCTAGACTGTTAGAACAACTGTCACAGACAGCCTTGCTGTCATGTGAGAATATCTCAGCACCTCACCTAGACTGTTAGAACAACTGTCACAGACGGCCTTGCTGTTATCATGTGAGAATATCTCAGCACTTCACCTAGACTGTTAGAACAACTGTCACAGACAGCCTTGCTGTTATCATGTGAGAATATCTCAGCACTTCACCTAGACTGTTAGAACAACTGTCACAGACGGCCTTGCTGTTATCATGTGAGAATATCTCAGCACCTCACCTAGACTGTTAGAACAACTGTCACAGACGGCCTTGCTGTTATGTGAGAATATCTCAGCACCTCACCTAGACTGTTAGAACAACTGTCACAGACAGCCTTGCTGTTATCATGTGAGAATATCTCAGCACCTCACCTAGACTGTTAGAACAACTGTCACAGACAGCCTTGCTGTTATCATGTGAGAATATCTCAGCACCTCACCTAGACTGTTAGAACAACTGTCACAGACGGCCTTGCTGTTATCATGTGAGAATATCTCAGCACCTCACCTAGACTGTTAGAACAACTATGTCACAGACGGCCTTGCTGTTATGTGAGAATATCTCAGCACCTCACCTAGACTGTTAGAACAACTATGTCACAGACGGCCTTGCTGTTATGTGAGAATATCTCAGCACCTCACCTAGACTGTTAGAACAACTGTCACAGACAGCCTTGCTGTTATGTGAGAATATCTCAGCACCTCACCTAGACTGTTAGAACAACTGTCACAGACGGCCTTGCTGTTATCATGTGAGAATATCTCAGCACCTCACCTAGACTGTTAGAACAACTGTCACAGACGGCCTTGCTGTTATCATGTGAGAATATCTCAGCACCTCACCTAGACTGTTAGAACAACTGTCACAGACGGCCTTGCTGTTATGTGAGAATATCTCAGCACCTCACCTAGACTGTTAGAACAACTGTCACAGACGGCCTTGCTGTTATCATGTGAGAATATCTCAGCACCTCACCTAGACTGTTAGAACAACTGTCACAGACAGCCTTGCTGTTATCATGTGAGAATATCTCAGCACCTCACCTAGACTGTTAGAACAACTGTCACAGACAGCCTTGCTGTTATCATGTGAGAATATCTCAGCACCTCACCTAGACTGTTAGAACAACTATGTCACAGACGGCCTTGCTGTTATGTGAGAATATCTCAGCACCTCACCTAGACTGTTAGAACAACTATGTCACAGACGGCCTTGCTGTTATGTGAGAATATCTCAGCACCTCACCTAGACTGTTAGAACAACTGTCACAGACAGCCTTGCTGTTATGTGAGAATATCTCAGCACCTCACCTAGACTGTTAGAACAACTGTCACAGACAGCCTTGCTGTTATCATGTGAGAATTTCTCAGCACCTCACCTAGACTGTTAGAACAACTGTCACAGACGGCCTTGCTGTTATCATGTGAGAATATCTCAGCACCTCACCTAGACTGTTAGAACAACTGTCACAGACGGCCTTGCTGTTATGTGAGAATATCTCAGCACCTCACTTAGACTGTTAGAACAACTATATACACACATCCACTAAACACTTCTTTGGAACAGAATTCATGCTTTTTCTCTTAGTTGTGCATTATTGTTGATTTCTCTGTCATTTAAGTGGTGATATTTTAATTATAGATGAATGTTATGGCTTATGCAAGATTTAATGGCGGGTGGCTGAAGTAACATCCAATCATACCCCTGCCAGGCCTTGTGGTGTTGTATAGTTAAACATCCTGTGAAATCACACTGTAAATCCATTGATACAAATATCATTTGTACCCATAAAATTTATTGGCACAACAGAAAAGAGAATAGTAACAGTCAGCTATCAGCCACCATTAAATTTTGTGCCTACCATAGTCAATTATGCTACTAGGCATGCAGTGCATTCATTGCATTCTTAGAGAATACACCACTGCTTCTGGTAAAATTTGTACATCAAATATCTGGATTAATGGAGAAGACAATATGGTGTATCAAACAAATTACAAGTAACTACTAAGCTTACCTTCTGCCGATTTCTTCTGCGTCTGTTTCCGGAAACCAATTTTCATTTCACCATCCAGCAGCTCTGGAATATACACATATTTTCAAGGCCATTTCTAACAATAAATAACAATATAATATGATAATTTATATATCAACGTGTAGATTTATGAACATTTTAGTTTAGGTTCATAAAAGAATGCTGGCAATTGGCATGGTAAGGAAAAGCTCTGCTTGGTGCAGTTTTATTGTATCCCACATATTCACAAATTCAATACTAGCAAGAAAGGGATTGACAGTCTGTGATGAGGTAAAAGCAACGTTGGCACTTATCGCGACCATGTGGAGAGCGCAATATGATTATGTGTACGAGGAAGATTGAATTGCTTCTGGTATGTTGAGTGCATATTATTTATATTTGTATGCATAGACAACAGTAAAACAGTGAATCTACATTCAAAGGGTAGAACATGCAAGTAAATATCAGTCTACAAATTTTCATTAATAATAGAGCCATACCTGCGAGATGTTCATGCTTATTCTAATGGGAAAATGCCATTGATATGCAAATCGCCCTTATTCTTACCAATTACTACAACATGCAAGGTCATATCAAGTATCAGAAACTGAAAAGTTCAATGGCATAGCCGGGATTTGAACCACGGATCTTCTGCTTATTGCGCGGCTGCTCTAACCATTAAGCTACCATGGTCAACTTGCCAGAACAACATTAAATTCCCCAGCTGATTCATACTTTTTTCGTGGTTAACCACAAGGGAATCTCACACCAGAGATAAATATCCCAAGGGCAACTTACAATGCAAGTACTTTATGTCCCGGGTTTAATTAACCTTTAGATGGTAATTATTATTTATTTATGCCAGCAAGCTTACTGCTGGTGTTTAAAAACACCAGCAGTAAGCTTGTTGGCATAAATAAATAATAATCATATCAAGTACTTTAGAAACTGGAATAACTTCTCCTCTTCAAAATATTCTCTTACAGAGCATTTCCCATGCTTGTCCTTCAATTGGAATATATTTACCAAAAATAGTTTTATTCAGTTCATGAATAGACTCAAGTTTTTGCTTGGTAGCACTATCTTTGTCACTATTTTTGACATTGTTAAACACTCATTAAAAGCATTAGCCAATTGCAAAAGTTTGTGACACATGCACAAAACAGAATCAGAAACACAAACTGGTGCAAGCACAGCAAGCTCAGGCTACAGAAAGGCATTATTTGTTTATATGTCGCAATAGCAGAACATAACACAACCATTTTATGTTACCACTGGGTTCCTCATTGCCCACATGCTAATCACATGTTACATATCAGCAACAGGATTCTTGCGTGTACCATTGCTATGGAAACTGCTTAACGCTAACTGGTCCTTTTTGTTGCTATGACAACTACTAAGACAGATCCATCCCCTCCCGTTCATTTATACCTTTTGGCCATGTGGTTAACATCTGTCAATCTCCTCCTTAATTGGCACTGAGTATAATTACGACTGCAACAATGAAAAGCTTTAGAATGCCATGTTTCCAAAAACAATTGGAATTTGTTTATACTTGACACCTACTTTCTGCTTTGTGAGTTGATTCCCATGTAATCAGTTTGATATGCTCTAATAATTTATTAATTCTCATCATTTAAAAACTTTCTGTACAACCAAAAATGAATTTGACTGGGGACCATTTCTGTGCTAGAATTTTTTTATGATTTTAAATCATCACTAATGCCTAAACAATATGAAGATCGACTTAGAAATGCCTTTGGTGAGGAGGCCTCATCTGAGCCATAAAGCCCATGAAGCTGCATTTCCGCTATTTCATAATGATCTCCCTTGTAACTTACGGCTATTTGCTGACAATACAAATCTTGGCCCAATTAAATGATCAGATAAGCAAACTAAAAAGCTGGCCAAGTTCTAACAAACTCAGCTCTGCCTGTTATGTTATCCAACCACTGGTAAAACGTGAGTTCTATACACACACTCAGATTGGTTTACTATGCATATGCATATTTCTCATGCAATATGGAATTTTATTTTGGGGCAATTCAGTAGAGAGCAAACAAATATTCCTCATACAAAAGAAGGCTACAAGAATTATTTCCAACACCCACACCAGACACTTGTGCAAAGATCTTTTCAGAAGACAGAAGATATTAACCTTATCCTGCATGTATATTCTCAATTCAGAAGAGTGTAAACAAATATTCCTCATACAAAAAAGGTTATAAGAATTACTTCCAACACACAGAGCACATGTTCATGCAAAGATCGTTTTAAAAGACTGAAGGTTTAAACTTACCCTCCACATATATATTCTCAATCCTAAAATTCTTTATAGGCAATCAATCCATATTTGTAACAATGAAATTCATGGATAAACACCAGGAATTATTGAAACCATTAACATATTTAACAGTCTTCCAAATGATATTAAGAAAAAGTTGACAATTTCAAAACTTTTAAAATTGCTGCTAAATAGTACCTATGCTTAAAGTCAAGATTATCTGAATGACAAATTACCCTGTTAATGTTGTAAATATAGTTTCTAGCTATTGTATTGAACAACTGACAAAAGATGCCATTCATTGCTAATTATATAACTAAATAATGGGACATGGCAGGAAAAGCCAAGTAAAAGTTTAAAACCAAGTTTAATTTGTATTTGTAAACATACATTATGTTAATCTTATAACTTCAGGGAAGATTATCCCCTGCCTTTTTTTTTTGTGCTTGTATGTGTTTTTATGCTATACTGTACTAGTCAGCCACGATATGAATGCACTGGGTGAGAAGAGTTACTAAACATGTAAGTCACAAGTAGGTGGCGTTTCGGAGCTACAGTTGCGTAAAGGAAACATCACCAATACCAAGATGCTTGCAATGATGTAAACAGAGTAACACCAGCAGTTCAAAATTACAGTTGAACTGTAAGCAGTACCAGTGTTGTCACTATATTATATTGTATGGTTTCTAGAAATTCGAAGTTCATAACACGGTTCCTGTTTTTTAAAATAAAATTTTTTTTCCAAACCGGAACCGTGTAATGAACTTTGAATTACCTTCTGTAGATTGTATTTATTAATTTTTGTTTTCAGAGATTGGTAAATAAAAATGAATATAGTATTTGTTTTTTGTTTTCAGAAAAAAATGAAAGTTTATAGCTTTGGTAACGAATTTGTTTGTATAGCTTTGAGAATGAGTTGGAGACAATTTGAAATTTGAGTCAGTTTGTGCAAAAAGAACTAGCAACGTTACTAAGATAAGTGAAGTTTTTAGTTTCTAATTTGTTCTTACTTTAGAAACAAGTTACACTTGTTTGGCAAACCCAATTTCAGTGACAAACCACAGCACTGTATCCACGGAGACTGGGTCGTTGCCTAGAATGGACCACAGACTATAACCCAGGCCAAGGAACTGGCACACCGGAGCATGTCACAGACAAGTGAGTGTGTTGTGTTTAAGGGCCTATCAACAACTTGGTCATTAGGGCCCCTGGCATAATATGGATTGAAGCAGTGCCTAATTCACAATTCTTATTCATAACATATTGAGAGAATCTCCTAGACCCACACCAGACACAAAAGGAAATATAAGTGATGAAAGTGTAACGGGTATGGCATTTGTTCCTAGATCACTCTATCCTCAAACATTTAGAGGAATGCATAACAGAGGTGCACAGAGTATTGGGAAATAGCAACTGTTCGATGTCCACTTTACTGCAGAACTACAGACCTCCACAGCTTATGGCTAGACTCTTGGGGCCTACCCTTCTGTAAAGAAACGAGTAGAAATAGATTTTGCAAAATTATGAGATTCCTGTGGTCTGACACTCTGTGCATTTGCTTAAGTGTCTGCTGTTTGGAACTATAGTCCCTCCAAGCTTAAAGTGGGTACGCACATAAACATTGCGATTGTATCACTGCACCAACAAGCAGGCGTTGTTCTCTGCGCACAGCTGTTTACATCTGACTGTTATCGCAACCGTCAAATCTTTCACTGTAGCAGTGTGAGGTTAGAACTGCACTCGGATCATATTTATTAAATAAACTTCTTAACAAATTTCTTTAATTAGTTAATGTAAAGTTGTGAAACGTAATTTTGTGAGTGAGAACTTACATTACCCTTAGTCGTCAGATTGAGGCACGGCACCCTCAGATCTCACGTAACGTCTCCACACCAACATAGCTTCCGGATCAAATGGCCCATTAATTTTTTTTCTTTTTGTAAACTGAAACCCAATGTCTTTCAACAAAGTATGGAATGTGATTCACCTAAAATTTGGAAGATCTGGCTCACTGTTCATTATCCATTATAGAAGGTCCGTTGTTTAAAAAGAAACTATGCATTTTAAGGCGAATAACATTTAACAGTCATTCACTTTGCCTAAAACACTAAATGGCCCTTCCATTTTCTTTTTAGGGAATTTTACAATTCCCGTTTGTTTTATTTCCGTTCTCACATTTGAAACAGTGTACATAGAAATATCAGTTGCTTCAGACGTCAATTTGGGCATGTCTTTCACAGCAAGAGTGCCATAACTTTGAAAGAACACATATAATACAATAGTCTTTTCAACACTTCTTAGAGACCTTCCTTAACTAGTCTGAGAAACTGAACACACCGCCACACTGACTGCATATGCATTACTAGTAATACAAGTGTCAGAGCCTCACTTCACGACAGCAACAATGCAGTCGGAGAATTACCGAGTACTATGTGATAATTAAAGCCCGGATTTTTATGTAATATCAAGGTGCGAAATATGTACATATTTATGTAACGAAAAACATCAAAATATGTAATGAAGTATGTAATGTAAACAAAATATGTAAAATTATGTAATAATTTAAATGCTAAGATTACAACCGCAAATCTAAATGCAGACTGCAAATTACCCAGAATTTTGTAATTTGATGGGTCTGTAAGTACATGAATTAATTACAATGACTTAAAATATACTAAATATAGAAATAATTATAGCGAAAGTGTTTTGTTTTATGCAGAATTTACCTAAAATTTATTTTCAAGTAATCACAAAATATAAATATGTGTTTTGGATTATGTTTATTAAACTTACTCATTTCACATAATATTTTACTTAAATTTTAGACGGTAAAGCAATGTTGAAATACTGAACCAATTTATCAATGAGTGAAACAATCAATTCAAAATAATTAAATTTTATAATGAAGATGCATTTTCAGTTTTCTATCTCTTGACATACACTGAACAACCAGACATTTTCATTTTGAGTCTTTTGCTTCTTTCAACGTACAGTGAATAACCATATACTTCTCCATATTTTCAGGGGTCATTGTTTGTCTCCTATTGGATAAAATGTTCTTATATGCAGGGAAGCTTCTCTCCAAGTCACGCGAAGTAACAGGAGGATATTTTAGCATAGGAATCTGATTTGCAGAGGTATGTTTTGATAAATCAACAGTCACCATTTAGCACTTTAGACACGGACACAAGCGTAGAGTACCCTGGATTCCTGTTTAGCACAGCTTTGAATTTTTCACCAACCTTCCTTCCTGCATCTCCTGCAACTACACTAAGCTTCTGTGATGCACGTTCCATTAAATCCATAGATTCGTGAAGAAGGGAACCAAATGTTTCCAAGTGCTTGATGGTGCTAGGCAACCAGCCGGTTACTTTTGATGTAAGCACAGGAGCTTGCCACTTTAAATGTCCAGAGATTCACGTATGGAAACAGCTACTTCTGTTCGCCACTGACTGGACTCCTTCAAAATGCTCACAGCTTCTAACCACGTACCCCATCTTGTAAGTACCGGCTCAGGAGGCAAATGGACATGTTGGAGATGATTTTTATAGCACTGGATTCTGTGCGGTGGTTTCACGAAGACCTTTTTTGTTGCTGATATCAACTTATTCCCACAGGGAAAATTACTTCTTACTACTTGAGCAACAAGTTGCAATGCATGGGCCAAGCAGGTTCATTCGGGTAGGAATCCTTAAGGGCAGTAGCAGCTGTAATCGTGCATCTGAATACATAATTAAAACCTTTTCCTCACACACACCCTCTGGCCACAGAATCTTCATCCCATCATTTACAAATCTTGCAGTTGTAGAATGATTTGTTTCTTCTAACACCTTGCAACAGATTAGAAATGGTTTTGCTGGACTTTCGGAATCTAGTTTTCCTACTACTAAATTTGTTATGTACCGACCCATGTCATCTATAGCAACTGCTTCTCCATAACACACATGAAGATACTTTTTCCTCAGAGTAGAGTAGAAATAACTTTCTTGCAATATTTTTCTAGAAAGGAACAAAATTGAGGAAATTGAAGTTTATGCCATGGAATATTAGCTGTAACCATTGCACTGCACAGGTCTTTAAAAAATCATTTCCGGACAGTTCCTGTTACATTTGTGTCAACAGAACTTGCTTTCTAGAAGGCTGTAGGTGTCTGTTGCGTATGCGAAGAGCACTTTTGATATGTTGTTCCAATTGAGACTTCATGGCACAGCCAATTCTTTTACTGCATGCTCAACAGACTATTACTTTTCCGTCGGCTGTAAAGGCACTATCTAATTTCACCCATGAATTCAATTTGCAGGATAGTGAGGACGCAACTGGTGCCATTTTACTAAGACTTGAGAGAAACTAACTGCAGTATTATCGCCTCGCTATATTGATGGTTGTCCAGCAGCTCACTTTCTTTCCTCGCAGCTGTTATCTTACCATCGTGACAATGGTAACAAATTTCTCCAGTTCTTGTAAATGCTCAAAGCGCTACGAGAAACGTGACACTGGAGGTCAACATTGTCGAGCGGTACCTGCTTTGATATAAACGGATAGCAATCAGAATGAGGCGAGGCGGTTATCATCGCATTCTTAATTTAACTTGCATTCTATTTCGCAGATTGATTTTTGTTGCTTTGAGCAAAACTTGTGAAAACAGTAGTTTATAATGTGACTACAATATTTTTAAAAAAATAATAAAATTGTAATGAAACCCAGAAAATATGTATGTTTTATGTAACATCGTTAAAATATGTAGAAACGTGCAAAATATGTAAAAATATGTAAAATAAAAATTTGTAAGGGAGTCCCAAATGACGTAATTCGCCAACATTTTTACTTCTCATTGAAATTTATGCAGGATTTAAAATATGTAATTACACAAAAATCTGCGCTCTAGTGATAATAAATGGAAGTAGAATATTTATGCACATGTTTAAATGTTTTGTAAGTTCAATTATTTATCCAACCTGTTCCTTACTTGAAAATATTAAATAAGTGATAATATACGCAATGTAGTAAGGAACTATTTCCAATCGTGCTGAAAGTTGTGCTGCGGCATAATGTTAACATCCGTACCCACTTTAAGGCTGGAAAGGGTATAGTTAATTGATTTATAGGTATTGCGCTATTTGTACCTTCTTCAGTATTCTTTTACACTCATATAATCTTAACATCTGAATGAGGACAAACATTAAAATGTAATAAATGAATATTTTTAAAATAAAAATGAAGAATATTAAATTTATACACTAGGAGTCAAATAGAGCTCTTTGGGTGTTAGAGGGGTTAGGGAAAGGAAAGGCTGAGTGTCCTAGTGTTAACCAAATGTCAGATATTGCTTTAATAAGCACACCTTTCTTTGTAGCAAAATTCGATTCTGGAGCTTTGTTCTGGTTTTGCTGTTGACGTGGTCTTTTTTTCATTTTCTGTTCTTTCTGTTCTCTCATATCTGAAATCAAAATGTTTTAAGTCACACATTAGGTTTCATTCTGTTAACAACGTATGGATCAGATAACCATCAACTGCATTATCATCACACTCCTTGTGCATTCCTCAATACACAATGTGACTACTATGCAAAGAATAAATTATTTAAGACTGGCTAGTGTATGGTAATGGGAGTAAGAGCGAGTCTGAGCGTATTAATGCATGCCCACATTATACGGCTCATTCTTGAGAAGAAAGGAGAGGAGAAGGAGGAGAAACAAGTAACATTGACACCACAATACAAACACCAACTGCAATAAATTAAAAAACATTAAAAAAGGAGGTAACGTGACTTTACTGAATTAACATCAATCTATTATTAACAAAAGTATTTATGATACTGTTTGTGTGTAACTTTTACCTGGAGTCAATATTATCACACTACTGAACAAGTTCATATGGATAACTCCCTTTGCATTCTATTCCATGAATGTAATCACTCTTAGTTTAAAACCTGTTGTATAACTGACGTTTTGCTCAAATTTGCATTGAGTATCTTCAGAGGACCCAACAATGAGTGGGGGCCAGAGAATCAGTCTCCCTTCTATATACGAGGCGTACTGCCCCTCATCGCTGATTGGCTGGCAGATCTCCAATCCCAATGCTCCCAGTTCTGTCGTGTTTTCCCTAGCTGTTCATTGCTGTGGGATGATTTTTTATTTGTAGTTGTTCTAGTGCTGGTATCCATGTTTCCTGTCGCCTAGTAGCCTATTGCCCTCTTCTTTGCAGTTGAAATTAGCCTTGCATTTATATATTTCTATCGCCTCACAATATAATCTGGCATAAAATTTCTCTGAGGAACTGATGAGCTCTTAGCTGTATGTGATGGCCGTTTTGAAGGGCATGTTCTGCTACTGTTGATTTTCCTGTGTACCCGTGTACACTACTGCAGTAGTGTTCGTGTTCTTTTAATCTTTTTTTTATGCTGCGCTTGGTTCTCACTTCTCTTGTGTTTGTATTGTTTCATATTGCTGATTACAGTTAAGCAATCCTATTATTTCTTGTTCACTTCTTAACTGTAACCCCATCTGCTGTATAAATTTTCCAATTTTTATTTGCTGACTTTCATTTATGCATGTTTCATGCTTACATTATTTTCCTTTGGTCCCCTGGAAAGCATATAAATGAAGTTTTACTGCATTTCTCAATTGCATTTGTAGTGTTTAACATCTGCTTTTACTACATACGACACCGCAGCGGTGACACTGACAATGAATGAAGATGGAGCACCACTAGAATGAGATGGTGGGGGAAACTGGAGAACCCAGAAGAAACCCATCCCAGTGCTGCTTCGTCCACCACAAATACCACATGCGGTTGCTGGGAATGAACCCAGGCTGCTTTGGTGAGAAGCGAATGCTCTAACCACTCGGCTACAGCACAGCCCCTTTTCTCAATTTGAACACCTGGAATACTAATGCGAGTTATGTGATAAGCCTTGATTGCTTGTCTATAAATCAATGCACAACCATTATGCCATGAAATACAGTATGAAATAATAGTGTGAAGTTGCCACACAGAATGGTTTAAAAAAAAATTTCACTGACAAACCTAAAACCAAAGATGGTCAAGGAAACAAGTACACTAATGGTCATTGAAAATGTCTCAACTACTGCAGATTCACCTGGCATCCAAATCTTTGAAAAAGCTTTCAAGGAATTCTATGCGTAAACAAACACAGCATCAAGAATTGGGACCATCCTTTAAAGAACACCACACCAAGAACAGAACTGTCTGGAATATGCCAAACAAACTGCCACAATCTTTAAAATAGATATGGGTAAAAATGAAACTTCCATTTGCTGGCCTGGGTACGATAGTATATACAGGATGGAAGGGAAGTCATTACATTCCTTCTAATATGTGCTTCATAAAAGCATTACAAACAAAAGGGTCTAATGGCATTTCAAAAAAATAAATGGTTTTTGATCCAACTTGGATATGTAATTCCAAAGGAATGAATGAAGATAACAGTTTGTTACTTGCAAGAAGCGTAGAGTAACTTATTTCTGACATAGCTTCGGTAGTAATTATGGGACATCACACAGGGTTTCGATATAATTAATCACTTAAAAGACGTGAAGGAATCTCCAAGCAGCCTTTTCACATGTACAGTAAGTCGACAACGTTGCATTGAGGTTGGTCAGGGAATTGACCTGGTTTATGGATGTAAACAGGTTCGCTTTCGCTTTAATGTTTTGGAAGCTAACGCTTCCACTCGCGCAGTAAACACAGAAGGACATGGCTCGGGTATTAGTTTGTGTTCTCAAGCACTGTTACTGTGTTTATGTACTGAGCTAGTGAAAGTGACACCCACACAATCTGCAGTGTTGCCAGCTTGTTTATGACAAAACTAAAATATCTCTGTAGCAAATGGTCAGAGGCAAAAACTTAAGATACAAAATGTGTTCCAAACATGGAGATCTATCACTGGCTTAAATTAATGTAGTGACTTCCCTTCCACCCGGTATACATGATTTGTTTGCACTGCAACGATCTTGGTATTGTTCCACTAGCTCACTAGCAGTGAATGATCTGCTCAAGGCTACAATTTATCATATGTGAATTTCAACTATCAATTACTGCTGTAAACACAACAGTTTGTCCATTGTGCATCTCAAAGGTGAAAGCTTATTCAGACATCTGTAAATTACTTTCAAGTATTCTTATTATCATGGCCTGGATGTTTATGAAATGTCAGCTTTTATTTATGGTGTTTTGCATGGAAAATATAAGCAAAGCAGGGTCTTATCTATGGAGATTAAAATTATGCAATTCTATGGGTAATATAGCCATGTTTTGGCTTTTTCAACCTTTTTCTGTCATTTTTACTTTCTCTAGTGGTAAACAGAAGTATTGTATTCCACCCAAAAATTTGATGTCAAGATTTCACTGGAAGTGTGTGTGTGAGAGAGAGAAAGCCTGTGGACAGCATAACTCAAAAATGAAGTCGGTTAAAAACTGAGACAGAATATTAGAAGACCCCAAAAGAAAATCGTTCATGTAAATGTTTGTTAAAAGTGTAATTCGTTTTTTGATGTTGGTATGAGATAATTAAATGACGAAAACATGTTGATAAGGTTCATTGTTACGAACAACTAAGTTTGCACAAAGACGTCATAAATTTTTCCATATTTGATTTTAATATATGTGTATAAATATTAGAATTGTTTGTATTCCATAATAAAAGTAGGGGAGGAGGATTAGGGATCGCTTCCCTAACGAGAAAGAACTATTTGATGAATAGCGCGGATGAATATGAAAAAGGCGGTGTCGCGTCAAACGATGCCAAAAAACTGTTCACTAGCGTCTCTGTATTCGGCATGGATGGACGCATTTTTATGTGTACGCGTCATGAAATAGTAAAAGTGAATTTACTAAGTGTTTAGAGACCTTTAATTAAATTTCGGCGATGCTAGGGAAGTTGATCCGCTAAAATAAGACTTTCTACTGTGATACGATTTAAAAATTGTGAACAAGAAGGTGAAAATAAAATGGTTTGACTAAAGTTAAACCCGAGTGTATGTTCATTCCATCCGTTACCACGCCCTGAGGGAAATAAGAGCCACATCGCTCAAACAAGAAGTCACCCACAAACAAAAACAGCACCAAAACCAAAGTTGGTATTTAAGTTTAATGTCTTTCAAAGATGCAACACGAAGATTTTGAAGAAAATAGCCCCGCCCTAAACTACCCTTTACATGGAAAAGTTTTCAAAAATTTTGATTTTCTTGAAAATGACTGTAATGATTTTGATTAAAATGCCATATGTTTACGATATTTGTATGACAAATGAAATGTATATTTTGAATTTTCTGGCTATAGCCCCTGTAGTCGTATTTACTCTGGATAACTTTTGAATAATTCACAAACGGTAAGAGATCAACAAAATCTTACTATCCAGAAAATATAAATCTTACTAAAACACAATTTATGTCCAAATAATTTTTTTTGTAGAATGAACCATTTCAGAGATATTCCTTGTTATTTGTGTCAGTTTCGGAAAACTTAAAAATGTCGTGAAATGGAACATCATTGTTCATTTTTTCACATGTTAAGCGTGCGAGAATGGGATTGCTTTAAAAGATTTAACTATTGCACAAAGTCTACTGTATTGCCATATTCCCCTTGTACCTACAAGGAAATAAGCAATAAGATAATTTGTACAAATGTTTATCTCAACTAACAGAAAGAAGAAAGAAGATAAGAGTTTGTAAGAATACTTAATAGAAGAGTAGAGAAAGTCATGTGTGTGCAAAACATCAGATTTTTATATTTCTACTCCAGTACCGCATATGTGCTTGCAGTCATTTTGGTGCAGTATTAAATGGAATGCGTTGTTGGGTCTTTGAGCTTTGGAATCTTTGTGATCTCGGGTTGTGGTACACGGTGAAATGAATTGTGGACTTGAGGTTAAATTTTTGTGTATTATTTTATTCACACCTTCTTGTCCACAGTATTTAAATCATATCACAGTAGCAAATCTTTTATTTCATTGGATCAACTTCCTTAGCACCATTGAGATTTAATGTCTGAATATTTAGCGATATTTTGCGAAACATGTTTTCTATCACTTTATACTTTGTCAATCTTATGTCCTTTCACTAAATTGTACACTTCGTGTTAACTAAGTTGTTGAAGTTAATCAATGTGTCACTTATTTCCTTGTAATTAGACGTCTTTAAACACTTAGTCACTTCACAATCATTAGTTCAGGGTGTGCACATACAAAAATGTGTCTATACTGTACTGATGTTACCGGTAAGAATGAAGAACTGATCTTACCGCATCTTCTGAGTTATGCGCATGTATCCGTCTGCATATTTTTATAATCCCGACAATTCTAAGAAAGCAATTCCAATCCATCCCTTTAACATTTTTGGCATTAAATATTTAAAACAACCCTTAATTCTTTACACACAATTGAAATATGGCAGTTAACAATTACAACATTGATAAACAGGCAATATTCTCAACAATAGAATGACGTAACACAAAGTCAATTACAAATTTGAAATAAGTCATATTCACAATGTATTTAATTTAATTTGGGGACTAATTATATATACTGTTTCAATCTCATAGAGCTGTTTTTTTTATCACATCTTCTAATTCTTGTCTGTAATATTTCTTACAGTTATCTTTCTTAGAAGTATATGTTTCTGTGAATTTGGAGAGTAAGCTGTATAGAAAGGCAGACATGTAGGAAGTGAGAGATGGACAGTTTAGTATGGCCGTTGTCAGGTTTTCTGGCATGGTCAATTGTTTCCGTAATTAAAATTCTCAGGAATCTAATAGTCCAGTCTCTAAGATACCTAACGGCAAGTATACAACCAGCCCTCATTTTCCGGACTCGTGTATGACCGCGAATACTCACTTGATCATGCCAAAAACTAACAGTTCAATAAACTAATCAACAAACTCCCAAACCAACTACACTTTGCAACAACTACTGACTGCCTGTTAGGAACATGTTTTAAATAGAATATGCCATTGCGTCGCGATAACATCTGAGTTTCTATGGATGAAGCAAGTGACAATGAAATGAGATATGTGGCAAACATTGTTCAGAGGTTTTTTTCCCATGTAAGTCAATGTTGCGTGAAATAAGTAATCATTTATTTTTTAAAAATTTAAAATGTGTGTAATTTCTACTGTAATTCTTCCTGATCGATCTTCAAAATGTGACATTCATTTCATCCTGTGCAAAGTTGAGGGTTAGCTCTGGATTAAGCAATCAAATAAATTAAACATGTAAGAATAAAATTAATAGTATTATTTATTCATTTATTAATGAGTGTGCTAGATCTTTAAAATAGATTTTCAATATAATGTTTATTTACTTATTTACTCATTTAGCTACAACATAGTAAAGCTCCAATTACAGTAAGTACATGTAATTTGTTCAAACAAGTTTGACTAAATACAAAACAAGAATACAAGAAGGACTACAAAGAAACTAAAAATAAACTATTAAGCTATTACTGAAGACAAGACATTGCAAAATGTATACTAATCAAGCGAATAAGTGATATAACTGAATAAACAATAATTAAACAAATTTGAATATAATACAAAGTATTAAGAGACAGACTAAAAATGAAACATCTATAAAACTATGTTAATTCAAACACTATTAAAATTTTAGATTTTGAAAATATGCCCAAAAATTATAGGTCATATTTTCTAATTTTGCAGTCATAAATGCTTGCCTATTTCTAACATTTTTAGATCCTAAACATCCGGGCCCTGATTATTATTGTTGCTGTTTCTGTCTGATTAGTCCACTGAAATGTCTGCTGAAAAATTCATACTTGGAAAAACAATTTTTACGTACAATACATATGTAAAAACCAAATCATGTAGACAATTCAGTAGACATTTCCTGTTGTTCCAGTTACATGATACTGTCACATGTCTGGTTAATAACCTTAGCACAGCAGGATCGCTCAACCTAAGGTGCAAAGAACACGTTCTAATGAAGAAAACTGACAAAATAGCATCACCATTCAAACACTCTTTAAAGAAGTCTATAAGCACTGCTGAACGCACTGGCTCGTTTGAGTGTTTAATTGATTATAGGATGTTATACTTAATGGAGAATCTGCAGGCTTTCAGTTTTATATTCCCCACTTAAAAGCAAATGCCATTTATTTCCATCAATATATCAGATAAAGTAGAGGACCGTAGGCCTCACTTGGCTTAAATATGTGGTGTGTTACAAGAATACCTACTAGTTTCCTGACATTCAGACCTCAGTTCAACTTGCTACGAGCATTACATGTCATGTCACTATTACCAACCTCTGAATACAAAACAAACTTGCTAACAATCAATCGTCAGTACTTTGAAGTTCAGATCATGGTCCCTGTTTTTCAAAATGAACATTTTTCTTCCCAACCATTAAATCTATGGGCCCATTTAACTGATTTAATAATTTAACTTCTGGATTTATTTCATGAATGACCAAACATGATCTGCCACAGTTGATTTATCAATCTGTTTATATGTGGTGGTGGTGGCAGCGGCGGTGGTGGTGGTGGCAGTGGTGGTGGTGGTGGCAGTAGCAGCGGTGGTGGTGTGGTGGTGGTGCTAGTGTTCCTTTTACTCCTCTGGGAAGCATAGGGCCTTGATAAAAGCACGCCCTTAATCTCACTCCACGCTTTCAGCTTTTGTTCGGACTATATTGTACAATGTTATTTTAGCTCTGCCATGTCTTCTGTTTGATCCCAGGGGGTTCCATTCTACGGCAGCTCTTTTTATATTTTCTGTTTTCCTTCTAAGCAAGTGGCCAATCCATCTCCATTTTCTATACTTCATTTCTTTTGCAATTTCATGTTGATCTGATATTTTCCACGTATCTTTATTTGATATGGTTTTTGGCCACCATATTCCTAAAATGAATCTTAAGCTTCTATTTCTAAATACCTACAGTATCTGTTTATGCTTAATATTTCTAAAATGTTCCTTTATTCTAGTTTCTAAATGGTGTTTAGTTTTAACAATGTAAATCTTGTCACAATCCCAACAACTAACTTGATAAATGTCAGACCTTTTATAATTTGGAACTTTGTCCTTTTTAGAAAAATTAAGCACATTTTTTATATATTTATTTTGAGGAGCCAAAGTCACTCCACATTCTTTAAAAATGTTTGTAAATTTTTTATTAACTCGAGGGTGGTAAATAATCTTTTTAAAATTATAGAAGCTTCATTTACAGCCTTTTGATATTTAAATAAAGTGTGTTACAGGCCTTAAAACAACAAGGGATTCCCATTATACATAAGGTTGTATATACCAAACCAGCTCAGTAAAAGTAAGTACAGAAAGAGCCGGAGAAAGGTTCCAAATAAAAAGGTATGAAACAAGGAGACCCTCTATCACCAAAGTTATTTATAAGTGTGCTGGAATATCAATTCAGAAAATGAAATGGAAACGTAAACACAGAATAAATAAGATGGTCAGAAACTGACATCTCACATTTGCAGATGACTTAACTAATAGCAAGGTAAGCAAAAATGCTAGAGGAAATGATTAGGGAGCTGGACAGATGTAGGACTCACAATGAACCTCACAAAAACAAAATTAATGACCAATGGATCACAAGACTCTATCCAAGTATGTCAATCATCGCTCAAGTATGTGCAGCAGTACGTGTATCTTGGACAAAGTATCTCCCTGAGCAAAGACACAGAGTAAAATAGAACTAGCATGGAATGAATTTTGGTCACAAGTTCCTACTCACAGACGAAAGACTAGAAGCAAGTACAAAAGCAGAAATCCAAGACAAATGGTTATACCAGCACTACTTTGTGGTTATCAGACATGGTCCCTGACAGAAAAACTGAAAAAACAGCTACAGGTGTGTCAAAGGAGAATGGAGCATAAGATCCTAAACGTTTCACTAACAGACTGAATCAGGAATGACAAACTTAGAAGGACAAAAATGTGCAGAAAGGGCAGAAAACCTAAATTGGAAATGGGGCCGACCCATATCATGCACAAATAACCAGAAATGGACACTTCCGCAAGAAGGACGAAGAAATGTGGGACATCAAAGGACCAGATGGGCAGACTATTTTCGAACCAAAGTGGGAAGTCAATGGTCAAGAGTCGCAAGAAACAGAGAAGTTGGTATCAACAAGCACCAAACAGGGCAGAAAGACGGTGGCAGTGTGTGCGAAAGCTGTGAGAAGTGCAGTACAGAACTGTTGGGACACGGGAAAAGCAGAAGGATTTTACAAGCGGTAAATAGGATTAGGAATAAGAAGACAGTTCAGCAACATAACAAAACTCCCAAAGATTCGCTCGCTCACCTTACGAGCCAGTTGCTGTGTAAACAGGCCTTTGCCCATATGGGATGCCTATAGGCTAAATTTATTATTGCAATTATCTTTTTATGTATCAAATCTGAATTACAACCACTAATTAATTACTGCAGTGTTTATAATGTGTTTGTATTCTCTGTTAAATTCTTCTTCACTAAGGGGTTCATTTATCAACCTATAAATTAAACTGTTGGAAGCTGTGAATTTATGTGAAGGATTAAAGCCTTTTTTATGTAATTATGAGTATGTGTTCACTTTCTATATTTACTATTGCCCTCAGGGGTCTCCGTCTAGGGGATATGTGAATAGTGACCACAAGGTACCCAAGCTGAGCAGAACATTACTTCCACTTACTGGTGTTTTGCTCCTCACTGTAACTTTCCTATCTGACCTTACCTTGGTCATCTCTTGTTCTCTTCCGACCCCGATGCTATTAGGGTTCCTGAGGGCTAGGGAGTCTTTATTTTTCCAACCTCTCCATTTCTCTAATTTTTCTATAAAACCTTAACCCCTAACATGCTGACCTGTCATGGCATGTAATACGTCTTCTGATTGGTAATCAGAGGATATGGTCGGTGAATTTATTTTGATAATTCTCCCGGTCAGGTCGGTGAGACCCGTAAACCAACGACAGGTGTGGTCCCCCAGACATTCTGGGGGTTGTGAGAGAGCGATGTGACCGCCAAAACATAAAAATATGGTGCTCTCTAAAAAAAACGGTTACTATTACTGCTATTGCTCTCTTTTTTTATGAAATATGACTCGAGGGGTAAAATGTTCCGGAGTTAAAATAGTCCCCCATTCGGATCTCCGGGCGGGGACTACTTCTCGAGAACCAAAACATTATACTAATAGAAGATCTAACATCAGACTTCTACAATGGAATGCGGGTGGTCTCATTTATTCAAACAGTGATTCCTGAGTATGCTCGAAATACAGCAGTTGCAACCTTCAGGTTGATTACAGGACATGATTGTCTGGCAAAACATTTAAACAGAATTGGGATATATTCTTCACCACTCTGTCCTCTATGTGATCTGCAAGAGGAAATGGACCGAGACCACCTTCAAATATGCCCAGCCACTTCTAGTGCCCCATGCATCAGTGAAAAATATTGGAGAGCAAGAGGATTAATGACTTCATTGTCAGAAATCCAGCATTAGCTAACAACAACATATTTACTACAATTCAGTTTATTTTTCTCATGATCTTTAAATACAAGAACAGAAGAGAATCATTGATTTCAGTTTTCAAAATGAATTTTATACCTTTATCTTGTAAATTCAGATGTTTTAAAGCATCACTGATCGGTTTCCCCAGGTACAATAGCAAAAATGTCCTCCACATATCTATACCAGATTTTAAAAATTAAAGTGTATGCTTTACTGATTTGTACTTCTAGCAAGAAATGGTGAAAGTGACTTACCCTGTTCTGCCCTGCCCGGCCTCAAGCCATAAGGCCCATAGTTATCAGGTGGTGCTTGGTTAAATGGGCGATGCTTCGGCAAGCTGCAACAGATAACAGACAACAAATTCTACAGCTGTTTAATGTTAATATCATTACAATGACTTTTCTAATGATTAGCCCGTTTCTTAAATTTTATAAATTTCCCTAAGTTTACATTTCATTTTAGAAGATTTGATACGTTCTATTCACACTGCTTTCTTTACTCATTCCTCTACAAACAACTCATACAGAGGGTTCAATCGGAACCAAAAAATTTGATGCCATAGCCAGGATTTGAACCACAGACCTTCCACTTTACATGCTTTTTTTTTTAAATTAACGTCCTCCACAAAGGGAGTCTGACAACAGAGATAAATACTCCAAGGGCGACTTATCTTAAGTACTTTGTGTCCTGGGATTAAATAACTTATTATTTATTTATGCCAACAAACTTACTGTTGGTGTTTTTAAACACACAAGCTGTGTGTGAGCGATGTTTCAGAGGTAGAACTGGAACTGAAAAATTCAATACTACAGCCAGGATGTGAACCACAAACCTTCCGCTTTACACTCGGATGCTCTAACCATTAAACTGCTGTGACAACCTGCTAGAATGACATTACCCCAAGGGTGACTTACTATCATATGTACTTTATGCACCGGGATTGAAATATGTACTTTTAGGTGGTAATTATTATTTATTTATGCCAACAAACCTACTGCTGGTGTTTTTAAACACACAAGCCGAGTGTGGGTAATGTTTGAGAAGTAGAATAGAAACTGAACAATCCAATGCCACAGCCGGGATTTAAGCCACAGACCTTCTTCAGGTTGTCACAGTAGCTTAATGGTTAAGAGCATGCTTGCATAAATTTTGCAGAAGTTCTGTGGTTCAAATCCTGGCAGTGGCATTGAATTCTTCAGTTCCAATTCTACCTCTGAACTTGTGATATTTGTGCAATACTATATAACCATATATTGTGATAAATGTTTACAGAGTTCTTCTGACGATATGTCCTGGGTAATTAAAACATATGGATGAATAAATCTATCTCTCAAACATTGCCCACACATGGCTTGTGTGTTTTTTTAGTGTATTTAAAATCCTGTGTACACTTAGTGTATGTATAAATACAACATACTTAGAAATGGATTACGCATAAAGCAGGTTCAGCTGTAGTTATAAAGCTTAAGTTATGTTTGTAAAACATTTTCCAACAAATCGCCCAAATAAGTAAATTTAAATATATATAACATGCAACTGACATTGACTTTGGAAAAGTATCATAAGTTGTAAAGTTGACGCAATGACCAATCCTAGAGGTAATTAAATAACATGTACACTGGTGAGAGAGGCTGTTTGATAAATAAGGAAAGAAAACTCACCCGTAGGCTGTGCACATGTTCTGTTCATACCACTCAGCGTAGCTGTCGACAGGGTTCACCGGCAATATGGATGGGTAAGCAGAGGGCCTAATGTGCGATGGGTATGAGCCATTTCCAAAACCTCGTTCACCCCTATATCTTCCCCTTGACTTCCCTCCTCTCTGCGGCTTGTTGTTGAAGTCTCTGAATGGTTTGTGATCTGCAATAGCACACACCACAACATTATTAATATCTAACAACTGTCAGTGACGACTATCAAGTTGAAGATTCTCAATTCTTTACGTATGTCATCACTTTTCCCTCTACCTTTTAGTGTGTATCCTGCTATGTCTTAGAAATGCATCTCTGCCGGTTCTATCTTTCCATATGTTTGGTCATTGTCGATCCATACGTTAACATGGAACAGTCAGCACTTTGTCAAATTTTATTTTTGTCTCTTTCCTTGTAGTTTTTAATTTTTGCTTGATGGTACCCCGTATCTTGGTTGAATTTATTAATTTTGTTTAGTATGTCATCATGACATTAATTGTACTGGACATACTTGTTACAATCATGTAAAATCTCTGGATAATGTATGCCGAAGCAATACCTTCCAGCCGCTATATATATATAATATTAATGAAGGAATCACATTTTCAGTAGTAGAATCTGAAATATTAATGGCACTGTGTCTAGATGCTTATTCTATTGAAGTTTGACATTAGCTAACCTGGTTATGAATTGGAAGCAGATGAATTATCATTGGTTGGCACAAACAAGTGACATTCCCAATCACAAAATCAATTTTCTGCTTGGCTATTCATATGATCAGTAATGTGTATTCCCATTCTCTTATCCACTCTATTGTGGAAAAAAAAAATTTAAGTGAAGGTGAGTGTAAAAAAGTGACTCAAAATGACCTCAAACAT
Organism: Tenodera sinensis; assembly: GCA_030765045.1. NCBI lineage: Eukaryota > Metazoa > Arthropoda > Insecta > Mantodea > Mantidae > Tenodera > Tenodera sinensis. The sequence continues at coordinate 118,261,399 of CM060971.1, forward strand.
GAAGAATACTTCACTGTTCATAGTGCTTCTATTTGTAATATTCATAATAAGCTCAAGTTCCCCACAAATCTATTTCATCTCACCAAATTAAAGTAAAGAATAGTTTTTCAGTGGGTACCAGCACGTTGTGCACTGTAAAGCGATGACAACGCTGATTATCTAGCCAAAAAGGGATGCAGTAGTATACAAAAGCCTTTTACACAAGACAACACAACTTTTACACAACACAATAAAAAGAATTATACATCTACAATTACAAGAAATGATTGCACATCACTCTAAAATTTCAGAACACAAAAGATGAGAATCTGTCATAAATCAGAACATCCCTGGATACCCAAGAAAAAGTGCAGTTGCAACTTTAGACTATTCATAGGCCATGACCATCTAGCAAAGCATCTCCATAGGATTGGCATTTATTCTTCAAGAGGAAATGGATAAAGATCATCTTCAATACTGTCCAGCTATCATCAATGTGGCATCATTGAATGAAAAATACTGGAGAGCAAGAGGATTAATGGTTTCATTATCACCAAAGATCGGAAGTTTAGGCATTATAAATCACTAAAATATGCAGGCAAAAAATCATTATAAATAAAATAGGCAGGCAAAAAAGCATTATAAACAAAATAGGCAGGCAAAAAAGCATTATAAATAAAATAGGCAGGGAAAAAGGCATAAATAGCTAAAATAGTCAGGGAAAAAGGCATTATAAATAGCTAAAATAGGCAGGGAAAAGGCATTATAAATAGCTAAAATAGGCAGGGAAAAGGCATTATAAATAGCTAAAATAGGCAGGGAAAAAGGCATAAATACTAAAACAGATCTTATTTTTTATTTTATCTTTATTGATTTTCATTTTGTCATCGTAACACTCAGTTAAATAACATTTTTTTCAAACTTGACTTGCTAGATACAGATTGGTTAGCATACATCTCCAAAAGCTGTGATAATGTAGGAATCTGTAGTTTCCACAAAGGGATGCTGGCGCTGAGGAAAATTTTATTTATGTAAGTTGAATGCAAGCTGAGATTTTTGACTCAATGTTACAATTACTGTTGAAAGCAAAGAAATCTTCCCAGTAGGCTTGGAAGGTGCAAGTTTTGTGTTTGATGGTGCCAATATGTTGTGATATAAGATACTTTTATCATAGTTCACTGAGTACTCACATATTTTGCATGTGAATACTTTACCATCGGCATGAAATACATCGGATCCAAAAGTATTAACATAACTTTGTAATTTACTCTCGTAAAGGAACACTGAATTTTGGCATCTTGCTGCTAGCTACAACAATATCACAATGAAAACTGAAAGAAAAACGAAGTTAGACCCGCCCTTCTTATTGCCTTTTAAAATAAATGCTCTCTGTTATCTATACATTTATTTGCACAGCAGCACTTATTGTTGCAAAGAAAATAATGAACAGAATGAAGGACACCTATGTTGTCTGCTAAAGACAGTATACATTCGGCAAAGTAACTTTCATTGTCACGGACTGATGGTAATTGAAGTAAACTGTACCTGAAGGAAACGTTTAATAATAAATAGATAAATAATGAAATAACGGCAACAAAAAGAATTTATTTTGTAAAATAGACATTTATATTTAAAAAGGCAGAAAAAGGTAATATAAAACTGTGGCATTTCAATCACAAAGCTATAATTTGTACACATTCACTTTCAAATTGAAGATGGGTTTGACACATTTAAAAAGATATTCTGCCTAAGTTCCAGTTTCTGATTATCACAAATCCAGCATTAGCCAACAACACAATTTGTATACTGTGATTAAGTGAGACAAAAACGGCCTGGCGATCCATTCAAAGTTGAACAGCATGAGCACAAACATCAGAAACTGCTGTAAACATACCTGTGGTAAAGGATGGGAAGGGCCCACATAAAATAACCAGTGTGATGGCATGCATGAGTGATGATATTGTTAAACACTAGCATAATATGTGAGACAGAATATTAGAAGACCCCATAAGAAAATCGTTCATGTAAATGTTTGTTAAAAGTGTAATTTGTTTTTTGATATTGGTATGAGATAATTAAATGACGAAAACATGTTGATAAGGTTCATTGTTACGAACAACTAAGTTTGCACAAAGACGTCATAAATCTTTCCATATTTGATTTTAATATATGTGTATAAATATTAGAATTGTTTGTATTCCATAATAAAAGTAGGGGAGGAGGATTAGGGATCGCTTCCCTAACGAGAAAGAACTATTTGATGAATAGCACGGATGAATATGAAAAAGGCGGTGTCGCGTCAAAACTATGCCAAAAAACTGTACACTAGCGTCTCCGTATTCGGCATGGATGGACGCATTTTTATGTGTACGCGTCATGAAATAGTAAAAGTGAATTTACTAAGTGTTTAGAGACCTTTAATTAAATTTCGGCGATGCTAGGGAAGTTGATCCGCTAAAATAAGACTTTCTACTGTGATACGATTTAAAAATTGTGAACAAGAAGGTGCAAATAAAATGTTTGACTAAAGTTAAACCCGAGTGTATGTTCATTCCATCCGTTACCACGCCCTGAGGGAAATAAGAGCCACATCGCTCAAACAAGAAGTCACCCGCAAATAAAAACAGCACCATATGATAATAGCAAAAAGCACTATTAAAATATTCTAAAAGCTGCATGGACTCTTACCTATGAGATTAGGTTTGTTATAGGTTTGCACTGTGCACACAATGGGCCTATACACAACAGGTTCATTGCCCTGAACTTTCTCCTCGGCCACTGCTGCAATGCTCTCAGGGTCCACCTTTGCCTCCCAGTCCAGAATAATGTTTTGAAGTAATGTCTCAGAGTTGTTTGACAGATGTGTTTTACTCTTGAAGACATCTCTTATCTTCACATAATGCTTATCCACAGCCTGCAAGTATCAGTGACAACGGTCTGAGTTATAAGTCAACAACAATAGCTCTCAAGATGAAAGGTGCCATAAAGTCAATAAATGTTTACTTTCTCTTCTTACAGAGAACATCGTATTCCACCCAAAGTTCGTCAAAATTCCGTTGGAAATATGTTTTGAGAACCTCTCAGTAAACCCCCAGCAAAAAATGCTTACATGTGCATCTGTGTGCACAGCATCACTCAGGGACCAACAATGGTTGAATATTTAAGTCTGAGATCTTCCGAGGGTACGACACTTAAGGTTTTCAAGACTCCCCCTCCAAAATATCTTTTACATGGAAAATGTTCTCTCCTCTGCAACAATGCTCCAGATACTGTTAAAAACAAACTACCTTTACTGTTTATTGTGAAAATGAAGATCCTAAAGTAACAACAAATTAGAAACTAAAAACTTCACTTATCTTAGTAATGTTGCAAGTTCTTTTTGCAAAACTGACTCAAGTTTCGAGTTGACTCCAACTCATTCTCAAAGCTTTCTGGATGACTCACATGATCATCAATGAAGTATAGATGACAGTGTATTGGCTATTTTAACGTTGGGAATCAGTAATTGTTGAAGTGTTTAACGCCTACTTTTACTACATATGGCACCGCAGGCGATGATACTGATGATACATGGAATGAGATAGTGGGGGAAACCAGAGAAACCGCCCCAGCGCCACTTCATCCACCACAAATCATACATACGGTGCCTGGGATCGAACCCGAGCCGCTTTGGTGAGAAGCAAATGGTCTCACCACTCGGCTATGGTGTGGTCGGCAATGAGTAAGGTAATTGTGGGAGCAATGTTGGCAGCGAGGCAATTTGTCTGCTTCTGACGTCAGCTCATGTGCAGTACATACATTTGGACTTACGACTATTTCAAATCAATGTACATATTTCTGAGCATTTACATTTATTGTTTTGTATGTTTGGCTCATAATCATGACTTCCTACAGCATGCAGTATCATAACTGATGTCACAACTTAATGTTTGCAGGACATAAAGTAAAGAAGAGGCAAAATGTCCAGATAAGTCGCAGTATTAAATTTTTTGGTGAAATCCAATACTCCCTGTATTTACTAAACATAATTAGCTTGGAAAGTACAAATGATACATGATGGTGAAATGACATTCATAATTATAACAAGTATCTTAGAGACTATAAGATTCACTTATCTAAATATTTGCTGCAAGTTCTTGAAATTAAAAGCAGACTATGTAGTTTCAAGGTTACAAAGAACAAATAGTTATGTTTGAGGTCATTTTGAGTCACCTTTTTACACTCACCTTCACTTAAATTGGTTTAAAAGCAGGAAACGTTTTCAAGACTGTTTGGTCCCATATAATAGAGCCCACTACAATAGACCTACAATAGTTTACAACAGACCCCACAGAAATAAGCGACATCATTAACCTTACGGAAATTTGCACAAAGAATAATTACTTCACATTTGACAATAAATTCAACAGACAATCCCACGGTTTAACAATGGGGAGCCCACTGTCACCGTCTTCAGCAGACATGTACATGAGCATTTTCAAACTCCCATTGTAAATTCCTTTCCAAATATGTTCAAATTTTGGAGAAGATACATAGAAGACATCTTCACTATAATCCCCCAGAAACTAAAAAAAAAAAAAAAAAAAAGAAAAAGACTCTCTGAAATTACTAAACCTACAGGACAACCATATAAAGTTTACAATGGAAACAGAAGACAACAACACATTACCTTTCGTGGACCTCAAAATTACTAGAGATATAGATGGTATAAAATTTAGAATATACAGAAAGCCCACACATAAAGAAAAATAGTTTCACACCAACTAGCAGTATTTAGAAGTTTAATTCACCAGTTATATAATGTTCCTTTGAGTAAAGAGGAATTTCTGAACGAGCAACATAATATACAAGAAACAGCATTACTAAATGGATTCAACCTGGCCACCATTAGGAACATGTCAAAAAATACAGAAAAGCTCAAGATAATCTTGCAAACCACTACGTTAACACCACTCACAAACAACAGCTGGAAATTTAGAAAATTCACCTACTATCCCTGGGCCTCCAGGAAGTTTGTAAGAATCTTCAAAAAGCTAAACATAAAACTGGCACCACAAAACAAATACAGTTTAAAAAACCTGCTGAACAGCCACTTAACAGTTCCTTACAATCTAAAATTTACCAAATCAACTGCAACAGTTGCGAAAAAAGCTATATAGGAAAAGCAAAAAGAAATTTGGATATCAGACTAAAGGAACATCAGAGGAACTTAAAATTAAAACAAACAGAAAAGTCTGTTGTGTCACACCACTTTTGGGATGAAAACCAAACATTGGCCTCAATATAAAATTGTTAAAAATCTCTAAATTCACCAAAAGAACTGCACATTTGGGAAAAAATTTACATAATCAAAAACAACAATAAAGTGATTAACTTTGAAATCCCAGCTTTAAATGAAGTGTTAAAGCTCTGTGCCCCTAACACCAGATGGCAGCAGGACGATGGCAGCAGAGAGGGGGAACAGGAAGATAGCATCAGTCACCCAACGGCTGATGATGGGACCGAACAGTCTTGAAAATGTTTCCAGTTTTTAAAACAATTTAAGTGAAGGTGAGTGTAAAAAAGTGGCTCAAAATGACCTCAAACATGGAAATACTTCACTGTTAAATAGTGCTTCTATTTGTAATATTCAACAAATAGTTACTTAAAATATCCTCTACATGGTGCAGCCAATCGCCTGTAGCAGCGTGTATGACATGTATGTCCAAATTCTGTACCGTTTCAGGGACTCATGTCGAGCAAGTTTTACTCTCAAGGCTTAACATATACAACAGTAGCTTAAGGACAATGTTCCCAAGTTTATGGGGCACATTGGGAAGTACAGGTTTTGGTTACCAACTATGGCACATCCAGAGTAAAGCTTGCCCAATAATAGTAAAAAATCTAGTCTGAGAAATCCCTTATGGATAGGTTGTAAGTTCTATGCTTGCAATGTTAATTTTAAGAGATTTAATTCCCCTTTTCGGAAAAACTATTTGCTCTATAATCTATTCATTCTAAGGTTGATCCGCGCGGAACTGAACCCAGGTGGCCAGTGCACAGTTATAATGTATCCTTCCGCCATTCGCGCCAGAAATACTGTCACAACCATGTGGTGAGTGCATGCGATACGTAACAGAAAGGATACGATCCCTTATTCCGTCAATTTAAGGAGTGACTAACATGTAACTAGAGACGATAAGATTGATAGTCACAACAAAATAAACGATGCACATGTCATAATTATTGCTTTTCTTTGCGAGCACTGTTTATACTGCTACTCGAAAAACCGATGAACTCAGAAGTTAATTTCGCTACTTCTTTGACGGGAACAGTTGGATATTTCTCACACCACTTATAATACACGTTAAACACTATTGTTTTTTCACCACTAGTCAATGGTTTTCCCGCGTTATGCTTTGCATAAGTCGACGAAGACGCAAGAGCAAATTCACCGCAGCCGTCCGCCATGATTCTAAATAGAAACTGCTGGCTGTAAACAATACTCAGATATCAGGTACTCACACGAGTTGCATGTTGGAACTTGTAGCTCTGTTTATCAGTATACATCAGCGTTAATTAACCTCTTAGGTATTTGTGTAGAATATTACATAATTTAACGATAAATTCATTCTAAAACTCAGATTACTAGGATGGGACTACTTCCCTGCACGCATTGCTACCGTGTTGTACCACGGTGCACTGGTCACATGGGTTTGTTTTGACGCGGACAAACCTAAGACTGAACCTAGTATAGAAGTGTGAAGTTTGGTACATATATAAATTAATGCTTTCTAATTGTACTGACTTTTTTATACTACACAGATATGAACGTACTTTTAACAAAATTATAATGAATATATATTTTCACCCATTTTTACTACCTCTACTGGTAAATAGCGGAAGTATTGTATTCCACCCAAAAATTCGATGTCGAGATTTCACCGGAAATACATGTATTGAGACCTCCTGAACACAAAGAAAGCATTTTTAGAAAAAGGTCTATGTGTGTGTGTGTGTGTGTCTGCGGACAGCATAACTCAGAAACGAAAAGTCCGTTAAAAACCAAAGTTGGTATTTAAGTTTAATGTCTTTCAAGGATGCCACACGAAGATTTTGAAGAAAATACCCCACCCTAAACTACCCTTTAGATGGAAAATTTCGATTTTCGAAAATGGCTCTTAACAATTTTGATTAAAACGTCGTATGTTTGAGATATTTTTATGACAAATGAAATGTATGTTTTGAATTTTGTGGCTATAGCCTATGTAGTCCTGTTTACTCTGGATGACTTTTGAATAACTCGTACACCATAAGAGATGGACAAAATCTTACTATACAAAAAATGTAGATCTCACTAAAACACAATTTATGCCTGAACTTTTGTGAAATGGAACATCATTGTTCATTTTTTATATGTTAAGCATGCAAAGATAACGGGATCTCAAAGCTTTAAAAGATTTGATTATTGCTCAAAGCCTTCTGTATTCCAATATTCCCCTTGTACCTACAAGGAAATAAGCAATAAGATAATTTGTACAAATGTTTATCTCAACTAACACGAAGAAGATATAGGAATAAGAGTTTGTAAGAATGGTTAGTACAAGAGTAGAGAAAGTCATGTAAGTGTAACACATCAGATTCTTAAAAAACTTTTTAACGAATATATTACTTTTTCACTCATCCCATACTCATACTCATTTAAATTTATTTTAAAGACACTTCTAGCACGTTTTTAGAGGTAAAAAGACTAGATTATGTTAAAATAAGGGTTAAACTTTGCAAAATCAGCAAAAAACACCTAATTGATATTTTTGACCCAAACAGCTTAAGGGTAAAGTGCAGGGATAAGCTCATATCTATCACCTCTCTTAGGTGAGTTAAGTTTTGATCTTCATGCTGCACATTTTTAGGGCCTGAAGTGACCAACACAAAACGTCATGTGCTGCTATAGTGCCTAGGTGGAGTAACTAGCTGTTCTTGTGTTAGTGTTACCCGATGTCCACACATGCCCTACACTCGTCCAGCATCCAGGGGGGATGTTTGAAAAGTGTCTAATGTCCCACCTTTTTAGAAACAAGCAGTGATCGTTACAAAATGAACTGGCAACTGTGAAAATGAAAATGAATAATTGGTTATCAGCCGCAACTGCAACATAGCTACAGTCATGCACAGTAACACTGAATAACAGACTTCCACTCCAAGGCAAAAGGTTGGCAAGGCAACACAGTGCTGATGCTCACTAATAAGAGCACAGTGGACAGATTATCTAGTCATTCACTTAGAGGTAGTTTTAGTGAAAACAGCGGTTGCAGCCTTCCGACTATTGACAAATCACGACTGCTTAGCAAGTCATCTCTACAGAATAGGTATCTCAGCCTCACCAATATGTGTCCTGTGTAACAATCCAGCAGAAATGAACGAAGACCACTTGAAGACCTGTGAAGCATTAAGATCAGAAGAAACTACAGTTCAAAAGTATTGGAAAGCACGAATGCTAATGGCTTCATTGCCAGATGCAAGGTACTAGAAAACAACAACAACAACAACAGTTTTAGTGAAGTACAATTTTAAAAACTTCAGTTGTTTCGAACTTCTAGATTATATTTCAAGAAAGCTAGATGTTTTGCGCAGGATTAGTTCCTCAGAGAAGTATAATTGACTATTCATGATCACATTTAACACTGTATGTTTCAGGGTTTTAAGACAAAATAACTACATGAGGCATGTCTAAAAGGTATCTGACCTTAATGTGCATGCTTGAATTTTCTCACCACACCCGTGTGTGTCAGTTGCTGGCTGCAGGTGCCAGGGAGGTGCTGTTTTAAGTGTTCGTTGGCTTTAGTTCTCTCACAAGATGACTGAAAGAATTGAGTAAAGATGCTGCATCAAATTTTGCCAAAAACTAGGTGATTCTCAAAAAGAAACACTTTGTTAAATTCAGCGGGCATTTGGAGATGATGCTATGGGGTAACACAAATTAAAGAGTGGTTTAACCGATTCAAAAATGGCCACACTTTGGTGGAGAGTAATGAGTGTCTTGGGAGGCCACAAACTGCTGGAAATGCTGCTGTTGTTGAGAAAGTGACAGATCTGATACTGGGAGATCAATGTTTGACCATACGAGAGATTGCCAAAGACGGGATCAGTAAAGATTCTGCACATGCAATTTTGTATGGTGATTTGAAAATGTGCAGAGTGGTTGCAAAATTTCTGCCCAAGCTCCAGCACATTCATCCCAACTGATCCAGACTTTTTTGGGCAAAATATGAACTTCTGGTTATTCGCCAACCTCCATACTCTCCGGTCATGACTCCTTGCGACTTCTGGTTGTTTCCGAAACTGAAGATGCCACTGAAAGGATCCCATTTTGAGAGCAGGGATGAGATGAGGAATGCGACGGTGGAACTGAACACCATCCCAAAAGAAGCTTCCCAGAATTGTTTTCAGAAGTGGAAGGAGCGGTAAGCTAAGTGTGTGAACACGCAAGGAGACTACTTTGAAGGGGATTAGGGTCCAAATTCCATCAGCTAAATAATCTATTTTTCCTGGTCTTAGGTTGGGTACTTTTTAGACACATGTTATATATGCCTATAAGTATATATAAATAGCATTTAAATTATACATTTACATTAGTTTTGCATTGACCAATTTTTTACCATTGTGCCCTACATTTTCATAAAATAATCTGGTAACCCTAACTATATTACAGTTAAATGTTTTTGATGGTCATTCTTTGTTGTGCTACCCAAGTTTATAGAACTTATGATAAGCTCTTCTACATTTCAAGTTTTGTGGCCCTTGTAAGGAACCCTTAGTGAGACACTGACATTCCAAGAACCCTTTAGCTACTTCAATGCATATAAACACGTACCACTTCGTTCTTGACAAGGCTGATATGAACTGTAAGGACCAGTTCACACAACCACAGCCAGGATACATCTGACATCTCCTCCAGGAGCCGAGAGATGAAATACTGGATCATATTATCAGACAGAATACCATAGTTGTACAGTTCTCCAATCATCCTGAACACAAATAACACAATTAGTCCACAAATCCTTACATGAGTTCATAACTTATACATATCAAATAAACATTCATAGGACTTTCTCTACACATTAGCATTTATTTTTACATCTCCTCTACTTATCATTCTCACAAAAGTTTATCTATTGTAATCATAATAAGAAAAATAATTTCTAATTATAACAAACAAGTAACGCTTCAAAATGAACAGTCAAAATGTAAGAAAATTTTGAATGATCTATCAATAGTTCTTGATTTACCAAGAAAATCTGTTGCTAAATCACAACTTATTACAGGACGATTGTTTGAATAAACATCTTTAAAAAACTGCAATACCAGAGAACAAAAATCTTACAAACCGGCTGTGCTGTGTTTTGCCTGTCCACAAGATTGGCGCTTGTAGCCGACTGCCAATATCACAGAAAGGCATAAATGAAACCATACAACATTTTGAAAATAGAATTGGGATATATTCTTCAGCATTCTGTCCTCTATGTGACCTGCAAGAGGAAATGGACCAAGACCACCTTCAAATATGCCTGGCTACTTCTAGCACCATCAGTGAAAAATATTGGAGAGCAAGAGGATTAATGACTTCATTGTCAGAAATCCAGCATTAGCAACAACAACAGTCTTCTGTTTTGTGGTATTTCCTGCTGATGAATGCTGATTTCTCTGCCTTTCTTGCTGCAGTGACTGCTGGTCCTGCCACTACCTGTCGCTTGCTCCATTTTTCCTTTCTGCTACCTGGTTAACTGTGTACAGCTTGAAGTTTGTAATGTATACCCTCTTGCCTTCATTTCTTGCTTGTCTTTGCTGATTAACTAACTCCTTCATTTGCGTTCTTTGTGCACATGTTAAGTTCTTATTGAGGTAAATTTATACTCTCAATTTTCTTGCCTGTTTTAGTACTTCCATAGCTATCTTCCTTTCATAGAAGTTTGAAAACAGTGTTGTTGTAATTAATTTAATTTAAAAGGTGAGTTAATTAATAACACTGAACAACACTTACAACATATGTTTCCGGGACGCGTTTCGAAGGTTAACTTTCCTCCATTATCAACCGGACAATAACTGGGTTTCCATGGTGTTTCATGGTGCAGATGGTGATGCTTCTTCTGGTGTTTCTTCTGGTGGCGGTTCAATGAACTTACTTAGTAACTGCAAACTGGAAAACTAGTTTGAAATTTCAACAAAATGTAACAATAATGAAACTTCTGGCACACACTCACCTTACTGCAGTCAATAATGCAGAGATTTCAAAGAGATGTTCGGTAGGTAGGATCGAAATAAACATCTGGGCTGGGTATTTCTTAAAATGGATGTGATTTCACCAATGTTTTGAGTAAGAGGATGACTGATGAACACAGGTATTGTAAACAGAAAAGATTTCAAGTTTATGTTATTCCAAATAAAATTACTTATTTTATAAATAATATTATAACTTACAAATATTGCTATGGCCCAAATGTGATGTAGAGCAAATGTCACTGTGGACCACACATGATGGGATAGAGGGCAGCGGTTTGGACACACCTGGTACAGACAAAACTGGAGAAATTTCTGCGCTTCTGTCTGGTACCTACTTCTGCTGTATTGTCCTACAACCTAGTGGCATTGACATAAATTTGTATATGAAAACAGTGGGGAAGGAGCTTTGTGTGCACAACCTGTATGTATTTGGCGCCATAACTTCATTATGTCGTGCCAGTTGCACATGCACAAAAGCTGTTTAGAAAGTGGACAAGCAAAAGTGTGCTACCAATCCTGTTGCCACGTCTCATCAATTTTAGAGGAGTGGCATGGTAAGTTTAAATGGAGTCGATTTTTAATTATTGCATATGTTATGTTTAGTGCATTTATAGAAAATATAACTAAAAAGTCTGCAAGCTGTCAAAAAGTTGGGCATTCACGTATCTTGTACAGCAGCTGCCACTGGGTGAAATAGTTGGGGACACTACAGAGGAAAAATTAAAATGGTTGCATCTTCAGCCAAAAATGAGATTTGCAGTCATTAAAACAAAACACCAGATTTTGTCTTAAACTAAATTAACTAGTTTAGTATTACACAATGCACATAAACATTAGGCAGTAAGGAAGAAACAATGATGAAAGTGAAGAATGGGAGGATGACAAGGTGAGCAAAACAAGCATAAGGAAAGAGTGAGTGGAAGTTTGCACCAAGGCCCACATTTCCTAGTTGCATTTTGCACTGGTGCATGCACCCTGAGAGGCCCTATGCCTGAAGAATGAACAGAGGGAGTCAGAAAACACATTTGCTGTGGAATTGTATTTTGCCAGCTTGCAACTACAGGGAGCTCTGCTGGTTCCTTCAAGAATTCCATTGGCTTATGAATTTCTAGCAGTCTTAATAGTATGTCAACTCGCTAATAACTGTACCATCATTTCATAATACAATACTTACCAAATATTCCCTTTAGCTTGTGTCTGTGCAAACTGGAATTCCTTCTCGAATAATGACTCCAACTCATTTCTAACTTCCTATAAAAAGAACACAAAGATTTTAAGTTACTCACTTAGTAGATTTCTTTCCTTTTTAGTGATGGGGAAGGTGATATTATGTTAAGTGTCAAACACAATTCAATGTTGAGTCAATGGTATTTGATCATTTTAATACGCACAAACCGTGGGTAGACAAACTTTGAATGATACCTCGTTTTCTCTTGGATTTAAATGGTGCTATTTTAATTACTCTACAAGGCATGCACTGCATTCATAGAGAATATGCCATAGTTATAGATACAAAAAAGGATTTACAACTCAACTTACTTTGTCAGCTTGTGCAATCTTCTTTGATCTGGCTTTCAACATCAATTCCACTTCAAAATTTCTCTCAAATTCCGCCTGACAAAGATTTACCAATAAATGTCTTATTGATGAACGGCCCTCATTTCCAATGTTCAAACACAACTGCCCATACGCAGCTAATGCCTACAAACACAGAAAGAAAATAGCCACAGTTTATATAAAATCTCTTTTCTAACACAGATGGAAAAAATCTGATGTTAGTAAGTACTTCTTGGGTTACCAGCCATGCGATGTCAAAGTTGCTTGAGCTTTCATCCATCTTCATTTTGTGACCTTCTCCAGGAAAGTGATGAGTTCCGCCCTCCCAGGCAATATATATATTTTCTGGGTCATGGGGCAGAACTACTTGAACTGTTCCCCATTGGACAGCATCCAGTAGCCCTGTCCCTCTGCCCAGAGAATATATACATTGCCTCGGAGGGGGAAACACATCACTTTGTCAAGAAGGCCGGCCACAGAGTGAAGATGGCTGAAAGGTTGAGCAACTTAATCGACATTGCACGGCTGGTAACCTGAGAAGCACTTATTAATAATGCCATTATAATCATTGCCATGAAAGCTTCAAATACTACAAAATGTGATGTGCCAAACTCACTTTTCTACCCATTACAACCCCACATGAGCCCCTATACGTGGAAAGTAATGTGCAAAAATTCCTTTTCACTTTCAGTGCTGTGATGCCAGCCAACAGCAACACAACAAAGGACGGCTGGGGCTTGGCTGCCCCACATCACTGGTGTAGAACATAACAAAGGTGCTCAAGATCAAGTTTCCCACATCACTGCAAGCAAACATGTGACTAACAATCAATCAGCAATACAAAGGGTTTTCCAGATTATTCAAGAAGTGTACGACATCTGGCGAGAAAGGTCCATGTTATGTCATCCTCACTATATATGGAGATGAGGCAATGAGTTAGAGGAGGTATGGCTACTGATATGTGTCAGTGAGTACGAGACAGCTGTGTTTGTGTGGTACTGCCACCATGAAAGATATGTCATGTCGAAGTGAAGAAGTTTTAATGAGTGTTGAGTGATTCTATCGTCAGAGTTAGTGTACGAGAGAGAGAAGACAGTAAAAGGACTGAGTCAAGGTTGCAGGAAGAAAACAGCTGTGAGTTGTAACATTACGAAAGACTGCAGACTGTGTCAACGTCAGTAAAAGAGATCTATGTATTTGTGCAAAAGTTTTAGAAGAAAATAAAGTGAGAAAAAGTAATTGGACTGGACTTTTGTCTCTGTCACAATATTACGGCTGGATGTTGAAATTTTACCAAGACATAGTTTGAAGTTTTCACTACAGATGCTATTTGTTTTTCATGTGCAGCTCTAGTGAGAAAAGCATGAATTATGCAACAAAGATGGTGCACACATTACTGTCAACTTGTGAAAGAATAGCGAAGTGTATTGCAAGTTTTGTGGGCGAAAGGGCATAACCCGGACAGGGACAACTGTATGGGCCATAACAATGTCTTCAGGTGGTATGCCTTCTTCAAAGACGGCCATGATGTCACAGCCATTGAGGTGGCAATTTTGGAAGTTAGCCATAAGCGCTCACACCATACAGTTCAGATCTTCCATCGTCAGACATTCATTTGTTTAATCCTGAGAAATTCCTGGCCAGTAGTACTTTGCAACTGATACACAAGTGAAATCACCAGTCCACAGATGACTACTCCAACCAAACCAACTTCTATGAATAGGATATAATGAAACTAGTATCACTAAAAGAAAAGCAAGTGGAGAATGTAAGATGTTGCACTTCTATGTATGAATTCATTGTAGAAGAGGGAGTAGATAAAGAAATGTGACTGTGTTTCATAAAAGAAACATGAGTAAAGATACCCAAAGAATGGCATATGTAGCAAAATAACACAGCAATTAAAGTGCTAAGTGAATGTAATACGTTGCATTTCTATACTGTATAAACTGTGTGTTGAAGGGCTAGTAGAGTGGGATATGTGAATATCTTATGTAAAAGAAAAGTGAACAGAGAACACCATGTCAATGTTCATAAAAGAAAAGTCAGTAGAGAAAACCATATGAATATAATGTGTTGGATTTCTATATCAAACACATAGAAAATTGTATAAATTGTGTATTGAAGGGTGAATAGAGAAAGAAATATGTCCGTGTTTTATAAAGGAAAAGTGACTAGAGAAAACTGTGTGAATGTAATATGTGGCATTTCTATTTGCCATAGAAAATTGCACAAGTTGTAGTTAATGGCAAATAGGGAAGGATATGACTATTACATAAAAGAAAAGCAAGCAGAGAAAACCATGTGAGCATTGCATTGTATAGTAAAATGCATAGCATACAAACGTCCGTGAAAAAATACATGTGTTGAATTGCAAGGTAATCAGTGAAGTGGTTTAAAAACACATAGAGGACAAACATACATTCATTTGTACAGAGTGTTAATGAACTACACTGAAATACTTTCAGAGGATGTGAAGATGCCTTAAATACATAATTTGAGACAGGAGACTTATGACCTGATTGTTCAAATTTTGAAGTTACGGCTGTATCTAAAGTGCCAGTACACCACTGACTAATTAACACACAGAAAAGAAGGGACGTTTTAGAGTGTACCTATCTGGTGCAATGATTAGAACATTAGCGTTCGTACATAAGGTCGTCATTGTTTTCAAGGTCGAGCCTTGTTCGCTTCTTTCCTTTACTTTGATTAGATCATATTAATGCTGTTTTGATCTAGATTTTAAATTATGTTTCAGTGTATACAGTTTCATTCCAACATGTCTAGTACAATTAATTACAATTCTTGCTAAAAAAAGTTTAAACATGCTTAATACATTCATATGCTGCACTTCAGAATGGAAAGCAGTTTAAAGGGTCAAAGAAAGAGTAAAAGCATAAAAACATCTAAGACTTTACGTCAGTTTTATAGGAACTGCTCGAAATTGTGACCTGAATTTTCATGGCAAGATTGACAGTGGCGAAGGAACAACTGTTGTACCCTATTCAAGATTTCTGCATGGTGTGGTCCAAATAAGGAAACGATAGTTGTGTTCACACTCTTCTTCAGATGGAATAATAATAATGGGATAATTCTTCATGAGGGAAAATGGCTAGCATCGCAATTATTAATATTGTTCATTAATTTCTAGTTTACTTTAGATATGGGCTTTAGTGATAGCTTTGATAGCTCAAAATTAATGCCACTGTATAATAAGGAAAAATTGAAGCTATTAACAGTGAAGCAACAAGATTCTAAAGTAAGAACAAATTAGAAACTGTTGTTTTCTAGTGCCTTGCATCTGGCAATGAAGCCATTAGCATACAAATTAGAAACTAAAAACTTCACTTATCTTAGTATGATTTGCTGCTGACCCTGGGTTTCAAGCTGTGTCCAGCTCATTCTCAAAGCCATATAAACAAACTCGTTGCCAAGCTACAATCTTTTATTTTTTCTGAAAAACAATTACTCTAATTCAATTTTTATTTACCAATCTCTGAAAACAAAAATTTATAAATACAATCTATAGATGGTAATTCGAAGTTCATGACACGGTTCCTGTTTTTTAAAATAAAATTTTTTTCCCAAACCATTAAATCTATAGGATTACTTAATTGTTTTAATAAATTAACTTCTGGATTAATTTCATGATTAAATGACCAAAAATGATCTGCTACAGCTGATTTATCAGTTTGTTTATATTTAATATTTCTAAAATGTTCTTTTATTCTGGTATTCTGGTTTTACTCCTAGCATTCCTAGAAAAAAGCTTTTGATTTTTTTAAAAAAATGATTAAATTCTTTAGAATTAGACAATGACTTAATAGATGATTTTGTAAAACTTACAAATCTTTGTTTAGATCAAATTTTTTTAGTTTTAATGGTAATTTTTTTCAACAAACTTCTGGCTTGGCAATGGGTAGTCCACTTTCGCCATTTCTTGCTAATCTTTTCATGAGTTTTTTTGAAACTCAAATTACAAAATCATTCCCTCTAATTTTTAAAATATGGTATAGATATGTGGATGACATTTTTGCTGTTGTCCCTCAAAAACAGATAAATGATGCTTTAAAACTTTTAAATTTACAAGATAAAGCTATACAATTCACTTCGGAAACTGAGAATAATGGATTCCTTTCACTTCTGGACTTAAAAATTAAAAGACATAACAATAAATTGAAATTTGGTATTTACAGAAAATATACTCACACTGATAATTACATAAAATATAAAAGTTTTAATCCTTTTGCACATAAATTTGCTGTTTTTAATAGTTTAATTTATAGGTTAATAAATATACCCCTTAATAAAGATGAATTTGACATAGAATATAAACACATTATTAACACTGCAGTAATTAATGGTTTTAATACAGATTTTATACATAAAAGGATAGAGGAATTTAAGTATCAAAAAGCTGTCAAAGAAGTTTCAACCCTTAAAAAAAATAAAAGATAATTGTATTTTTAAAAAGTTTACTTACCATCCATGGGCTAATAAAAAATTTACAAGGATTTTTAATACGGAATAAATTTGGTCCCTCAAAATAAATTTAATATACAAAATTTACTTAATTTTTCAAAAAAAGATAAAATACCAAATTATAAAAAATCTGGCATTTATCAATTTAGCTGTTTAGATTGTGATAAAGTTTATATTGGTAAAACTAAACATAATCTAGAAACCAGAATAAAAGAACATTTTAGAAATATTAAATATAAACAAACTGATAAATCAGCTGTGGCAGATCATTTTTGGTCATTTAATCATGAAATTAATCCAGAAGTTAATTTATTAAAACAATTAAGTAATCCTATAGATTTAATGGTTTGGGAAAAAAATTTTATTTTAAAAAACAGGAACCGTGTCATGAACTTCGAATTACCATCTATAGATTGTATTTATAAATTTTTGTTTTCAGAGATTGGTAAATAAAAATTGAATTAGAGTAATTGTTTTTCAGAAAAAATAAAAGATTGTAGCTTGGCAACGAGTTTGTTTATATGGCTTTGAGAATGAGCTGGACACAGCTTGAAACCCAGGGTCAGCAGCAAATCATACTAAGATAAGTGAAGTTTTTAGTTTCTAATTTGTTCTTACTTTAGCCACTGTATAAATTTCCTTATACCTATAGTGAAGTGGGTAAATGTGTAATGAAAGATTACCTTCATATACTGAAAAGTGTCTACATCATAGGTTGATATTGCTGATTTTGTCCCTCAGGAAATATCAGACAGGTATGCCGAGATTCTCCCTGACTACATTAAGTGTAGTACACATTTTAAGCGCAAAACTCCATAAATATATCGAAGATGAGTGAATCAATACTTACTGCTTTCATTTTCAACTCCTTCTCCCTTTGCTCAATCTCTGAACATTTAAGCTTCAGTTCATCACATTTTTTCTCCAGTTGTTCTCTCTGGTGTTCTACTTCCTTCAGGTGCTCAAAATCCTCCTGGGGGAGTGTACTCATGCGAAGATGACTGTTCAATGCACATCGCTCCCTTGGAATGTGGTCTGACATCCCACTGTGATACGTATCCATTCTAGAAATTTAATTTTCTTTCAGTTAGATAGACTTCAACAAAATACAGTTAATGCTTTATATAAAGGATTCAGTTTTAAGATTACATATGCACATAAGTACAGTTTGTCCAGATTGTCGTGACACTCCTGAAGCATAGATGCGCATTAGAAGAGACGTGCGTACAAGTAGGAGAGGTGGGGATCAGTGTATCGCTCGCTCTCACTGTGATAACTACACAATATGTAAACATACACTGCTTGCTTGTTCCCCACCACTCCAGTCACTTCTTAGTTTCACCTCTCCTGCGCATGTGGAGTGTCACCATGATCTGGACAAACTGTATACATAAGTAACCACAGTGGAACATTAACTGCTACAATCAAGTGCATGGATTGATGGTAGACAATCCATCTTACTTGGCTCTATAACAACTTGTAGAGGGGAACTTACAACCTCGGCCAAAAGACAATCTTTTGTACTTATGCCCCTTAAGGAGCACCCCAGTAGGATGAGCGAATGTATCTGAAGGGCAGCTGGAACATTCCCACGACAGAGCAGAGGACAGGGTCCCTACATTTGCCCAATTAGAAGCACCCAAGTGGAAGATGGCCAAGCATGGCTCCTCTCAAACCACCCAGGTTTGTACTTACAAGGGGGCACAGGGCTCAGAAACTAGCTCCCCTCCTTCCCTCAGGCTTGCACCACCCCATGGGAGTCCAAAAACCAGTAGGGTCACCACCAATCCAGGGGACAACAGTTTCAGGGTGCATTTGTTCCCCCTGCCATGCTGCTGCCAAGGCCTCCAATCCTGAAATAAACCTAACGGGATAAAGGGTGAAAGGAAATGATTAATGTAACGAAATGGAGGGACAGGAAATTTGGAGGATATGGAAGTCTGTCCCAGCATTTATCTGGCTACCAGGGGAAACCTCCGAAGAAACCCACTTCCAAGCAGGAAGGTCAGCCACGGGGATTGAACTCACGACCTCCCAAATGTGGGCCACAGACGTTACCATCTAAGCCATCCTCTTCAGTATCCATCTTAATGTAATCAGTAGGTTTAATAAGCAACTACCATATATAATCAAATATATCCAACCAATCAATGATGATTGTTCCAACGCACACAAGCCATGTACAGGTAAACTTTAAAATGTAGAATCAGTTAACATCAGTTGGAGAATTTAAGGCCATGCCAGCATATTGCCACAGTAGCTCAGTGGTTAAGAGCAACTGGCTGTGCATAGAGTCGAAGATCCATTGTTCAAATTCTGGCTTTGGTATTGAATTTTTCAGTTCCGATTCTACTGTTCGAAGATGATTGTCTGTGGGGCAGGGCTGCACAGCAAGCAGTAACAAACTTCTGTTCAATGCAAGTGCACGCTATGAAAATATTGCACTTACACTCCTATATAAGGAGGCAAAGAAACAGCAGGGAGTTACAGTTAGACACAAACTGTCAGTGAGCGTGAAACAGCTGTGCATTGTAAAGAAGATTTAACAAGCGTTGAGTGATTGTAATGTTGTAGTTAGTGTATGAGACAGAAAGTGAGGAAAGCTACTGAAAGGACCAAGTCAAGGCTACGAGAAGAAAACTGTATTTGTGATAACATTTTAGAAGACAATAAAGTGATAGAAAAGAAACCGTCCTTTCATTTCAAGCAAAATCTTGAAAATGAATGAACTAGAGTATTGAGTAAAATGCAACAGTAGAAATGACAGCTGGAGAAAGCATGGCACACTGGCATGAATAAAAAGTCCATCTTCATATCTATGGGAACAGTGCTTTAACCAGTTAGGTCATACCAGACCATGAATCAAATGGGTGAAATAATGCTCAAATGAGCCCATGGTCCATAGAGCTTAGAGTTTCCCAAGTCATCTTTCAAGATAAAAAGACTGAAAAACCTTATCCATGTAACTTACTCTAACCAAGATTTGAACTCAGGACCTCTAGAATGTGAGGCAGACAACTACCCCCACACCAGTTCCCTGAAGAGGTGCACCACATTTCAACTCTCTAACAAGTGCAGGAATTGCAATCACATAATGATTTGAATATTGTTAATTTCTGCAATTGGGTGTTAGATGTTACGGCTCAATTGATTCTTATTTTATTGTTTTTGGCAAATCATAGATTTGTTTACATGGGCATACAATGACACAAAATAATAGTTACAGGAGTGTAGAAAAACCCTGTATCATACGCAAAATGCCACTGATGACCAAAAAATTGGCATTTGCATTTTCTGTAAAGGTCAAATTAAAGGGCCCATAATTTTCAAAGATGTGATGCCTTCACAGGCATGTTGCCAACCACCCCTCTTCTATGATACAAGAACAGGGCTGAGACAAAGAAGCAATGGGCCCCACTTTCCTTGTTAACTGATGCACTGGACCTTACTAAAAGAGCGGTGCAGCACGACCTCTCAACTTCTCAAAAACTAAACCACATCCAAGACTGCAATTTATAAAGGAAACTCCCAATGAGGTTTAAACTATGGTTTAAGCTTTTATTTTGTTTTATAAATCCTAATCAACTGCTAGGATCTCAACTTCAGTTTAAGGTGAAATTTGGAAAAAAAGTATGAAAAATCAGATTTTTCGTTTTTTCCCCTAAAATTATGTCTGTACCTTGTACTTTCAGAATCTACTGTTGCTTAGGCCATATCATCATTTAAAAAGCTGTTATGCCATGATTTAAATGCCTATGTGTGGGTGGGCCTGGCTCCTGAAATGCATTCATTACCCCATCGCAGCAAAATCACATACGATTTTGAAGTTTAAATAAGGCAGTCAAATTCAGTGATGGTGGATGTAAGCAGCAACATCTTGTGGGATTTTCTGCAAACATTCATCCTGGTAAAACAGTGCTCAAGTATGGCTAAATTTTTGTCCGTGCACACGAGTTAATCCCGTGGTCTTTTTTCCCCCTGCATTTTATACAAGAATTTATGTTTCTAAAAAGAAATTGCAAATTGGAGTAACTTCAGGTATTAGTGAATTCAATATAGGTTGTGAGGCTACTCCATGTAAAGAAAGGGTCACAACTAATAAAATAAGTCCAGCCAGCAAAAGAATTAGTCACAACCGGTTCTAGCGACACTGAAGGCACTGACAGTTTGCGATTGCTATAACTGATAGTTGCACAATCCAGGTGTTCGCTTTATTTCTTTATTTTTGCAAGCTCCAGAAGAGTTCAAGAATAAGCATTAGAGAGGTATTTTTAGACGTGTCAAATTGCTGGAAGTTGTGCAGTAGTTTGCGGTCAGGTTCACTTTTGTATTTATAAAACCATAAGAGTGTCAGGTTAGTAGCTCTCTGATTTCTGTGTAGTGAAAATGTTTAAGTACAATGCCACTTGCATTATCAGTGGCTTGTTTATTTCCAGGAAAGAAACAGATGTTACCTCCACTACCAATTTGCACGATGCCACTCACGCAGATCCTAGCAAGGCCATTCACCACGTGTAAAAATACCTCTGTACATTGCAATATGCAACAAACAAAAATGAAGTTGGATGTTATAGCCAATATATTTCTCCAAAAAGCCAAAAAGAATGTCGTTTTATATCATAAGTCACTATATGCGATGTCGTAGTAAACAATCTTTTAAATATAGCATCCACATAGACGGGACCATTAAATTTAGCGGTCATAGTCAATACGTTGTTAAAAGCGATGTCGCCATTACCAGTTTTGATTGTAGTATGCTAAGTGCATTAATACATTCAAAGCAGCAAAAAATAATTCTGTTTGACATAGCTAAATAAAAATACCAGGCTTTGTAGACACAGTCAAAAAGAAAAATATCGCCAGAGCTTATTTTGTTTATAACAAATATTTTATTGGAAGCATTTCTTATACTACACTAAAAATTGCATAAAAATAAATTTTCTTTTTCTTTTTGGAAAAACTATCTTATATACAAAAGTGAAATTTGGTAGGCCTACTAACGGGTGATCCAAAAGACTGTGAATCGGCTGCGCTGTGTTTTGTCTGTACGGGTCCTGGAAGGGCGGGCCAGAGGCAGCCGTGAGATTGCCCCCCCACCCACCGGATTGATTATAAGAATAAACCAAACTGCAGTCTCCACATCATTTCTTGAAGATGACAGCGACATTAGCTCTTGAAAGCTCAGAATCACTTCCAGAATTCACCTGGCTGACAGTCCAAGAAGAGTTATTTTCATATCACCGCCAAGATAGCTTCAAGACTTGGTTGAGGAATGTTATGATGAAGTTGAAACACCTGAGGAATCCTAAACTTTAGCAGACTCAATCTTACGAAACACAGTCCAGACTTCATTACATCAAATTTGAAACTGGACACTGCAGCCCACAAGAACGTATAAACATAACATATTGGATTACTATTAACATAATATGTGATCATAGAAGCTAGGACCATGTAATCATGTAGAGATATGGTACAAGCTTACATGAGCATTAATACAACTGCCTATTGCCTAGACTTGTTTGCATACGAGAATATACTTTATGTCAGCCATGATTAACTTGAAGTAGATAGAAAAATGACTTTTGAATATATACATATATTAAAACAAATACTAAGTAGTGAGAGTAAGTGTATATACTGCATGGAAGGGAAGTCATTACATTAATTTAAATTAGTGATAGATCTTGGTATTTTTGTCTCTGACCATTTCCTATGGAGATATTTTAGTTTTATTGAAAACAAGCTAGCAACACTGCAGCTTTCACTTTCACTAGGTCAGTACATAAACAAACATGCACCACGGAGCTGCGCAGCTCGTGAGTGTAAACATAAAGACATACCATGCCGTGTCTGCTACGTCATAATAAATAAGTACATCTGAATTCTCCAGTAACGCATACTGTAACCTGAACTCACAATCTAAGGATACTGTTTATTATTTCCTTCAAGACCAAACTTAAATCGTTTCATAGCTGATACTGCTATAATTTAATAAAACAAACCATCTGACTTATAAACACAAAGGTACATTTGTAGGCTCTTACAAAGAGTACCAAATGATATTTTTAAGATGACAGCAAAAGAATAATCAATGAACCAAATGGTTCACCCATTTCACAGATATTGTTCAAAATGTACACCATTCGCACATCTGCAAGCCTCACACCTCTTGAACCAATTACGTTGCACTCTAACAAAAACACCCTCATTGTTGTGTATTTCTTCTGCAGCCAGATAAATGCATTCTCTCAAAGATTCATGGGCAGTAGTTGCTGTTTTGTAGATCCTGCTTTTCACGTCTCCCCAGAAGAAAAAATCCAGAGGATTCATACCGAATGAAAGGGAAGTCATTACATTAATTTAAACCAGTTGTAGATCTCGGTATTTGGAGCACATTTTGTATCTTATGTTTTTGTTTCTATTGCCTACCAAGATCGTTTTGTCAAAAACAAGCTGCCAACACTACCAATTGTGTAACACTTTCACTGGTTCAGTACATAAACAAACACTACTGCTACCACACATCACCTTCTATGTTTACTGTGCAACTGTAGACCAATCACAACTGTTACCTGCCAAAACATAGACAAAAGTGAAAGTGGTTGACCTATTTACATTCAGAAAACAGGTTAAGTCCCTGACCAACCTCAACACAACATTGTCAATATACCTCGCGTCTGAAGAAGTCCTTTGGTATATTCCTTCATCTCTTTTAAGGGATTAACTATTTCGAAACCCTGTGTGATGTCCCATAATTACTACAGAAGCTATGTCAGAAATAAGTTACTCTACGCATCTTACAAGTACATTATTCGTACATCCTTGTGTAATTACACATCCAATTTGGAACAAAAACCATTTATTTTTTCGAAATTGGCTGATCAAAGAACAAAATGCCATAATACTTTTTTGTTTGTAATACTTATATGAAGCACATATTAGAAGGAATGTAATGACTTCCCTTCCACCTTGTACATCAGACTTTATTGTGTATGAACAAAACGCCATGCAAAACGCTGAATGTATAGCCATGGAAAAAATGATTGAGCGCATTAGGAGAGCACAATATTTTTAAGTTCCACATCGTGTGGCAGTGTGGTTTACATAAGTCGATATTCCAATATGCACCTGTGATTATTTATAGTCTCTCATCCACATGGTATCGTCTGTCGGACACACAAATAGACTGTGTCTTGAAGCATCACTTGCATTTGTATACATGCTTGCGAGTGGATATTCAAGGCGCAACCTATTTAAGTGTCCAATAGATGACAACATATGGATCAGAGACTATAAATAAACTTGGTTGCATGTTGGAGTATTGACTTGTGTAAACCACACTGCAACACAATGTGGAACAAAATTACTCTGCTCTCCTAATGCACTATCATTTTTTCCATGGCTGTACCTAAATAGTTACAGCCTTTGTCACTGCAAAGGCTATTTTTCTTTGTATATGGTCATATTAATTTAACAGCAAATGGTTACGTGTATTTTTTAACCAATATGCCATTATTTCACAACATTAACATTTTTTCTATGCTAACAGGTCTACCAACACCATTTAGTTGCGATGTAAGAAGATTGCTGATCCAACTTCTTACTATAAACACTACTATTTTTCATTGTGAATGGTTGCCTATCACATTAATTTAATGTTACACTTAATTTTCATCATGAAAGGCCATTATTTCATAATATTTTAAATGTTTTCTAAGCTAGCAGTTGTACCAATGGCATTTAGTTGTGGTGTGTAACAGTTCCTTTATTATTTTAGTACCTATATTTGTTTCTCTTTATTAGAGTTCTTTTGTTTTTTAGTAACTATGTACAGTGACAACAATGTAGTGACTGAAAAATGTTCTCTGATTGAGAAGTGTTTTAAGTTTTTTTTAAAGACACAGTACACATAAAAAACTTTGATGTATGTTAATATAATGTGGAAACAATATAAATGTGAAGGTTGACATATGTGAGTATAATTTTGATTTTATAATTAAAACAAGTTATTTTTCATCCTGGAGTTCTCATTTGCTCAGAAGATCCCCTTTCTATAAACCAATAGACCCTGAAGGTAATCAAAACAGCATTAAAATCCAGTTCAAATGCCTCCTCAACGTGTGGCTATATCAACAGTGCTATAGTCATTTAAAATACCACCTAATGTGTAAGAAGAAGACTAATGTTTGTGCTCTTTGCTCGATCTTCAGGTTTACCAACACCATTGCACTGCAGTTTAACCTAACCAGAAATTTACAAAATGGCACTTGCAGTTAAACTTTTTGTTTCACTAAACTGGGCCTTAGCAGCCCATCCTTTCACAGATCATAAACCCTGGGTGTAGGCTTTTCAACAGGATCTGGACAAGGCATCACCCAGACAGGCTCATCAATTACAATTCACAACCAACACACAATACAACATTGTGGCTGATAACTCGTTATGTTTAGCCAGTGTAGAATCTTCCTCGCTCCTTAATTATAACCAGTACAAAGACCTAGACTTATTGCAACAGAATCCAGAATTTCAAATAGCTGAACTCAACTTGCCAGACAGCAGAAAGCAGCTCTACTTCGACATATCAACAAAACACTTAAGCCCACATTCTCTGCCCAACTTAAAACAAGCAGACTTTTTAACTGTTGATCTTCTTTCTCACTCAGGAATCACAGCAACCAGCAAAATGATCACTCAGTGATTCATCTGACCCAATATGAGGAAAGACTACCAAGGTAATCCTGAAGCTGGGCGGTGACATGTGGTTCACAGGCAGCTGTGTTGTGAATGATGAGAGCTGTCATCTGCTACCAGGCCCTGAACACGTTGATGACGTATATGTTGCCATATGTATGAAATCTGCCAAAGTAAGTGAATGTTGATAACCAACTTCTTAATGTTATTTCTTCTTCATAGTATTATTACTGTTTTGTAATTGTGTGATGTCACATTGGTTCTTTTGCATTTTTTGAAATTATCGTCATTTACTCTTCTTTTTTTCTTTTCTTTTTCTTCTTTCGTAGTTGGGTGATGATTTATTATCATTATCATTATTATTATTATTACCTGGCAAAGCCATGAAACGTATCAGAAAGAATATGAAACTGCCCAGTTGTTTATGCGAGCTTATCACATAAACATGGCTAGATGGTGTGTACACTCAGATGCGATCATATCTCCAGGACAGCAACGTCTAATATATCGGCAGGCACGAGAGATCATCTATTTGTGTTTTATCACAGGTTTTTACTCCAAGTTACTGACATTTCGCTCTTCTAATAAACAAGATAAGCGATCGTAGTGGTCGACCACCAAGGTCAATATGCCTCAACGTTTTGCCAGGTCATATTACTGTTATTATTATAATAGTAATAGTAATAATAGTAGTAATAGTAATAATAATGAATAAGAAAAAGTTTCTTCAGGAACCGTGGCATCGCCAATTTCATGATGCGGTGTTGGTACTTTCAGCGAGTTCTAAAATGTCAGGTTGGCAACAGATATTTATGCGTAGTAGCACTATCTTCTTCCGTAGCAGACGACAACTGTCAGTGAACCACGTGTGGCTGCTCAGTTACAGTTTTACCAACTACCAACAATGGACACAAGCTTGGTAAAAATAAAAAATTCACTGATCCACCAAGTCTCCAGTTGGACAATTTCGCATTCCCAATGACAGATTCAAACACACAAGTGTTCACATTGTAGGATCTTTAGCTGAATGCCCAGGATTCAAATATATCCTCATGGCCACAGACAGATACTGTAAGATGGCTAGAAGCAATAAATCAAACAGTGAACTAATAATCCCTTGGTTTTCATGATTTAGTATTCCTGGAGGAATAACTACTGACCAAGGCAGACAATTTGAGAATCAATGGCTCAATTCCCTCAGCAAGTACATAGGCTTTCAGAACATCAAGGCAACTGCATACCATCTATACTGGTTTCATTGAAAGGATTGGTCCTGATGTAAACAGAAACACATGCACAATATTAAGAAAAACTACTGAATCTTCTCTGTATAACATAAAAATGGTATGTTTAATGTGTGGAACTGCAGCAAAATAAATCTTAAGCGTTTAATTGCACTTAATAAGAGAATGAGCGAAGAGCATGTGCAGACTGTCTTCTGTCTGCCTTCAGGTTGGGAGTGGGAAGGTAAGGCCGTTAGTGAACCATCATGGCAGTTTGTAAAACATTGCTGAGGGAAGTGGTGAGAAGGTTATAATTCTGAATCTGTTTCACAAACTACAGGACAACTATCCCACTTTGGCTATTAAGGATGTTAACCTCACAGCAGAGTTTACAGGTATGTAAGTTAACCATGACTGGAAATCCAGGAAATGTAAAAAGCCAGTGCTAGAAGCTGAGTATGACAAATTTGTTAGGAGTGCAGCACATCAAAAACTTCATCATTTCTTCCTCATAAATGAGCCATCTACAATCAACTAAGTGCTTACATTTGTCAATGATGACCCAGACTTTCCTACATTTAAGCAAACTTCTTTTTACAAGCTGTTACTTGAAAACTGTTTTGAGTTCCAGAAATGATAAGAACATTGTTGATCATAAGGATATGTTAGTTTTGTTTTAGTTCAGTGTGCTAAATGCAATTGTTATCTAGTCAGTAGCGTGTTGTAAACTCGTGCAAAGAGGTTAGTGGGTCGAAGGCAGATGACAATAGTTCCAGGTACCACATGGTTATGAAAGTAGTGTTATTACTGCTCCAATCACATCAAGAAAACTGAGGGGCACATTTTTAGGCATAGTTTACATAAGGACCAATCCTTTGGGCGAAACCAGTATAGAAAGCAATGCTCTCATTGAACGCCACTCAAATGTCATATTCTGTGGTCCTCATGGATATACTCATTACCCACTATTGCCATAAATATAACACAAACTTAAGTTTCCCCCCATCGTCTTACACTTACTGCTAAGTGTAACTAGTACTTGGGCAGGTGGTTATCTACAATTTTGGAACCAAGTGCTCTTTGTTGCAGACTCTAAAAACTTTTCATGCACTCACCTACATGAAAATAGCTAATATCTGCGATCCTGTTTCATAATAGGCTATAGGGCAACATCACGCTCCTGACACAACATACAAGTTCTTAATAAACTGCATGTGTTGTTCATCATGACAATAGTGTGAGATCCATCCTGTAAAATAGTAGGCTCTGCTCATCTACTGCACGGCTTAGCTCCTTCTATTATCTTTAACTGCTGCTACGCATGAATGACAATGTTGCCAACAGTGGAACTGCGAAATCTGCAGAAGCATGTGAATATTGCCAACCACAACAAATACAGATAGTGGAAAAGTGTATGTGCTAGTTTCTTCTTCTTATTCTTCGGTTGGAAACACTCCAGGTACACACACACCCTCAGCATCCATCTCTAGCAGAAGACAGTATCGAGTACAACGCTTGGAACCACTATTCTACAGGATAACCTATACCTAATGTTATTTACTGAATGGCAGGGACCGAAAAGGATATTCATTTTTACTTTCTCTACTGGTAAGTAGGGGAAGTATTGTATTCCACCAAAAAATTTGATGTCGAGATTTCACCGGAAATACATGTTGTGAGGCCCCTGAATCCAAAAACAACATTTTTAGAAAAAGGTCTGTGTGTGCCTGTGTGTCAGTCTCTCAATCTGTGGACAGCATAACTCAAAAACGAAAAGTTGGTTAAAAACCAAAGTTGGTATTTAAGTTTAATGTCTTTCAAGGATGTGACACAAAGATTTTGAAGAAAATAGCCCCACCCTAAACTACCCTTTACATGGAAAATTTTACGAAAATTTTTATTTTCTTGAAAATGGCTCTAACGATTTTGATTAAAATGTCATATGTTTGAGATATTTTTATGACAAATAAAATGTATATCTTGAATTTTCTGGCTATAGCCCCTGTAGTCGTATTTACTCTGGACGACTTTTGCATAACTGGTAAACCGTTAGAGATAGACCAAATCATACTATACAAAAAATGTACATCTTGCTAAAATACACAATTTATGTCTAAATAAATTTTCTTCTAGGGTGAACCATTTCGGAGATATTCCTTGTTATGTGTGTGAGTTTCACAAAACTTAGAACTTTCGTGAAATGGATCATCGTTCACTTTTTTATATGTTAAGTGTGCAACGAGAACGTGATCTCAAAGCTTTAAAAGATTTGACTATCGCTCAAAGCCTACTGTATTCTAACATTCCCCTTGTACCTACAAGGAAATAAGCAATAAGATAATTTGTACAAATGTTTATCTGAACTAACACGAAGAAGATATAGGAATAAGAGTTTGTAAGAATGGTTAGTACAAGAGTAGAGAAAGTCATGTGAGTACAACACATCAGATTTTTACAATAAAGAGTAGCAATAGTTTGTTTCTAACAGTGGCACATGTGGTGAACACATGTACAGTTTTAACATTGTCTGCAAGACATGTCTGGGGTATTGCTGCAGAGGTTGGCAGCACAAGGCTCTACAACCGTCAAGGTTACCTGCACTGCTATTCCTAGACAACTTTGGCAAGCTCCATTAATGCTCATTTAATCCTGTTCGGTGTTGGACTTGAAAAAAAATGAGGTACATAAAGTAAAGAATATCACGACTGAAGCTACAATCCTTGATAATTCTGCAATCGACAAAGCTTGAGAAAGACTTATGTTAGATGTACGTTAGCGAGCTAATAAGGAGTAGTTGGTGATCAATGGGTTTTAGCTACACTTATGTTTTGGCTGCACCTTCCCAACACTTCGCAGTGGCAACCAAAGCTGGAACTGCTACATGCTGCAATCCTCGGTTATGTTTTGTGGCTTAGGGCACTCAATATCCTGGCCAAACTTTGCAGCTTAGGGCCTTTAGTGTATTGCTACACTTGTTAATTACATGTATACTTTGTAGTTGTGCAATATGCCCTTTACAACTGTTAAAGTTCCACATTTGTTTAAACGCTTCTAATTGACATTATTGTTCTAAATATGTGGAGTGCTCATATAAGTGTCGCTTGCGTGTATTTTACCCTATTTGCATGTTTTTTAATACAGGAATAATGTGAATCATATAATTTGATGATTGTGGAACAATTAAGTATACAGAATATTTCAATGCCATGTGGCCATAAAGACAACTCTAAACAGTGCTTAATGGACCGTTCATCTATGCATGCTGCCGGTACCAGCAGCTAAGGCAGTCAAATTAAGTCTTCATTATAAGTACGCAGTACTTGTAAGGAACATGGGCGACAGGAGAAAAGACTACACTAAAACCAAATACACCAAATTCTGCAATTTTATTGGAGCTCGAGTTCTGCAGCCTACAGAATTCGAACTTTTGTTCTACTTGTGAATAAAGCCTACATCCACGCAGGTCAGATCATTCTTCTTCTACAATGGCGTTACAGCCCAATGTCGGGCCTTAGCCTCCTTTATCCTTTTTCTCCATTCTTCTCTGTCCAAAACTAGTCTCTTTCCACGCTGCAGTACCAAAAAAACGTCTAGAATCAGAGTTCACAGCGTCCATCCATCCGTTCTTAGGTCTTCCAACAGGTCTCTTGCCATATATCTTCCCTTCCATAACCCTCTTTGGTATTTGATGTTCCCCCATTCTCTAAACATGTCCAGCCCATTCTAACCATTTTAATTTAAGTTACCAGGTCAGCATTTTTATATTGCTCGTACAGCTCATAGTTATATCTGCTTCTACACACTGCATTATCTAGTACTGCTCCAAAGATCCTTGTGAGTACCTTCCGTTCAAATACCCCAAGCATTATTATTTATTTATGCCAACAAACTTACTGTTGGTGTTTTTAAACACACAAACCGTGTGTGGGCAAAGTTTAAGAGGTAGAACTGGAACTTAAAAATTCAATGCCACAACTGGGATTTGAACTAACTTGAGAATTTAGCGGAAGGTCTGTGGTTCAAATCCCAGTTGTGGCATTGAATTTTTAAGTTCCAGTTCTACCTCTTATACCCCAAGCATTGTTTCAGTTCTCTTTGATAGAGTCCATGTTTCACATCCATAACTCTCAATGCTCCTGATTATAGTTTGATATATTTTAATTGTTTTCTGGAGTACATTGTTAGATTTCATTATTTTCCCCACTGCAAAATATGCCTTGTTTGCAGTACTGATCCGGGTTTGTATCTCTGTTAACTCATTATCACTTATTATGCTCCCTAGGTATTTAAAATGTTCTACCTTCCCAAACTTACTTAACTCTGAGTCAGGTGGAGGTGTACTGGTTCCATGTTTTCTAGTTTGTGTCATAAATTTTGTTTTCTCTACGTAAATCTGAAATCCGACTTTTTCCGCTCCCCCTTCCAAATCTTTGAATACTCCCTCTATTGCTTTAATGGATCCATAGTTTATGCGAAATTCCTGTACAGTGCTAAATATGCATGCTCCAAAAACAATCGCGAATACAAACACGATTTCGAAAAATAGTTAAACTGCACAACTGCATTTCTACCAACAGAAATCCCAACGAATACCCAACGTAAGATTCCAACAGAATTTTAGGCTGCTATGACTACGTTGCCGCTGACATGTTTGATGACAATATCATTCCGTCTTCCAAAACGACAAAAGAGTGTAACCACCTGTAACTATCCATTATAATTTCAAAACAATGCTCACTACTTTGATAAACCATATACAGGAGAATTCTTACCCAAATCAATTATGCCGCAAAAACTCTTGAAGTTATTCAATAGATTTAACCGAAATGACCACAATTCGCTGTTTTACTTCAAACTCTACGCCATCGTTTGCAGTCTTCCCATGAATTAGAAATCTTCTTTTTCTCACTTATTCGAAGATAACTTACAAGCGAGATTTATTTTCGCCACTGCATTCAAAAGCAGAATCGCCAACAGACAAAGAGCAACTTACTTCGCAGTGTAACTCACAGAACACCAACCTTAATGTGTAACTGTTTTGAGCTGTCGTGGTGCGTATAAAGCACAGATTATAGTATAGAGTATGTAACACAGAATATACCTCAGAACACCTAGCGTAGAATATACTCTACAGCAGACACAATCATACACGAAAATTTATCAGGGGGTGCCTAAAATTTAAAATATGCAATCAGTCAGAATTCTAAGATGTTCCCTGAATCATCACAAATAACGAAAAACAGTGAAATTTAAAATCCACGTGCAGTTCGTATGTTTCACGACTGATTAAAAATACCGAAAAATAGTTCAGCCAGACATTTGAAATTGCCCTCTTCAAGAATCCATTTTGCTTACTCTAACTGTCAATCAAACAATGCTATCTTACAGTCGCGCTCCCCAATCACTTGTATTCTTTTATTTCAAACACCGGCAGCAATAACAGTGTCTGCTAATGTACGTTACCGATTGTTTTACAATCTTTCAGTACTTTGTATACGAGTATTTTCGTAACTGTTATCTCCAGGGTTGTTTTCTTCACTCAAAGTCTCGTTTCTCATTCTTTATACCTGTGAATTGATTTTCAGATTAAACCCGTTGAATATATTGTACTATTGTAGTTAACTTTTATTGTAAGATGGATATATTCGTTATAAGAGGAAAACATAAAATCAATTAAACAAGTAACGGTGTTCTCAGTCATAGCGTTCTTTTTTAAGTATCATTTTATTCACACATGTTTGTGTTTAATATGATTGGTTCAATACTCAACATATACAAAGTTCTGAATCTTGGATTTTTGCTTTCTCTACTACGCATAATTAAGTAGAGGAAGTATTGCATTCCAACCAAAAAGTGGATTTCGAGATTTCACCGGAAATATGTTTTGAGGCACCCTGAATAAAAAAGAGCATTTTTAGAAAAAGGTCCGTGTGTGAGTGTCTGTCAGCCTGTGGACAGCTTAACTCAAAAATCGAAAAGTCGGTTAAAAATCAAGCTTGGTATTTAAGTTAAATGTCTTTCAAGGATGCAGCACGAAGATTTTGAAGAAAATTGTTCCACCATTAACTACCCTTTACATGAAAAAATTTTCAAAATTTTTATTTTCTTGAAACTGGCTCTATTTTTATTAAAACGCCCTATGCTTGAGATATTATTATGACAAAGAAAAATATCTTGAATTTTCTGGCTATAGCCCTCGTCGTATTTACTCTGGATGACTTTTGCATAACTGGTAAACCGCAAGAGATAGAGCAAATCTTAGTGTACAAAAAATTAGATTTTGCTAAAATGCACAATTTATATCTAATTACATTTTTGTAAAGAGAACCATTTCGGATATATGCCTTGTTATTTATGTATGTTTTTGGAAAACTTGTACTTCTGTCAAATGGAACATTGTTATTCAATTTTTTATATGTTAACCATACAAAGAGAACGTAATTTGAAAGCTATAAGATTTTACTATCGCCCAAAGTCTACTATATTCCCATATTCCCCTTGTACCTACAAGGAAATGAGCAATAAGATAATTTCTGCAAATGTTTATTTCAACTAACACGAAGAAGATATAGGAATAAGAGTTTGTAACAATAGTTAGTACAAGAGTAGAGAAAGTCATGTGAGTGCAACATATCTGATTTTTTCTAATACACAAAATTATTCCACAAAAATTGAGCCTGGTGAGAAAGTCTCCTTCTCTATTGATGTTCTTTTCAATTCTAATGATTTGAGCTTCCTATGTAGTTTCACGATAGTTATGCATGTTTTTGTATTATTTTATTCATTTATCGACATTAATTGAAGCCCTGAGGATAGAAATAGAGTGGATTCCACGAACTTTTGCCCATAGGCAAGAAAACGCAGATTTCTACACATCTTGAGAGGTAGAACTGGAACTTAAAAATTCAATGCCACAACTGGGATTTGAACCAAGACCACACACACACGGCTTGTGTGTTTAAAAACACCAACAGTAAGTTTGTTGGCATAAATAAATAATAATTTCTACACAGCTATTTAAATGAACATAGCCGTATTCTGTTTATTTTACTTTTTATTATTAACTTTTTTTGTATATTAGCGTCCTCCAACGTAATGTCATATCGGACGATGTATGTGTGAAATGGATGAAATAATCTAAAGAGCCCGAGGTCCATAGAGCTTTAAGTTACCTGACATTTGTCTTCTCAGGATAAGGAAAAACCTCAGAAAAAACTTTTCCAGATAACTAAGCGAAACCCGAACTTACGACCTCTTGGATGTGAGGATGTTATGCCATATTCCGTAATAGGAACAGTATGAGCCACAGTATACAGTATAGCAAGGTGCTCTCCAGCCAAAGAAACACGAAAATCTGGCCTCAGCAAATGATGTGGGCGAAACCAATGGCGTACACACATTAGGATCAATCTCAGGGAGAAGGCCAATAGTGCAAGAAACCAAAAAGTGGAACACGGTGCCCGTGTCTACACAATAAATGCAGGCATCGCAGTCTGGTTTAGGGATAAGGTGAAGGCATTGTATTGTAGATAATAAATCAAGGACTACATTAAACAAAATCAAACACACCAATACAGGGAAGAAGATCGAATTGAGATTTCGCCTCAGTAGAGACCAACAAAGTGTTGAACCACCGCCTGTGAAGAGTGCGAAAACACATGCTCCATCACAGGACATCCGTGAAATAAGTGCTGAAGTTGAATCACCTAGAGCAAGTTGAAACCTCGAGAGATGTAAAGTGCAACCATTACAGTGAATATTACATTAAATATGGATTCGTATCAAACATATGTGACACGCTCCTTCCCTTTTGCATTTTTTGCAACCGAACCGTTGATTAATTCCATACTTCACAGACCCTTTAAACCATTATGGCTATTATAAAGACAAGTCAGTTAAAATTTTCAGGTGCAAACCATAAAATTTAGATAAAAGTTCAAACGTAATACACAATTTTACAAAACAACAATGGTGCATTGATGACGTTCTATGAGTTAGCGCTGCAAGAGAAAAAATCATCTTATACCGCAGTTGAACATCTAATTATCCCTGTTTCTTTTATTATAGCGGATAAAACCTTACACAACAATCCCGTTAAAGTAATCAAAACAGTTCCCAATTCTGACTCAAGTGTAGGGCATAGAATTCACGATAACGTAACAAGATATTAATCAAATTGCGTAAACTTTCGCGGCCGGTGTCATGAAATACACAGTGATTATCCGGGCTTGTGGGCCGTGTTCTATTGCAAAATCTTCCAGACGTTTCGTTCCAAGCTGCGTCGAACATCAGTGGTATGACCGTAGCACTCTGCTACTCTCGGCGACGACTGATACGGAGCCATTTGGTTCCACAGGTTTTCTATGCTGTATGTGTGGGCGTATGACGGTTGGTCTGGTCTTTCTTTATTGGCTTGGCTGCTGCTTGGACTGTTTAAAGTGGGAGCTGCTTCATTGTATTCGAAGGGCTGGCATTTATTGTAGATGAAGCTGTTGATGGCGTATGATTTTGAATTTGACTCCGGTCAGGTTTTTTGCGTGCTTTGTATAATGCTGGATGCCAAGCTTTAAGTGCTCTGTTTGTTCCTTTCTATAGAAGTCATCATTATGTTTGAAAATCTCTATGTCTTAACGTCTTAGCCGGGCGTAATAATGAACTATAGACGACAGGATAGCTGTGTCTGAACAAGACATTGTTTATCAAATAGCAGAAAAATCTCAAATGGACGAAGACTTGCGATTGAAATCAACGAATCGGTGAGCGTGTCTGATGAAGCTCAGCTACTAATATATGTTCCGTATTTTGACGTTTAAGAGGTGCAATTGCTGATGAAATAGGATGTAAACGATTTCCACAACATAAGATTAAATGTAAATTAGCCATGGGACTGGTGAGTAAATTTGTCCATACATTCTGCTGATTCACTGACAGATCAAAGAATAAGTTTATTGATCCTATTCAGAAATTAACCCCAAAACAATTTAATAACGTTGCATTATACCTAGAGAAAATTTGATTGTGAAAATAAACTCTTGATTTACACGAAACAGTGAACATCGCTCTAAAAGCAGTCAATTTAATTAAGTCACATGCGCGGAACTCCGGTCTTTTCAAAAAAGATTTGATGTGTTGCACTCATATGACTCACCAACTATTCTTACATCTTACTCCTATATCTTCTTCGTGTTAGTCGAGATAAACATTTGCAGAAATTATCTTGTTGCTCATATTCTGGTACGTAAAAGGGGAATGTGGGGATACAGTACGCTTTGAGCGGTAGTCATAATCTTTTAAAACTTTGAATTTTCCGTTCTCTTTCACGACCAACATGTAACAATGAATAAGGATCTTCCATTTGTGGAAAGTATTAGCATTATACAACACAAATAACAAGGAACACCTCCGAAATGTTTCACTCTACAAAAAGTTATTTGGACATATATTGTGTGTTTTAGCAAATTCTACGTTTTTTGTAGAGTAAGATTTGGTCCATCTCTTACGGTTTACCAGTTATGCAAAAGTCATAACTAGTAAACAGGACTACATAGATTATAGCCAGAAAATTATAATATACATTTCATTTGCCATAAGAATATCTCGAACATATGTCATTTTAATGAAAATCATCAGCCATTTTTGATAAAAACAAAACTTTCAAAAACTTTTCCATGTAAGGAGTAGTTTAGGGTGGAAGAATTTTCTTCAAAATCTACGTGTCGCACCCTTCAAGCATATTAAACTTAAGTTTCAACTTTGGTTTTTAACCAACTTTTTGTTTTTGAGCTACGTTGTTCAGAAACACACACACACACACACACACACACACACACACACACACACACACACACACACAGACCTTTTTCTAAAAATGCTCTTTTGATTCAGGGGGACTCAAAAGCATGTATTTCCGGTGAAATCTTGACATCGAATTTTTGGGTGGAATACAATACTTCCCCTGCTTACTATACATACATAGTAGAGAAAGTAAAAATGTGTGCTTAGATGGGAGTTTTTGCCTCTTATTTTGGTTGATACTTTATAATTATTCTCAACAACTTAATAAATGTTTTCCACACTCAAAATATGTCTATTATCCGTTGTTGATTTACAATAATAAATAA
Organism: Tenodera sinensis; assembly: GCA_030765045.1. NCBI lineage: Eukaryota > Metazoa > Arthropoda > Insecta > Mantodea > Mantidae > Tenodera > Tenodera sinensis. Next base: position 118,298,714 of record CM060971.1, read on the forward strand.
TAATAATAATAATAATAATAATAATAATAATAATAATAATAATAATAATAATAATAATAATAATAATAATAATAATAATAATAATAATAATAATAATAATAATAATAATAATAAATGACCAGAGGCAAGTATTTACGGAAATCACAACATGTATGATATGCTACTGTTTCTTATAAATTTCCATGAATTAGGGCTTTCTAAAGCTAATTTACGAACAAAATAATCGCGATAAATGACTGCAGCGCCTATGAAAATATATTAATTTTTTCCGTGTTACATTTCCTTTTCAACTTTCTGTAATACAACAAACTGTCGATAAAGGTCTGTATTATTGCATCGCACAGAGAACGTGCTACTGTAAGCAATTCTAATGCTGAAAATATGAGCTTGAAGACCAGCGATATATTTATAGACCGCTGGGCACCAGTGTTCTGTCAGCAGACGGTAAGCTGCGTGTGCTGCAACAGCTCGCGATATTGTTACTTCTGTAATAGTATGCAAGCATCTGCCACATGTGTTATTCGCTTTCTACAGTTCTGTTTGAAACAGTGAACTGCTGTTCAGTAGTATTTTATAGTGTTCTTTGAAGCAAGGAAAACATGCAAGTACATTGATTCCTAAAGTACCAATGTCTTATAGTTATTATTTTTGGGGGATAACTTTGCAATTCTGCACTAACAGAAAATGCACGCTATAATACCTAAATCTGTTAGTTATTTATTCTTTTATTTACATTCAACGATATGGCGTGTACTAACTATGGCGTCATGTTCAAAGGAATTACGCTAGAATCAGCATATTGTAAATGAAGAGAACGTTGCCAATAAGTCATGGTGATTGTGATACATTGATGTGATTCTTCCTTCTGATCCAGAGAGTGAGATTGATGTAGATGAAGTACCTCGTGATGCCACAGGTATAGTCAATGAGAATGATGTTCCCGGCCAAGTTGAACTGCCTCCGAAAAAAGCGATGTACAGGAAACAAAGGACTAGGAAGTGGAAAATCGAAAGAAAAAAAAAATGATTCGAAAAATATGCCAAGTACACAACAGTTCCAGAAAATGGCCATGTTTCAAATGAAAAATGGGAAGAAATTAAAACAAGTTTGAAGGACTGTACACCACTGGAGATTGGGAAGAAAATTGTAAATTATAATTGAATTTATTGTTAAAGATACTGTATCCTATACAGCCTCCTGTAAAACTTCGTTTGACTTCTCCTTCAATCCTAATGAGCTGTTTTTTAGGCATTTTACTGCTTTCAGGATATCACAAACTTCCTTCTGAGAGGCACTACTGGTTAGAAGTCAGATTTGGGCTTGGGCATTGTAAAAAATGCTAGCGTTCGTTTTATTTATAACTTTAGGTTACTTAGCAACCACTGTGTATACCAAAGATTAAAGGGGGAGGGTAGGAGCAGAACTCCGATCTAGTCGGAACAAAACCTCTTTCAATTAGATATGTTAAAGCTTTCTTTTCTATAGTGATTTTAAAATATATTTGTTGTAATGTTTTTAGTTCATAGTGCTAAACGCAATTGTTATTTAATCAGCAGCGTATTTTAAACTACCGCGTGAAGGTGGGACGAAGACAGGCGATGCTATTTCCAGACTCCACGCTGTTTTCTCTCTTAGTAGCACGTGGTTACTTAAGTAGCGCCGTTACTGCTCCAATCAGAGCGAGAAAGCGGAAGGATACATTTTTAGGCATTGTTTACATCACGACCAATTCTTTCGCTGAAACCAGCATGTCTCGAAATCAATACCTAAAAGTGAAGAGCTTCATCCACTTTAACAATGCATTTGCTAATGATCAGAAACAAGATGAAGGATTCAAAGTGAGACCGCTTATATCTATGCTAAATGCCTCCTTCCGACAGTTCGGTATATTTTCAGAACAGCTTGTCATAGATTCTCTTGAATAGTTCATTCGAGGAAAACCTATCATATTTGGTTACAAGCTGTGGTCTCTGCGTGGTTCCAAGGGTACCGCTACAAATTTGACTGATACTGTGGTAAAGATACAGTAGGGAATGATTCCAGTGATAGAAACGACTTGCTTTAGGCAGCAGGGTGGTGCTGAGTATGTTGGATTGCATTGATAATCCTCATTCCCATGAGCCCGCCTCTGTAGCGTGATGGTTAGCGTGTCTGCCTCATGTTCAAGGGGTCGCGAGTTCGAATCTCGCTTAGGGTAAGTTATCCGGGTAAGGTTTTTTTCCGAGGTTTTCCCTACCCTGAGAAGACGAATGTCGGGTAACTTAAAGCTCCATGGACCTCGGGCTCATTTGAGCATCATTTCACCCATTTCATTTCATTCATTCGTCCGATATGACACAATGTTGGAGGACGTTAATCACAGAACACACACACACATTCCCATTACTTTTTTACAAGAAGGGATATTTTGCTCCACCTTCAAAATCTTGGTTTTCCGGGTACTGGAACTGTCAGAATAAGCAGACTTGGGAAATGCCCCCCCCCCCTCCAGGAAACAAAAGTATTGCAGAAATTAACATATGGGTCTTATGATTATACATATAGCATGTAAGGTGAAATACTTTTTGTCAAATGGCATGATAATAAATGTGCAACTGTTGCATGAAACTTTGATGTAGTAGAGCCAGTGGCTTCTGAAAGCAGGTGGAACAGAAACGCAAGACAGAAGACGAGTGTTCAACAGCCACTACGGTGCTTTTCAAATGGGAAGGAGTTTGTCCTTGAGGGTCTCCAGGCCGGCAACCAATCGGAGTCCTGTGTTGTCATACTGCTTTCCCCTTAAGTGGGGCTTGACGCGCGCTAAGAAATATGAATGGGGGTAATGAGCTTGCAACGCTTTGCATGTAAACTCATCTCATTGGCTGCAGATCAGAACTCTTCCCATTTGAAAAGCACAGCAGTCATAAATCACTACAGTAAGAACATAGGTGGAGTGGACCATCATGATAGTTGGCAGGAAAGTACGCTACTTCAATCCGCGGAAAAATGGTACTGGGTCCTGTTCCCAAGAATTTTGGACATGGCTGTAGAAAATGGTTGGATTATATACAGAGAAATATATGGACGAGATTCCTGGACTTGCTTGATTTTCGACGATGCTTGGCAGTGCAATATCCCAATTAGTTTTCAAACGAGAACAAGACAGGGCGGCCAGTTTCATCACCTCATGTATTACAGTTTGATGGAAGATATCGCTTCATGGGTATACGTTCTTCACAGAGGCATTGTCAGATGGATGTAAACGCAGTACACTAACTTTATGCAAAAAGTGTGATGACACTGCCACAGATGTTTTGAACCTTACCATAGTCAATAAAAACTTTTCTCCTCACATGCTTCGGTTAACAGGTGTTTTGTATTTAAATGGTCTGTAAGAAATAAAGTTTAAACGTAGAATAATTGAATTTGGTGGAAATGTACTCGTTCATCATTACAGTATGTTTTGATACTTACCGCCCAGCAATCTATCGACCAGGTTAATTTGGGACATCCGGTGAACAGAAAGGCAAACGAAATATATTGACATACTATATGCTGAACCAATACATTAGTTTTCTTTTTTAACTTAACTTTTGAGGAAAAAAAGTTGGGCATTAATGAGTTAATAATTTTCAGGTCCGGCCCAAGGCCGACAGACATTTTTAAAATTAGGCTCGAAACCGGCCGGGCCTAGGCCCGAGCAGACCTCTAGTGCTACATCCATTGTTTTTGCATGTACTACTTGGCAAAGCCATGGGGTGTAACGAAAAGAATGTAAAACTGCCCAACTGTTCACGCGAGCTTCACATCCAAACACGGCGAGACATGTATGTACACTCTCGAACGTCTCATATCGGCAGGTGCCAGACATGTTTGTATTACACCACCGACTATACGCCAAGTTACTATTAGTTCGCTGTCCTAATAAACAAGCCGCGATCTTAGCGCTCGCCTCGTCGCTTTGCCAAGCAGTACATCCGTGGGATGTGTTGCAATCACATGACTTCCCCTACTCTTGAACTAACCAGTATTACAAACTCTTATAATTCTATCTTCTTCGTGTTGGTTAAGATAAACATTCGCAGAAATTGTTACTGCTTATTTCCTTGTAGGTACAAGGGGAATATTAGAATACAGTAGGCTTTGAGCAATTGTCAAATCTTTTGAAGCTTTCAAATTCCATTCTCTTTGAACGTTTAAGGGGACAGGGTAGTGGTTTGGGCTCAAAAAGTCAATTTTTTGTTTTTCATCTTTAAAAAAAGTAGAAACCTTCCTCTTCAAAATGATATATATATTGTAAGGGTACCGGCACATTTAAAGCTTTAAATTACCCCATCAAAATGTGGCGGCGCGCTGGGCCATGCTGGGTTTTGAGGGCTTCAGAGATGACACACTTTTCTTTAAATGTAGTTTTCTGTAACTTGACATTTTTCAAACTCAGGTACATGTTTTTTTAAAACCACAGAACCAATTTGAATGAAAATTTTACAGCAGTTCCAGAAGCATGTACTCTACAAACGTAACCCATTGTTATTGGAAAAAACCCAAAACAGAAAATTTATTACAAAAGTTAAATATTTTTTCTTTTGAATATAGCCAGATATATTTAAGTAAATTTAGGTTAACAGTTATAAATACACATTGCCTAGTGCACTACAAAAGTTTCAACACATGCTTGTATGTTGTAGAAGGAATTTGTACCGTTAGTACTATATATATTTTTTTTTTCAAAAACATGTTATCAGTTTTTGCCTTATTACATGACCATTTTAAATAATTGTTTTGATGTTCTCTATATCAATGTAATCAAAATGAATCACTAAATATTCATCCCAAATTAAATTTTGATCTGAGCAGCAGGAGCTTAGATATCCTCTAAATTTATGTTTTGAAATACTGAAATAGTGTACGAATCACTACCTTGTCCCCTTAACATAAAAATTGAATGAATAATGATGCTCCATTTGACAGTATAAGTTCTCCAAAACTTATACAAAGAACAAGGAATATGTCCAAAATGGTTCCATCTACAAAAAAAATTATTTGGACACAAATTGTGTTTTAGTGAGATCTACATTTTTTGTGCAGTAAGATTTTGTCTCTTATGGTTTATGGAAGAAGTTTGGTTTTTAACCGACTTTCGGTTTTGAGTTATGCTGACACACACACACCTTTTTCTAAAAATGCTTTTTTTTCTTTTTTGGTTCAGTGGGTCTGATATATTTCCAGTGAAATCTCCACATCAAATTTTTGGGTGGAATACAATACTTCCTCTACTTACCACTAGAGAAAGTAAAAATCAGTAATGTCTGGAATGCAAATATACATTAATACATACCTACTTATTTATTTATGCCAACAAACTTACTGTTGGTGCTTTTAACACACAAGCCGTGTGTGGGCAAAGTTTGAGAGGTAAAACTGGAACTTAAAAATTCAATGCCACAACTGGGATTTGAACCATAGACCTTCCGCTTACGAGGCGGCTGCTCTAACCATTGAGCTACTGTGACAAACTGCCAGAATGGCATTAAATTCTCAAACCAGTTCGCATTTCTCCTGGTAAACCACAAAGGCAGTCTCACATCAGAGACAAATTACCCCAATGGTGACTTACTATTGTAAGTACTTTATGTTCCAGGGTTAAATAACCTTCAGATGGTAATTATTTATGCCAACAAACTTACTGTTGGTGTTTTTAAACACACAAGCCGTGTGTGGGCAAAGTTTGAGAGGTAGAACTGGAACTTAAAAATTCAATGCCACAACTGGGATTTGAACCTCTCAAACATACCTACTTGTTGAAAACTGCAAGTTATTTGGTACTCATGGGGCTGTTCTTTGGCATTAAAGTAGCCTGGCATTCTAGACATGATTCATTTTTTTGTCCATGGGTATACAACTGGGGCATTTTGAGCATTATACTTGTTTACATTGTTTAATATATGCAAAATAAAGTTTCAAATGTGCTCAGGCTATTGTAGTTGAAATAAATTAATGTTGACTATAGGGGATCGAAAGGTTTGCAAGGGGAGAGTCAACGTAGGTTCCAGGCTTGGTCATACCAACCAGAGGACAACAACACTGCAATCTCCAACATGACACCATAGTCCAGCAGTCAGCATCAGGTTGAGCTCCTAAAACATGTCCTGCTTTTAAGAAGTAATGTAGATCAATAAACCGAGTTGCCTTTACTATCTAGAAAGACATTTGTTTATATAACACACTTTCAAAGTGGAAGACCACTCAAATAAGGAAAATGTTAAATAATTATATACGAAATCTTGCATAATAATCCAAAATAATACTTATAATAAACTGTAATTGAAAGGTCCACTATCAATTTAATCAGTTTACTAACTTAAGACTTGTTGAATGTCATCAGAGGCACATGAATTTTGTGAAACGTTTGACATTTGTGTGCTGCAATAGATCAACACTTTAGGCAAACATTTAATAGCATTATTGAATATTATTGAATCTTTCATTATAGACAGTTCCAACAATTAACGTAGGTTATAAACTCCAGTTTTAGTGCACTGTCAGATTTCAAGGTTGAAGCAAAAGAGAAGAACACTAAGGAAATAGCTGAAAATGAGCTTCACAACTTCTACCCCAAGTTAAGTGAAACACAGTTTCTGTGCTTTCAATGCATTTCAACAGAACAGGTTTACGTAAGATCTGAAGCTTTCACGGCGAGCGTTATGGATCAAGGCTTCACGGGTGATCAGCCGTGAAGCCTTGATCCAGAAGAGGTTTACACCTGAGAATCTTTCTAAGTAGCAACTTCATGTTCAGTGACTGCTAAGAATGTAAAATGGGTAACGAAAATGTTTGCACATTAAATGTATGCTGTTCGGTGTCATGCTAATCATAGATATATTAAAGTTAATGTGACGCTAGCCACAGTGCACAACAAGTAACAGTCGGGGTCAAGTTATCTCACACCACATACCAATGGTGCTCATGGTGAAGCTTCTCCACACCACTCAGGCAAGCAAACATGTGACAACAATCAGTGCGGTAGAACCAAAAGGGCCTTTTCTAGTTTGTTCGTGAATCTTCCAGAAAGATCTAGCTACAGCATTGCTGGTATAAAGGCTTGCAGAGCGCATGAAAGTTGGCAGTTTTTAATCAGTTAGCTCTTAGTTTTAGTGTGTGTGACCTGCATGTGTAAGGTTGTCATGTTGTCATGAGAGAACCAGCACATCATGAAGGAACATAGTGAAACAGTTAACAAGTGTAAAGTGATGTATCAGAGTTGGCTCTTTGAGAGGCAGAGAAGGTGAAAAAAGGCAGAAAGGAGTGAGCCAAGGTTACAAGATGGAAACAGTCATGAGCTGTAACATTGCAAAGGACTGTAGACTGTGCTAACATCAGTAAAAGGTAACTGTGTATTTGTGCATTCAGTTAGAAGAAAAAGTGACAAAAAAGTAGACTGTACTTTAGTCATTTTGTGACATTAATATTTTCAAATACATATTAAAATTACAATTTTACAATTTAGTTACTGTTTTAAACACAATGGCATGTGCAATGATTTATACAAATATATATCTATTCCAAAAATCCTAAATTCCTAAACTGGATATATAAGCTATAAAATCCTAATATACTGATAAAACCTAATTTTAACTTTGTAGAACTTAAAAATCTGGGCTTGGTTATCATCGTTAACATCCATTGTGGCATCGGCTCTCCATGATGTATATAAGTAGATAAGTGCATGAATAAGTATGTCCTTATTTGCCTAAAGGAGCAACGTCTGTGAATTGAGAATGTCTGTTTAAGGACTTCCTTAAAGTAATAACTATAAATTTGACCCTTATTGACAAAATAAATGTTTGTATATACAGAGAGACCCAAAAACATGAGAGCTGCTGTGCAGTGTTTTTTCACTGTGCAAACGGAAACATGATAACGCAGCTGATGTGCACAAGGTCACGCGGTTGACTGTTTTTCTCTGCTCTGGAAGTGCAGCTTAGAGGTGATGGTAATATCATGTGGTTGAATTATTACAGCATGCTTTTATTAGTCACAAAGTGTATTATGGCTCAACATTTGTTTTCTACTGAACGTGTGTTTATTGATGTTTCATGTGTTATCTCAGTCAGCTTGCTAAGTGAAAATGCGATTTGCAGAAAGATTTCCAGGTGACCTGAGATTTCTATCTCTGGGGTAACTTAGAGCATAAAGTGTACAAGACAAACCCACACACCCTGGAAAAATTAAAACAAAATATCTGCCAGCAAATTGCCAGCATTTCTCAATGTGAACTACGGCGAGTGATGGAATTTCCTAAAGAGTGCCAAAAATGTATGGACAATGACGGTGGCCAGTTTCAGCATCTCTGTTAGTAACATTGGTAAGTAAAGCCTTTAAAAGTAGTTTTAAAAATGTTGTATGGTTTCCTTGGTGTTCTTCTATGACAGCGGCAGTCAGTGATGAGCACAGAGGATGCGTACGGACAAAACACAGCGCAGCCAGTTCACAGTATTTTGGATCACCCGTTATTAGCAGTTTGTGATAATTTGTTTAGTATTATCTGGATTTTCACAGATTAGTACCAATCCAAATAAACAAGCTTGTGCAACAGGATACAAAGTATTATTTACATTTAAGATGGTGTTAACTTGTATTACACATGAAATGTTTGATCTTTTTTTTTTTTTTAATTATTAATCAGGTAACCATTATACTGGTAAATCATGTAAAAGTTGTTTTATTCTAATATGTTCATTATATTTTTAGTTATAGTCTGTTGAATTTGACATTTCTAAAGTGGGTGTGGCAATTTAAATGTACACTTCAATATTGTCATTTTTTCTACATGAAACATGTTTCAAATTTGCCTCCTGAAGTACTGTAAGTTCAGTGTTTGTATGCTAGATGGCATAATATGGCAACTGAAAAACTATAATGCGTATGTCATGTGGCAAGTTTTAGAGCTACAGTGGAGGAAACTGCTCCAGGTATACCAAATTCTTTATATCTGTTTCTCACGAATTACATTTTTCTGTATAAAATGTACTTTTTCTCATGAACTATTGGATAGAACGGCATGAATTGTTTTGAGGTTATTATTAGGTATATGATTTTGAAACTGAAACTAAAATATTACTCGTTCTGCTAAATAATGCATGTAAAAAAGTTAAAAACTTAGAAGTTGAATTTAAACAATTAAAAATAATTAAAGCACAAGTTGCAAATATTCAGTTATTATGCATGTACATGGGACAGTTCATATACATTTTGGTATTATGAGGCTCCGTTCCACAGTAAATTATTTTTATCTTTTTTTTTTCAATTAATGGATGAAATATTTTGCATTAGGAATAAGACATTGAAATTTATACACTATACGGTTTCAGCAAAAGAATTGGTCGTGATGTAAGCCATGCCTAAAAATGTATTATTCCTAGGGCTCGGAAGTTCATGCCCTAAAAAACACTGAAATATGCATGCAAATATGCTCTTAAAAGCTTGAAAATATGTCAAGAAATAGGCACTATTTAATCAAAACAGTTAATGTCCCTTTGCAGTAGACAAGGCGAGTTAGTATAAATAATAAATGAAGTTACCTTATTCCTTAGAGGTTGGAGCAGAAGTAGTCCCGCTGCTAGTATTAACTGCTAAATTGCAGTTCGCAACCAACACTTTGCACAAATTTTCAACTGTAAAGCATCATCTGTTGTCTCACAAAACACTTTTGTAACGTAAAAAACTTCTCTCCACGTCACAAGATGTTATCGGAGCATATTTAAATGATGTTAACTGCTTAAGAGAGAGATAAGTCTCTTGGTGTGGCAGATGGTTTTCTTTCAAAGATGTCTGGAATATCGCACATCTGTTTATAACCAGAATTTTTTGAAATTACATAATTCACTTTCTCCTTCACTTTTTATCCTATGCTACCAGGAACCAAACTTAGATCACATATTGTTTTTTCAAAGACAGTGATTCATGCAAAGGAGATCCTACAGCTTCCAATGCCGTTATGGCTGTTGGTAAGAACGAAAAATGGGCAGATATGAAACTAAGAACCTCTTTTAACCCAGTGCCTGACAGAATATTTTGTACAGTTTCTATTGATGAAGCATCTTTTGAGTCCAACGAATTAACAACCTCTTCGACTATTTCTATGTGCTTAGCATAATATAAAACTGCATCGAACCATGTTCCCCATTGAGTTAACACTGGTGCGGGAGGAAGTTGGATATTAGGTGCTCTTGATCTAAACAACTAAACTCTTTTAGATTTAACAAAAATTCTCTTTGTATTTGACACAAATCTATCTACCAATGGGAAAGAATCACGTGTTGTCTCAGAAATGCGATGAAGAGTGTGTGCCAAACAAGTTATATGAATAAGTTAGGAAAAATACCTTTCAGGATTTGTCCTGATTTTGCCATATAAGGACCTGCATCAGTGACAAATAAAAGTACCCAGTCGTATTTGATTCCACATGGCCATAGTAATTTCAAAGAGTCCATCACAAACTGGGTCACAGTTACATTGTCAGTGGCCGACAATTCGAACACATTTAGAAGATAAGGTGTAGTCTTTTGTTCATTATTTAAAGCACCCACGATTACATTAGCAATAGAACGGTGCCCAGAATCAGGGGTCTCATCAACAAGCACACAAACTGTTCTGCTAATTCATTTTGTATATTTGACAATACGTTATTGTAACAAGGTCCGACATAAGTCTTACGCAATGCACATGTTGTCGAGTGTACTTGGCAAGAAAGTATTTAAATGTTGGATTATTAATGTTGTTTTCTAGTGCCTTGCATCTGGCAATGACGCCATTAGCCATGTGGAACAGGGAAATATCAGCAGCTAAAAATGCTTGGCACAAGTAATCGAAAAATTCAGTAACCCTACTTCCTAAACACTCTACTAGCTGTTTTTGAACAGGTTCTTTGTTTGCGAGTTTTCTGATTAAATTATCCTTATGTTTTGCTGTGTTTATGTACTGAACTACATGAAATCTTTTCTCACTCCCTACATTTTTCTCACACGCTCCACAAAAACAGTACCCTATTATCTGTAGATATTAAATCACCCGAAAACTCTTTCTGTAAATTATTTAATCTAGCACTCGAAGTTGTTTTTCTTTTCAGCATTTGAAGAGCTCTTTAACATTTTATATGCCTAATTTAACTTGCTGGGAACCAGTTCACAACACTGTTACGTTTGAAGACCACGACACTACTGCTGGCAGGCAGGCAAGCGTTGCTATAATCGTGCTGCTCTACACACATACATATAATGAAAGGATGGAAACAGGGGATTCACTGCATGGCAACATGACTCCTCATTAGTTCTCACCACCTCGCGAGCTGTATCATGTGCAATACTACCAATATGAAAAATATCCAGATGGAAAAAAATAATACAAACCATAAAAATCATTAAAATATGCAATATAGGGGCTATAATATTGAAATCTTTGTGAGTTGCATCATCGTGTGCAATACTACCAATATGAAAAATACTATCCAGATTGAAAACAATAATAAAAAACCATAAAAATCATTAAAATATGCAATATAGGGACTATAATATTGAAATATTACGTATTGATCAAAATCAAGAAAATATGCTGTTATATGCACCATAAAATCACGTCCAAATAACTGAAAATTCCATAATTTGTGCACATAATGTAAAAGCATACATTTTTAACCCCTATGAAAAAACATGCAAATGCACGAACTTCCTAGCCCTAATCATTCCAATTTCTCGCTCTGATTGGAGCAGTAACGGCACTGCTTTCATAACCACATTTTGCCAAGAGAGAAAAGCACATGGAGCCTCCAACTATCATCGCCTGCCTTTGACCCACCAATCCTACACATGATAGTTTAAAACATGCTATTAACATACCTAATCTGAATCTGAAAGAGGTTGTATTCCTTCTAGATCGGAGTTCTGCTCCTCCCCTTTCCCTTTATCTTTATCTTTGGTATATCCAGTGGCTGCTAATAAACCTAAAGTTATAAATAAAACGAACGCTAACTCAGAGATGTAAGCTTATATAAATAACGGATTATAAGCATATAACGAATGCACGCTCATGTGATTTGGTGTGACCAATGGTAAACTCAGAATCTTAACGGCTATATAATTTGTGGAATATATTTAGAATTATAACTTTTTCAACACTCGTTAGAGGCTTCCCTCTGCAATGTTTTATAAACTGCACCTGTTCGGCCATGATGGTTTACTAAGACTCTCACCTTCCTGCTTCCAAAGTTGACCAACAGAAGGCAGTCTGCACACGTTATTTGCTTATTTTCTGATTAAGTGCAATTAATTACTTTAGATTCATTTTGTTGCAGTTCTACATGGTACAGTAATGCGTTAAACATACCATTGTTACATAATACAGTTCTTGTTGCTATTGAGCAAGATGTAACTTGTAATACGTAGCATCAGTCAATGAACATACACTTTAATTCTATTTGTACGCGTGTTTCTGTTTACATCACGACCAATTCTTTCGGTGAAACCAGTATAGTTAAGATAGTTAAGATAATAAGCACAAAATTTCAAACAAATTGGATATATCTACCCATAGATGATTTTTTCAGTCAATGGTGGGAAAAATACATTTTGCAAGTTACCACCACCTTAACACTCTTACCTCCAAAACAGACATTACTGAAATGATATAGACATGCTGAATTTTCAGGAAATCATTTTTGAATTTATTTTTCTAAAAGAAAAATATTAAAAATGTCATATCTTACTTAACTCAGTGTGTCAGTGATTAATATATTTATATATTTAACTCAGTTCAAATAAACCAAAAAGAAATTCTCAATATGCTGTTTTCACCTCTTGTGAAGATCCTGGTAAAATGCTAAATATGCAAATATATTTATATTAAATGTGCTAAATAGTTATCTATCTACGAGACTTTTAAAAACAGTGCAACATGATCGTTCAGACTGTACAACACAGCTTACTTGCAATGTGTTCTTTCTAAATAGTGCTCTTTAAGGATTCAAATTAATGTTCACTTAAAATATACTTGATCAACTTAATTTCCCAATCTCCAAGCTGCTCTAAAAATATTTGCATTTATATAAAACAGCCGTCATAAGGAAATACTGTTTTTGTGACTCTAGCAAAAGTTAATATCACATAATTCAGATCTAGATTCTGTTCCGTTCCTCAAATCACGATTAAAAATATTTCTTTCTATAATATTCTCTCTATTTTCTTTCAGGCAAAATAGTTTCTACCGTGCAATAAAAGTAAAGGAATGGTAAAGATATGACTTGCAAGAAGGAATTATTCTAAAATACAAAAACTTATTCAAGGACTTTGCTGAATCTCAATCCAGCATAGTATCACTGTATGAAAAATAAAATTAAGTCCTTCAGTCCTCTACATGTATGCCAACCTCTCGAAACCAGGCCATCACTTTGGAACCTTCTGTGTTAGCTCGTTGTGGAGGTGTCAGATCAGAGCAATCTTGTAGCGAGAGTGAAGCTCCTCCTTGGTACAGCAGCTGGACCACTGACAAGCTGTTCTTCCAAGCAGCAACATGTAGCGGTGTTTCCCGATTGTTGTTGATGGCATCAATCTCAGCCTTTGAATCCAACAGAACTTTAGCTGTATCTACATGGTTACCCAAAGCTGCTGCATGAAGTGGCGTATCATTCACATTATTTGTGGCTTGAATGTTACAACCAAGCATTAAAAGGACTCTGCACATTTCGGAATGTCCGGCCTCGGCTGCTAGAAACAATGGTGTTTTGCCATCCTCTGACACAGCCTCCAGATTAACTCCAGCCTTGGCTAATGCCTCAACAATGGCAACCTGATTGGTCTTGGCAGCAAGATGCAATGGCGTGTGACCTGCCTTGTCTTTTATCTCCGAGTTTGCGCCGCCTTGAAGCAACATGTTGACTATATCCAGAGTTTCTTCCAGAACGGCAAGATGAAGAGGGGTTTGTAAATCCTTATTTTTTGCATTTATGTCGGCATTGCAATCTAGAAGAAGTGATGTCATGGCTGAAGACTTACATCTTACAGCAAGGTGCAGGGGAGTTTCCAATGAAGAGTTGACGGCATTGACGCCAACATCTGCATGCGACAATATTCGGACTATATCATGGTCATCTGCTTGTACCGCTTCATGCAGTGAACTTGGTTTGCCATTCTTCTTCAAGAAATTGACGATGTGGAACTTCACCACACCTTCTTTCATCTAAACAAAAGAAAACAGTAATCATCACAGTGTTAGCTACAACTTGAACAGAAAACAAACACATCTATACTAGCCAAAAGCACACACGAAGATGAGTCACACGATTATCAGTGGATAGAGAGCAAAAATGAAAGAACATAACTTACTATTTGTCTCTACCTACAGCGGCTTTCCCACATCACATTCACATGTGCTTCCAACTATTATATTACAATTTATGTGCATGTATGTGGAGTAATTTAAAAAAACCATTCAACCAAATGTGGCAATTCCTTCACCAATGAAAAGCCCAGTTCTTTTCACTAATTACTAAATGACACAACAGCTGTTTGCTGAAGCAAAACTAGAGAAGGATTGAATATAAATATAGTGGCGCTAGTCCACAGCAGTGGCAACACCACAAAGGATGGTCGGGGCTGGACTGCCCCACCTCATTGGCATGGAACAAAGGCGCTTAAGATCAAGCTTACCCACACCACTCACATCCTTACAACACTACTGACAGGACACGGAAGACTTAAAGCATACTACTATAGGTACCACATCACAGACGACCCAAGTTGTTCATGTAATGGAGGAGAGCAAACAACAGACCATATAATTTATGACTGCAAAAATCTCGAAGAAAAAAGAAGAGCATTCAGAAGGAAAATAATTCAAAGAAGAGGAAAATGGCCACCAACTAAAGTCGAAATTGCTAAAAGTTATTTTAAAGAATATATTCAGTATGCCAATGCAATTGATCTGACAAAAAATAATTGAACTATATAAATCTATGTAATTATTAATGTTAAATTAAGATGTATTTATCAGTTTACTTTGTAAGCAAACCCAACATGCAGTATTACATATTGTAATGGAACATGTAGAACAATAAAGAATCTTAAAAAAAAAAAAAAAAAAAAAAAAAAAAAAACCACCACTCACATGGGCAAACACATGATTAACAACAAGCTTACCCACACCACTCACATGGGCAAACACATGATTAACAACAAGCTTACCCACACCACTCACATGGGCAAACACATGATTAACAACAAGCTTACCCACACCACTCACATGGGCAAACACATGATTAACAACAAGCTTACCCACACCACTCACATGGGCAAACACATGATTAACAACAAGCTTACCCACACCACTCACATGGGCAAACACATGATTAACAACAAGCTTACCCACACCACTCACATGGGCAAACACATGATTAACAACAAGCTTACCCACACCACTCACATGGGCAAACACATGATTAACAACAAGCTTACCCACACCACTCACATGGGCAAACACATGATTAACAACAAGCTTACCCACACCACTCACATGGGCAAGCACATGATTAACAACAATTCAGTGGCAACACAAAGGGTTTTCCAGAGTATTTGATAATTTTGTGGCGGCTGGTGTATATGAAGAAGTTTGAGAAAGGACCATGTTATGTCATGCTCACTGTATGAGGAGGCAAAGCAACAAACAGAGTTACAGAAAGGGGTCAGTCATTTCTTAGTTTGAGTGTGTGTCATCACACTGTGAAGGAAGATAGCAAAGCAATTATGAGTGTTGAGTGATTGTATTGTAAGTGTTTGAGAGACAAAGAAAGTGAAGACAAAGGAGTGAGTCAAAGCTAAGAGAAGAAAACAGTGTGTTGTAACATTACAAAAGACTGTAGACTGCGTTAATATGAGTAAAAGAGAACTGTGTTATGTAGTTTTAGAGAATAAAGTGAGAAAAAAGTAATAACTGGACTTGACTTCTCTGTCATACTGGTGTCAGTGGGAAGTATATCATGTTAGAAGGGCTGCAGAAAGCCTGCTCACCACTTCTAGTGTTGTGTGGTGGCATTTCAACACACTAATGCATCCGAGTATCACTTCTGCGAGGACAGAAGCTTCAAGTGGGCATGGCAGCAGCTCCCTGTTTTATAATCAAAGTAATTTATACCAAATTTGTCATACAGATAGTTACTTTTGCTCCACCAAGGCAGATGATAAAAAGACACGTACATAGGTTGTAATTCTCCATTATTTACTATTCTTATCTTATAAAAATCTTAGGAAATTTTATGGCAAATACTTGAGGAAGGGATGAAATGAGCGAGAGAATTTATGGGAGAGTTCAGTTTAGATTACACGAAAATGTATAATTTTACCTTTTTGTATTTTCATTATAATAAAATACCTATATACAGCATAAGACACATGTATTCTGTAAATGTCTGAATGTTTCCCTTGCATTGTACTTTCATATGGGCCATAAGAAGGATTGCATCCTGATGTTTTTGAAAATAGTGAAAATAATAAATAAATAAATAAAAAAAAAGATTGTGTAAAGTATATACAGTAGAACCTCTGTTAATCGAAACAAAGCGGGTGAGGAGGTTTCAGATAATAAAAATTTCGGATAGTAATGTATTTTTATTGGTTTATAATCACAGTACAATACTACAAATACCATATTTTTCGGAAAAAATCCTCTATTTTCTTCTGTTGTTTCTTTTCGAGACGTTTTCTAGCCACAATATCACGCCACCGTTTCATTAGCAAAACGTCAGTAGGCTTTGCTTCGTCACATCTTTCGACGAACCGTAATGCTATCTGAAAATATACGAAAAAAGTTTGTGAGAAAACTGGTATGTATGCACAAATTTTCCGCTAATTTTGTACCCCATACTGTATTGTGAAATTGTACTTATCTCTAAGGCATTGAATATTTCGTCTGCAGTGTCATGGCTGGGGCTTACTGCTACCGTCATCATCGTCGGCTTCATTGCTGTTCTGGGATTCGAATGGTACCATATCAACAATGTCTTGATCGGCTGCCACAGTATGCAAAATCTCACCAGTTTTAATCCTTTCCACTGCTTGTAACTTTTCCTGTATCGTTATCACGACCCATTTCCGTTTTGATGACATGATGCAGAGGCACAATACAGTAAAAATATTTAACAAAAAATGTTCGATCACCACTGTACTATAGTATTGTATAGCAAGACTGATGTTAACACTTGAAGACCAAGAAAACGGAATTGGCAAGTGCTGGCGAAAGCGGTCACGGCCACATTCCTTTAACCATCCCCTTTGTCAATAAGGGTTTGTCGGTTCGGAAATTTCTTTCTTCACTCGCTATATACCTACAGGACTGTGTTAAATTTCATACAACAGAAATTCCATTTATTTTTAACACAACGAAATATAGTTTACTATATCTGTAAAATATAATGCAATAAAAACAATGCATTTTTTTTCAGTTGGTCGTTTCGGTTAAAAGTGTTTCAGATAACAGAGGTTCTACTGTAGTTTAATTTCACGGGAACAAATACCTAGGGGTATAAAAATATGTTTAATAAAACTGCTCATTGCCAGATGCAAGGCACTAGAAAACAACAACAGTATTCAACTTTTTAAAATTGTGTAATATAGTTCACAATTTACACTACAGATCATTTTAAATATCTGATAATTTGATTAATTTTATAGGTAAGTATGTGATTTAGTTAAATGTTAATTATTACCCCATGTACTTCAATTACAAATAATAACAGTAAAGTTACTAACAATACTATTTAGTATTATGACGTATATTGTTTTCTAACGTTCACTGTCGTGTAAGTCACAAAATTATGCATTTATTTTTCTTTAATGGCTATAAAGAATTGATAAAAACCTGAATTTTTCTTTTTTCTAGTCATGAAAAACAAGCATATGGCAAGAAACTGAACTAAGGAAACTAAAAGCATTATTTTTCAGATAGAAATTTACTGTCGTGTAAGTCACAATTTTCACAAGTAATAATTTTGTTTTTATGTATCTTTATTACTGAAATACAAAGTAAAAGTAATCAGTGATAATACATATTTTGAAATATACATTGAACTTAATTTGAACAGTAATATTGAATTTGCATGACCTATTTTTTTCCCAGATTTCTCATGATCAAAAATGCCCAGTACAGCTGCTGAAAGAAAAAGAAAACAGATAGAGAAACTTTAAAAAGAGGGTACATATGAGGAATTTAAGGAAAAACAAAGTGAAATGCAAAAGCTAAGAAGATAGAAAATAAAGAGCAAATTGAAATTAGAAGAAAAAGAAAGATTAAGAAAGAAACGTTGTGACGAACAAAGGAGGTACAGACAGAAGACGCTTCAATTTCATCAAACTATGCCACCCTGTTCTTTGGGTAAAGCTGTCGCTAAGGCAAAAAAAAGCACTTCCACAGAGCCCAAGAAAATGTGCAGTATATGTAAAAAAAATTAGCAACTGATATCATACCTAAGATCCTAACTACAGCACTTCCGCACAGGCAAGAAAATAGTGACAGAGTGATTTCAGAAGATGTCAAGTCTCTAGTCAGATGACAAAACTTCTTAGCAAATGCCTGGAGTAAGAGGTTACAGAAGGTAAAGAGAAGATGCAAAAGCATTACCTTTTCCTTACACTGGGGGAAACCAACAATTCACAAATGAATACCCAGAAATAAAAATTGGTCCGACTAGATTTGGGGAGCTCAGACACCAGCTAATCTCTGCTTATGCATTTATCATGAGAACACGAAGTTGCTACTAGTATCATTTCCAGAAATGCCTAACAGCATATCTTCTTTTGTAAAGAACATTGTTTGTAATGAGGATGAAGAAAAGTGCCTGATCTCTCAATGTGAAGTATGTATGAATGGAAAGAAGTATGACCAGTAAGTGAAAGATTTATTTTCTGATGATTGATTAGGAGATGAAATAACTTATCAACAATGGTTAAAAGATGAGGATGGCAATATTATGAGAAAAAGACTGTGGCAATGTTGATGTCCTACTAGTGTTGAAGAAGAAATTGTCACCCTTTCTTCAACATACATATATTTATATGAAGCAGTCATCTCACTTTGAAAGCTTGAAAAATAATCTTTCACCTACAGAAATTTGTATTCAAGTAGACTTCAGCGAAAACTATGCTTTCCAATATCGAAAATGTCATCCAGAAATTGTACTCACTGGCATTCACTATCAGTCTGATGGCGCAACTCAACATTTTAAGCAGAAGCATACTCTGACCTTAATTACTCTACAATCAATAGAAACATCATGACTCTTCTCTGCGACTGCACATTGGAAGGGACCAGTAGATGGACTCGGAGGAACTGTCAAGAGATGTGTACGAGAAGCATCAAGAGCCAGAAAAATAGATCCTCAGACTGCTTATAAATTTGCTGAGCATGCACAAAGCTTGTTTCCGAATATTCATATTTTATACAGTTGTGAGAATGATATCTCAAAAAGGTTTGAATTGTTAGTACTTTGGAGTCTAGATGGAAAACAAATTTGTAGCATTCCTGACACAAGGCAGTACCACTACTTTCATGCTGTGAACAAATATTAAATTGAATGCTCTATGATTTCATATAAAAACAATATGAAAATATTTGATTTTGTTAAAGGTTCCTTTATTTCCCATGTTGGCAAGGAAACAGTTTCTGATGAATGTAATGAAAATGTGTCAATTGCAGACTGGACTTTAGTTGCATTTCCTGGGAAGACATCCATCAAGCATTTTGTAGGAAATGAGATCAACAAGGGCGATGCTGAAGATGAAGTTCATGTAACATTTCTGCGTTATGATTCAGCTAGTGGAAAATTTCATTGGCCCTTGCATGACAAATCATATGTAGAAATTAAGGATGTGAAAAGACAACTACCTCCTCCCAATCAAGACCAAAGACAAAAATATTATTTCAATTTTGACTTTAGGTTAAAAGTACTAATATTATTCAGGAGAATATCAATGATAAATGATTCATTCTATAATAACAGTTTTGTACTCTTTATTTATATTTTACAGTTATTTCTGTATAATTTAGAAGTGCAATGCATAGAGGAAGGAGGTGTCGTGCAAGTCATACTATATTTAATTTTTTTAAATATGGAAATGGTTACGTTATTCTATGTTTTTGTTATTAAATACTTAAATAGTATCCTGGCTTTGTATAATTAATAGGTATATAATTTGTTTTGTGCCTAAAAGAGCAGAGTTTTTGCTTGATTGATAAGAGGTGTTTCATGGCTTCCATTCATGTCGTCTAAGTCACACTGATGTTTATATATTTATTATTAAAATACTAACACTCTGATGTTTTAATATTTGGTCATTATCTGCTACTGTAGGAAACTGTTTCATGAAAAAATTATGAATGGAATAGTGCTTGAAATAAATGAGATATTTTTGTTTCAAAATGTAAATATTCTTTCATTGTCGTGTAAGTCACACACAAAATTAACCTATATTCAAACTATTATTATGCATACAATACCAAACTTGGAAATATGTTGAAGTAAAAGCACAAACTTTTAGGCATAACAGTAGATAACTAAAATGGGCAGAACATGCAGACCATATATGCAATAAAGTAGCTTTATTAAGATATTTTCAGGCATATAGGGATCTACATGTTTTCAGACTTATTTATTTTGGCTGTATTTATTCACATATGGTGAACAAAATAGAAATTTGGAGAAGTTCTGCAAAAATACATGTTATTTATTCTTCAAAACAAGTGCATCAGGACATAAACCTATGTCATAAATGTGGCAGAGAGAAAGAAACACTGGCCGGCTTCCTGGGTTCCTGTCCCCACGGTGAGGTACTCAGAAACTCACGTCACCATCAGATCAGGTCACTCATCGCCAAAGAACTGCATGAAAAGAATTTTAAGGTATACGAAGAGGTCCATGTTTTATCCACAACAGGCAGCACACGTCGGATCGACATTATAGTATACCGGGAAGACAGCAAAAGGGGATTTATTATTAATCCAACCATAAGGTTTGAGTACTGTTCAAGTCAACCTATGGAAGTCGATCTGGAAAAACAAACTATCTATGCACTTACCATACCCTTTTATAAAAATAAATATCAGCTGGTGACATACAGATTATTAGTCTCATGGTAGGTGCCTGAGGCACAATTCCAGCATTTTTTGTGAACTTCTGGAAAGAATTTGTACTGCCAACGACCAGCATAAGGAAAATCGTTAACACCTTTATACGTGAATCTGTAAACATCCTTAGATCACACTTATTTGGACCTTAAAAATGCAAACAGAATATTTTTTATTTTAGAATCTGTATTCAAAAATGTTTTAATTCCATAAAACTATATTGTTAGTAATTCTATCACCATATTATGATCCTATTAAACCTGAACTCCGTTTGTCGAATGACTTAATATTGTTATTTATCTTTTTGTTTACTTTGTCAATTTGACAACCCACAAATGTGGGAAGTTGTTTTGTTTCAATAAAATATGAAATATATAAACTAAAACCAAGGGAATTAAGGCAATATTTCCCGCGTAAGCAATGGTCAAATGCAAAGTTATAGAGACGGCGGAAAAGGCCCCCTAAAATTAGAAATGATGTTTACAGTCAGCAAAAAGTACATATTCAATTATTCTTCTTAAATAGCTTGGGTTGGCGTCGGATAGAAAATGCGAAGTCTGCATATGATTTGGAAGTTTAACTATATATAGTGTTGAACTGAATGAATATTGTGTAGTGGAAGATAACTGAAATAACGCAAAGGACAAATATATATTTTTATTAAGCGGCGCACAAATAGAAGAGAATTAGGAACTTACTATTATATGTAGTTCATGTTAGGGATGTGTAAACACCATAGCACACGATAGAAAGGACGCCAATCCAGGAAAATTGTACCATATATTTATCATATAATAGAACAATAAATCAACTTGCAATGTGGAACTGAAAATTAATCTTTCTAAAGTATTGATCTGTACCACACCCTGGATACGAAGGAAATAGAAAAGGGAGTTGTTCACGCTCACTGCTGTTCTAGTCTGGCTGAACGTGATTACCATGCCCACCGCTATTCAAATACGTTCCAAAAATGGTACACCAACGTGGGGCTTGTGAGTAAATTAAATGCGTTGCAAATGGCACCACAATGCTAGGCTTCATATTGGGTCAACGCGAGAAATGTTGAAAGAAGAAACGAGGGAAATCCAAGGATAATGGAAGTGGTGAAAAGAGTGCAGAAAGAAGAAAAAGGAAATCCAAGAACAGCGGAGGTCGTAAGAAGAGAGAAGAAATCAGAAAAGTTCAATGTTTACCAAGTAAGACTGTTCTAATTATATGCAAAATTAAAAAAAAAAACTTAATTTTGAATAACAGATTAAATGATATTAAGGAATAGGAAATTAGTAGGAAAGATGGAAAATGTTAAAGAGTTAGGTGATACTAAAGGGGGAGAGAAAAGTGAAAAATCAGTGGAAGAGGTTTGTGAGACAGAGTTAGGATTGAAAGAATTCTTGCAGAAATTCTCTGAACAGATGATGGAGATGAATCTAAAAAATGATATGGCAGAATTAAATAATAAAATGGATAGTAACTATGTAGACTTAAAAAACTGTGTCAGACTTAAACAAAATCTTATATCTTATATACTTAAATAAGCAATTCTTGTATATATATTTATTCCGCCCAACCTGGAAACGGCTCTAACGATTTCGATCAAATTTTGTATTCAGATAAGGTTTTGCCTGTTAAGTTCAGCTATATAGGTGTAATTCCCGAAAAAACGCAATTTTGCATAAAAAAATAACATTTTTTATTCCCGCTTCTACTGTGCAATTCTTGTATATATATTCCCGGTATTTCAGAAACGACTCTAAAGATTTGATTAAATTTTTTTATACATGCATATTACCTTCACAGTGTTTTCTCTACTCACTTTTAGATAACACATTCACTTCTCTTTCTCAATTCACTCTTCTATGAACAACTTTCCATAAAAACGTGATTTTGCACCAAGTAACTCAGCTCTAGGCATTATAAGAAACATATTGCCATCATAAGTGTCAGTTGATTACCAGCAATGCCCTCACAACTAACGGGAGAGCAATAAACTTACAAACCAACTGTGGCGTCCTCCGCGCTTCTTGCTGTATGCCGCTGTCATGGAGGGGCGCCGATGAGGCTACTTTTGGGGGTTTTGCTTGCCAACTTTATCAAGGGGGATGCTGGGGCTGGTCACGGTCATTGTCCATATATGTTTGTCACCTCTTTAGGAAACTATCCATCATTCATCACAGTTCATTTTGAGAGGTGATGGCAGTTTCCTGGCGGAAGTTTTGTTTTAATTTTTCCAGGGTGTGTGGGCTTGTCTTGTACACTTTAAGTGATACACCATACAATTTTTTCATTATGAAGAGGTACTTCATGAACAATATTAGGTTCTGAATTATAGGGCCAATTTTTTTCAAGTCAACAGTTGCCGCCCATACATATTTGAATAGTTTTGTCCTTTTTTCTTTAGAGAACAGACAGGGAGCATGATTTTGCCTTTTTTCAACAAGACTGCAATACTCATGGCCAGTCTTTCGGTGAGAACAATTGAAAGCATGTTTCAGGACAGAATTATTAGTAGAGATTTGTGCCACCTAGGTTCCCCTGAAACTTCTATCTCTGGGGTAACTTAAAACATAAAGTGTACAAGACAAGTCCACACCCCCTGGAGGAATTAAAGCAGGGTATCCGCTGGGAAGTTGCCACCATTTCTCAACATGAACTACAGCGAGTGATGGATAGTTTCACTGAACAACAAAAAAGAAACTTTTTTTGTCTCAGAAAGAAAAATATGTGATTCTGATGGTATTTTTTCTCCTGAATTCAGATATTGGGTTTTCTCCATCACGCAAGGTTTCCAAGTAACAGGCATTTATAATTTCAAACACTTTAATATTTTCTACATTCTTAACTACTCAATTTTCAAACACTCGGACTCACCTAGAAAGTAAAAAATGACGATTTTCTGCTATACTTTGCCTCTGGAGCGTGCCTCTTAATGGTCGAACAATAATTGGCCAGCATATTAGGATTCCATTTGCCTTGATATATATTTTCCATAGCGATAATCTCCTGATGAAAGTGTTCCCCGTGTTCATCGCTCACTGCGCCAAGATTTTCCAGGAAGAAATCTAGGTGCGGGTGCAGGAAGTGTACTTTTAAGGACATATTGCAACCCAAATTGTTATAAGATCATTGACAATATCACGGTAATTTTACACCTTTTGAGTTCCCAAAAAACTAACTTTTTTGAATGCTTGCCAAACTGCTTTCTCCAGTGGATTCAATAGTTCCTCAAACTTCTCACCATACATTAGTGATCATATTTGTGGACCCACAAATATTCCTTCTTTAATTTTTGCGTCACTAATTTTAGGAAATTTCTGTTTTAAATACACGAACCCAGGAGTATTGTCCATTGCTTTAATGAAATTCTTCATTAATCCTAGTTTCATATGTAATGGAGGTCCATCAATCAATGATAATAAAACAAACATGTGTGGAAAATGTAATAAACAATTCTGTAAAACACTGACTCAGGGGTCTCCGTCTAGGGGTTATGTGAATAGCGACCACAAGGTACCCAAGCTGAGCAGAACATTACTTCCACTTACTGGTGTCTAGGGGATATGTGAATAGCGACCACAAGGTACCCAAGCTGAGCAGAACATTACTTCCACTTACTGGTGTTTTGCTCCTCACTGTAACTTTTCTATCTGACCTTACCTTGGCCATCTCTTGTTCTCTTCCGACCCCGATGCTATTAGGGTTCCCGAGGGCTAGGGAGTCTTTATTTTTCCAACCTCTCCATTTCTCTATAAAATCTTAACCCCTAACATGCTGACCTGTCATGGCATGTAATACGTCCTCTGATTGGTGATCAGAGGATATGGTTGGTGAATTTATTTTGATAATTCTCCCGGTCAGGTCGGTGAGACCCGTAAACCAACGACAGGTGTGGTCCTCCAGACATTCTGGGGGTTGTGAGAGAGCGATGTGACCGCCAAAACATAAAAATATGGTGCTCTCTAAAAAGCGGTTACTATTACTGCTATTGCTCTCTTCAATATCATCAGTGAAAAATATTGGAGAGCAAGAGGATTAATGACTTCATTGTCAGAAATCCAGCATTAGCTAACAACAACATTTTTGTTCACACTTTTAAAATAAGTCATACCATGTTCTATATGTTTGAAATATAAATGCTATTACATTCAAACTGTTTTCTCCTCTCACTTTTAGGTAACACATTCACATTTCTTTCTCTACTCACTCTTCTATAAACAATTTTCCATAAAAAACGTGATTTTGCACCAAAAACACTTTTATCCCCACTTTTAAAATAAGTCATACCATGTTCTGTATGTTTGAAATAGAAATGCTGTTACAATTACACTGTTTTCCTTTCACTTTTAGGTAACACATTCACATCTCTTTCTTTACTCACTCCTCTACAAATAAGTCATGCAATTTTCTGTATGTTTGAAATAGAGATACTACATATTACATTCACAGTGGTTTCTCTACTTACTTTTAGCTATCACATTCACATCTCTTTCTCTATTATATTCATAATGTTTTCTCTACTCACTTTTAGGTAAGACATTCACGCCCTCTACTCACGCTTCAACAAATAAGTCATACAACTTCATGCATGTTTGAAATAGAAATGCTATGTATTATATGCACACTGTTTTTTCTACTTGCTTTTGGGAAACACATTCATAATTGTTTCTCAACTCACTCTTCTAGAAATAAGTCATACAATTTATGCATGTTTGAAATAGAAATGCTGCATATTACATTCACACTGTTTACTATACTCACTTTTAGGTAACACATTCACATCTCTTTCTCCACTCAATCTTCTACAAACAATTCATATCAGCTATACAACTTGGTTGTTTATATATATCCAACTGTTAAGCTACAAAACCGCTTAACCGATCACCGCGAAATTCGGCATGTATATGTATTTTTATGCGGAAATTTTTTATGGCAACAACTTTACTACACAATATATTACTTTCAAATGGCTTTCTACTCGCAGTTCTTTTACGTAGCACATTCATTTATCCTCTGTTTGCCCTTCAACATACAATTAATATAATATTCTATGATTGAAATATAAATGCAACGTATTACATTCACACGACTTCCTCTACTAATTCTTCCTTTACGGGGCACCATCAGTCTTCTTTCGCTATTCGCCCTTCAACATATAATTCATACAATTTGATATGTTTGAAAAATAAATACAATGTATTACATTCATACTATTTTCTCTACTTGCTTTTGTTTTACGTAACAATTCACATGTTATTCCCTATCAACTTCATACATGCCAACGCCTATACATATCGTATGTTGAAGGGTGGGTTAAATTCCAAAACAGGTTGGCCGATCGCCATGCAAAGTGACATATCTAATTGTTTTCATGGCGAAGGTTTTTATGCAATCCATTTTACCACCCAACGTATTACGTACACATGTTTTTTCTCAACTCCCTTTTCTTTTACCTAACATACTACTAACTCTTCTACAAACAAGCCATACATTTTTCCATACACTTAAAATATAAGTGCAACGTATAACATTCACACGTTTTTGTACTCATTTTTGTTTTACTAAACACAATTACATTTCTTTCACCATTTCCGCTTCGGTGATCAATTACAAACAATTCATACAATTTTCTATATGATTGAAACAGAAATGCGTAGTACATTCACGTGACTTTATCAACCAGGTTTTCTTCCTGTAGTATTTGTTATTGTTCAACAGTGCTTTTGCTTAGTGTTGCTCTGGTGTTTTAATAAAAAATAAAGAAATAGTTAAAAAAAAGTAAAGTAATCACAATTGATGTTAGGAGTGCGCCGAAAAGCACGATATGGAACCGTTGATGAAGTAAATGTTAACCAAGATGGACATAATGGGAAATGAAATGAATTCCGGAATGTGACAGAGGAAACAAATATGAAAACCGAATTGGAAAAATGTAAATTACAGAATAGAAAATATAGGAACAAAAATGGACAAAATGAAAGGTAGAACTGGAACTTAAAAATTCAATGCCACAACTGGGATTTGAACCACAGACCTTCCGCTTACCAGGAGGCTGCTCTAACCATTGAGCTATTGTGACAAACTGCCAGAATGGCATTAAATTCTCAAATCAGTTCGCATTTCTCCTGTTGGCATGAATAAATAATAATGGACAAAATGGAAACAAAAACGGAAAGCAAATTGAAAATGTAAACTCCAAAACAGAAAAGATGAAGACGGGAATGTCTAATATGAAGAGAGATATATCGGAGAATAGTAACGAGCCACTGGCCAGGGTAAAGAAAGCCATGGAAGAACTCGACGGAAAGATAAAGGACCTTGGCGAACGTGTTAGCGCCCTGCAGTCAATCGCAGCAGCATGGAACTGAACTCCATAATGGAACAAATGCTCAACGAAAATGCCAAACTGGGTGGATATCTATGGGGGAGATCTGCGTTCAGCAGCTGAAATGGTGTTTATGAAATATTTGTATCTCGGAAATGACTCTTCACAATTGCGACTAAAATTGTTATTTAGTTAACGTTTTGACTTTCAGTTTATCTAAATAAGTATCTTCTCCCACAAAAAACAAGATTTCACAAAAACAGAGGCAAAAAAACGTCGAGCAAAGCTTGGTCACCCAGGTACTGGATAGTAATTTGACAAATTTGGCACAAAAGGCGGATAGTAATGAAATTAGAAATCTAAGTAATGTTAAAACTATGGATACTGAAATGCAATTACAACACAAGGAGTCTAATAAGTTCAGTGGTGAAGTAAAAGTTAATATGCGAAAGATGCAAAATGATTTAGAAAAAGAAAATACTGGGAAGTTAACCCAAGTTGTAATTGCATTGCAGGCAAATGATGTTGAAAATCAAGTAGTAAATGAACTTAAGATTGTGACAGATATTGACTTACCTGACAATGGTAGTAACATTGTTAAGCTCCAGAAAAATAATTTGACTAAAATCTATCATATAGCAAATCAAAGTCATCCTTATAATATGAAATACCTGTTACGTGACAACCCCACCATCTTTTGATGAGGAAGTTAGCGAAAATAAACAATACCAACATGAGAGAATAAGGTTAGGAACTCAAAATAACAAAAATGTACGGCACTCGCAAAGGAAAAATATGAGAGGCAAGGCATATAGACATAATGTTGAAGATGACGAGACAGACAGTAATTCCCTCACGAGATCACGTTATGGAAATCACAAAAAAAGTGTTGGATGTATCTGATATTGTAAAAAATGTAAATATATGTTTTTCCTGTATATAGTAATGTTGGATTTGTTGACATGTTCATGATTTGATTATCGAGAGGCATTCATTGGAATGTATGTAATGTATTACTTTGTTTTATACTCATTACATTTTAGTGCTTGTGTGGAAATTACCTACATTCTGATGAAAGGCATTTGAGGCAATATTTTTCACGTAAGCCCTCTGGAATGGTTAAATGCAAAGTTATAGAGGTGGCGGAAAAGGCCCCCTAAAATTAGAAATAATTTTATAGATGACAAAAATGTACATATTAAATTGTTCTTCTTAAATAGCTTGGGTTGGCGTCGCATAGAAAATGCGAAGTCTGCATATGATTTGGAAGTTTATCTATATATAGTGTTGAACTGAATGAATATTGTGTAGTGGAAGATAACTGAAATAATGCAAAGGACAAATATATATTTTTGTTAAGCGGCGCACAAATAGAAGAGAATTAGGAACTTACTATTATACGTAGTTCATGTTAGGGATGTGTAAACACCATAGCACACGATAGAAAGGACGCCAATCCAGGAAAATTGTACAATATATTTATCATATAACAGAACAATAAATAAACTTTCAAGTGGTACTGAAAATTAATCTTTCTAAATAAAGTGTTGATCTGTACCACGCCCTGGATACGAAGGAAATATAAAAGAGAGTTGTTCACGCTCACTGCTGTTCTAGTCTGGCTGATTACCATGCCCACCGCTATTCAAATACGTTCCAAAAATGGTACACCAACGTGTGGCTTGTGAGTAAATTAATTACGTTCCAGAATCATTCAGGGATGCTTTTATCAATTAAAAAATCTATTTGCTTTCCATATTTCTATAGAATGATATGGGTAATTTATTGGCCTAGGAGTGCAGACTTTCCTGACTTCACTTCTACCTAGTCATATTGGAAGTTATCAACTGTAAATGTGAGTAGCACAACAAAGAACACATAGTTACTCAAAATGTCCTCCACACAGGTGTGGCCAATCATCTATATCAGCATGTATGACTACAAATTCTGCACTGTTCCCTTCAAATGTCATTTGAGGACCTACAGATTTCTGTATGGTGTCGAGTAAGCTTGATGATGTTCCATAAGGGGTATTCCAGTGGATTCAGATCTGGAATCCCCAATGGCCAATTTGGTGCGCTATGAACTTGGGAACATTATCTTTAAACCACTGTTACATGTGTTTAGCTTTATGAGCCTGGGCAACCAAGCTTCGCTTGGCTTTTCTTTTCCTTTATTTAAATCGTGTTTTTTGGGGGGAGAAGGTACTTATTTAGATAAACTTGAAAAGCAAAATGTTAACTAAATATAAATTTTCATCCTGATTGTTGGAGCCGTTTCTGTGATGAGACCTTTAATATCCTGGCTTGTTTGTTGAAGTTGGCTCATTAACAGACAAATTATGACCAAAATGAGGTTTCGACTAATTGTGACTTATGCGTAGACTAAGATAGCTAAGTCAACTTTCTTTAGTTTTCTGAAAGCTCTAAGACCTTTAATATCCTGACTTGTTTGTTTAAATTGGGCCTTTAACAGAGAAATTATGGCCAAGATAAGGTTTAGAGTAATTGCAACTGTTACACGTAAAATCACATTTTTTCAGGAATGACACCTACATAGATTAAACTAATAAGCAAAACCCTGTCTGAATACAAAATTTGATTGACATTGGAACCGTTTCCAAGGTGCGCAGAATATATATATAAGAACTGCTCGTTTAAATATATAACCTGAGTTTTTCAACAAGACTGCACCAGATCATAAGGCTAAACACGTCTAACAGTGGCTTAAAGACAATGTCTTTCATTGGCTTTCTTAACGGACCTTTCTGAAAGGTTAAATATTGTGAACATCTCCTTCAATGGTAATAATACAAAGATGATGGTTATGATATTAACGACAATAGGAAGAAAAACCTTTGCTTTGACAGAACAGTTTGATAGGTCCAATAGATGGTAGGCCTTGGTCCAGTTGATGAATATTCTGACATTTCACCCAAGACTGCGTTGGGCATCTTCAGAGAATATCTCATAGCTGGTTCACAACATACCAGTATTACAACTTTAGTACTTATGTTTCTTGCATTATTCATCTGAAAGTTCATCATCTTTCTCAACTGCTGCAGCATTATACAAATTTGTTGTGGAGATAAACATAACTTTTTGATGGCTTGCAGATTTTCGGACCCACCACATTCTTTCATAAGCTGAGACGACCAAATAAGTTCATTTACCGTATCTAACGCCAACCTGTTCCTAACTTTGGTTTTTATTAAACACAGTTTAGAAAAGACTCTTTCACAAGAAGTGTTTCTGTGGGGCAATGAAATCACTAATAATGCAAACTCTGCCAATTCTTTGAAATCAGTATTTCCACCAAGGTGACATGTGTTCAACAGCACTCCAGAAACTGTCAGGTTCAGGCATGTTCTTTATTTCACACGGAATGTCAGAGTTTTCTCCATTGATCATTAATTTTCTGAACAGTGCCTTCTTCTTCCTTTCATAGAAGTTTGAAAACAGTGGTGTTGTAATTAATTTAATTTAAAAGGTGAGTCAATAACACTGAACAACACTTACAACATAATTTTCCGGAACGCGTTTCAAGGTTAACTTTCCTCCATTATTGTCAGGTTGATAATGGAGGAAAGTTAACCTTTGAAATGCGTTCTGGAAAATTATGTTGTAAGTGTTGTTCAGTGTTATTAATTGACTCACCTTTTAAATTAAATTAATTTAAAAGTGTCTTCTTCACTGAAATTACCAGATCTGGGCACACTGGCAATAAGAGGATAAGGGTAGGAGGTTTAGTAGGATA
The DNA here is from genome assembly GCA_030765045.1 of Tenodera sinensis. NCBI lineage: Eukaryota > Metazoa > Arthropoda > Insecta > Mantodea > Mantidae > Tenodera > Tenodera sinensis. The sequence continues at coordinate 118,329,930 of CM060971.1, forward strand.
TGAAATGGTTGCCTTGGAGGGGTGGAGACAAGCCATGAGGGCAAAAGTGGTGTTGCTATTTGTAATTAGTTTCATTTCGCTGGTGTGACAAACCAGTAAAAATGATATTTCACCGGTATTGAACTATCATACATTCAAATTATCGTACACCCCATAATTATCATAAGGGTTGGCAACCACATGTACAAACATTAAAATTACTGTATGCCCCGATAATTATCGTACGAGTTGTCAACACTGCCTGGCATTGAATATGTTTCTAAATGTTAATGCAACATCATTTAAATGTACTGTACAAGTTGATTGCTGAGATAACTGCAGCTGCCAACCTACAATATGTTAGAAACAGGTCAACAAGGGGCAGCTAGCTTTGTAGTTACGTTTCTTTCATTCATTTTGGGGGAAAAAAAAAGTACTTAAAAATACTGTAACGTAGATTTGTACTACAATGTTATTTAATTATGCTAGGGACTGAAAAAGAGTTCGTAATTTGCCTTAACAAAAAAAAACTTCCTGTAAGAACTAATGTATTCCTGCCGGGGCCAATACTTTTTTTGCATTTACAGCAATTTTGTCCTAAGCGTGTTTGTGCTAACGAGGTAATACTTTATTATAGTTTGTGCTAAAACATGTTTTTGTGATTTTTGGGACAACCCTCACATTGATTTTTACTGGAGATGCAGCCACAAATGATTTGTAGATTAAGGGAGATGTTGCAGACCCCTAACATAAACCACGATATACTGCAACTCAGATTGCTCTGATCCACCAAGAACCTGATAGAACCCTCAGTATGGGGAAACATCTTTATCCACAAGTGCCATGAATGGTTGTAATTTTCATCTCCAACACTCAAATTCCTTTCTCGACTTTTTGTACTGAGAAATACAGAAAAGTTTCAGTCGGCTGATACTGCATAGACAGTTTACTTAGCATTTTATATGGTGCAGATCTACATTCAAACCTGACCAGAACACAATATTGATATTACAAAAAGAGCCATGAAGATGTATAACAAAATTGTTGATAAATAGTTCATGCAGAGAAACTTCTACAGTGGTAATATTTTATAGGACATCAAAATCCTAGCCCCAGTTGTGAGCAGGTAAATTGTGATATAAAACTGCAGGGAAGAGCTAAGTGATAACAGTGGTCAGAAACACGAATACACAGGCTCACAGGAAATGATTGCACACAGTAACGGATCATAACAGATTAAGGCGGCAAATACAAAAAGAGAATGAAGATTCAATTTGAAATGTTTTAACCCACTGGTCATATTTTATTCAATACTTGCATCAGTATTTATTACAAAGTAAGCAATAATTGTTAGGTAAATTAAGTTCTTGTTTGCTTCACTGTGATAAAATACAAGATCTAGATCAAATAAATCTGAAGGTATTTTATATTACAGCACATTAAATAAAAGAGCCATATCTGCAGTTTGATGTTATTGGAATACCTCTTCCGAAAACACTTTTGTTCATTTTTCCAGGAAGCTATGTTAGCTTTGTAATTCCATACTCTTCCCACAATATCACCACAAACAAATCCTTGCTTAGCTTAGCACTCATCTCTTACAGTTTACTAATTATACAAAATTCATTATGAACATGACTATAGGCCATTTCCATAAATTTAACACATACAGTTTGTTTCTAATACAAACACCTTAAATATATGGCATTTTAATGAGAATTGTTAAGGGAATTTTGCCAAAATAATAAAGCACGAGAAGTTTTCCATTAAAGGGTACAGTTTTAACGTCTGCATGTCACAATCCTTGGCAAATGCTGCACAAAAATAATGTTCAGTATTATCCAACATTTCAATTTTCACCTTTTCTGTTCGCACATACTCTTTAACTAAAACTGCTCTATATCAAATATTCTTTTTTGCTTTACTTCCACACAAGCATTTCCATTGAAATCTTTACATTCAACTTTATAAAATTTAGAAGGTAACAATCATGGTACCATTCTCTCTCCAAAAATAAAGGCTTATCACCTTCCAGGTGAGGTACAATTACAAGTGAAAAATTCAATGCTCTAGCGGGATTTCTTGCACTCTGTGTGAGGCTGCTCTTTACCACTGAACCACATGGCAACATGCTGGCATTCATGTTTGATACATACCGTACGCCGCACTGGGTGAGAACCTGTGCAGTCTCCGCCAAAGTTACGGGTACGGAACACTAACTACTGTACTAACTTGCATTAGACTTACCCCAATCAGAAGAGATGCTGAAATTTATGACCTTCAACGTGAACACATTTCCTATCTCCCCAAAAACAATTCTGGTTTACTTGCAAAAGTTCATGTTGACTGATTACCTGTATTTCTCTAATGATATTGCCCTTCATTTTATAATTTAACGCTCCCCATAAATGAAAATCAATAAGATGTTTTGCACAAATGATTAACATTTCCAAAATGTCAGCTTTTGTGGTAGTGAAACTTCTGAAACTTAAAATTTCATGCTTTACAACTACAAGATCCTGTAAGCAGGGTTAAGTATCGCAGTTGGTTTTAGCAGTCCGTTCATAATGACGACATGGACCCACATATAACGTTCTTCACTGATGAAGCATAGTTTTGTCTTTAAGACCGCACTTAGAACAATTGATATTAGGCTACTGAAAATCACCATATTATTCATGGAGTTCCTCACCATGCATAGAATTATCAATCTCATACTTACGACAAAGCAGTTGATTCATATGTTTATGTAAATTCTATTTTATATATTTTTTTCCGCAACTAGCAAGAGATGAAAGATTGTGTGACTGGTTTCAGCTATAGCACACACTGCTGGTAATTCTATGCATGAACTGCGAAATACATATGGGGACTGAATAATTAGTTCCCCTGGCCTATCTCCATGCAAGTTTTAACTATAGGGAACGTTAAAGAATAAAGAGTATGCATCAAACACGTTCACATTACAAAAATTGAACAATATCACAAGAGAAATATAGGCAATCAGTCAACATGAGCTTTTGTGAGTAAATCAGAATTGTTTTCGGACATATAAGGAATGTGTTCATGTTGAAGGTCATCAATTTCAACATCTGCAGTGATGCTGGTAAGCCTAATGCAAGTTAGTACAGTAGTTAGCGCTCCGTACCCATCGTTGGTTCCTTACACGCAGGTGCTCTCCCAGTGCGGTGCAGCTGCAGAACAGTCCTGTTAGTCAGGGAACGCACTGTATAATCCCCCCAGCGACTTACAATTGTAACTGCTTGAGTCTATCTAACAGGTTGTCCTTCCACTGCAAATACAGAATCATCTGCTGCATCTGAAGATACAAGAACTTGTTTCATTCATCACAGCCTGAAACTACGACGATAATCACCCCAGAAGAACAAAGGTACTATTCATAGCGGAAGTTCATAAAAGGAAGAAAGGATGACAAAGACCTGTCAAACCATTAGATACTCCAAGTAAAGAAACCTATTCTGGAATTGTGAGAAAGAGAAAACAAAGAAGGATGTTAGTAAACTACATGTACCATTCAGAAGCAGTGAAGATGAGTTTGCAAGTGTCGAAGATACATCTTAATGTGAATAATAATTTAGTTGTTAAGTTTGAAACAAAAAAGCAACTAATTCGTTATGTTGGGAAATTCTCAATGTTCAGAAAGGTAGTTTTGAGATAAAAATCTCACAGAAAACACATGAGACTCAATTTTGTTTGTCCAGGTGTTGAACGTATTGCTACAGTTGACGAAAATGATATTGCCAAGAAGATATCAGAGCCTCATACCCTGAGTAGACAAATCTATTGTTTTCTGCCCCAGGATTTAAAAATGTTGAGAACCTACAATAGAATAGATATTTTTAGTTCCTTAAGCTCCATTGGTATTCATTGTAACATTAAGACAAGGCTGAAAATATATTACATTTTCTGTAGCTATTCCTACCACTAGAAGTAGAAATTATTATAGGCAAAGTGTTCGTAAGCTTCAATTTTCAATGAAAATTAATATTTAGCGCAATAGTTGCCCTTACACTCAACAAATGCACCAACGACTTATTGTAAATAATTCCACTGTAAAGAGCTCCAAATGTTGAAGTTGTCTGTACAAGAAGCAGTATTTTAGGTGACTAGTAGTCCTAAACACAGAGTCAACAAGTTCTGAACCAGCTGCACAGTATTTTGTCTCTTCTCGGCACTTCTTGTTGTATGCCGCTATCATAGAAAGGTATGGATGAAGCTGTACAACACTTTACTTACAATTCTGTCCTAAAACAGACTTTCAATTGTTCTCATTGAAAGATTGGCTGTATGAGTTGATGCAGAGCCTTGGAAAAAAAAAGGCACCCTGTTTGAATTCTCTATTAAAAAGGGAAGGAGGGCAGGAATTGTATTCACATGCGTATGGACGTCAATGGTTGACTCAAAAAAAATTGGTCCTATGACTCTTTCTCTGCTAATGGTGCAACGTACACATGAAGGGGTATTTCATAAACAATATCAGCTTTCTCAGAGTTCCAATAATGATCTCATTTTATATAGTAAGTAAAACCTTTAAAAGTAGTTTTTAAAATGTTGTATGGTTTCATCTGTGTCTTTCTATGATAGTAGCAGATGGCAACAATTGCCAAGGACACCGACAGGCAAAACACTTCACTACTAGTTTGGAATTTGATTCTCTCAGTACAAGTAATTTAATAAACACTGATGTCAGCAACAGAAAATAGCACATGTCTTGCATCACGGTTGTTTATTCAACATTTTCTTCAAGGATGTAGATATATCTCCAGAAAAGGATTAAGGGACCCAGGGACTGAATGACTGAAAAACGGTCAAATTGACAATTTATAGGTTTATGCATATACATGTTCCCCAAACCTCCAGTCATCAGTTGCCAGTGAAATTTTTTAGATTCTGCCATTTTTAAAGGTCTAGCACAGGCTTTAAATGCCATGTGTGATACCTTAAAAGTCCCCTTTTCTGTTAACCATTCCTTTCTGCTGAATTTGCTTGTTTTTGAGCCCTTTTGGCCCATATTTAATTCAAATATTGTTGAAAATTTATGTAGTGGTATCTTGTGCTGCTATCTGGTGAAATGCCAGTGAGCTATTGCTGCATATTCAATATAAAATGCGTAATGAGTTTTAGGTCAAAGAGGTATCTGACTCATAATCATGATGCTGCATGTCTGTACAAAAATTGCTTTTTCTCAACATTACATTAATACACTGTGTGCTCCAGCCACATTAAATATTGCGCTATGCTCCTAGAATATTTCCAACATGTACTATATTTATGTGGCTTCAATCTCAGTCTCTGGTTTCAACATCTGAAAATTTATTATTTATTTATGCCAACAAACTTACTGTTGGTGTTTTTAAACACACAAGCCGTGTGTGGGCAAAGTTTAAGAGGTAGAACTGGAACTTAAAAATTCAATGCCACAACTGGGATTTGAACCACAGACCTTCCGCTTGCCGGGCGGACGCTCTACCACTGAGCTATTGTGACAAACTGCCAGAATGACATTAATGACATTAAATTCTCAAGCCAGTTCCGCCCGGCAAGCAGAAGGTCTGTGGTTCAAATCCCAGTTGTGGCATTGAATTTTTAAGTTCCAGTTCTACCTCTTAATCTGAAAATTTGTTTAGCTTTAAAAAATTAAATGCACAAAGTTTTAAAAAATATTTTAAGTGTCCATCAAAGCAAAGAAATTAATTACTTTAAAAGTAACTATTTTCTTCCTGCCAGAGACTGATGGTGTTTGTTAGGCAATTAGAGTTTATAACATAACAAAACTGTTGTAATATTTTAGTTTTTGAGATGACAGAAGTATTTTGAATACTAAGATATTTTTGCAATGTGAATAAATTGAACAATTAATTCTCTCAAAACTATAAATTAAATTGAGCTAAACCTTTGTGTGATAGTTTATAACATAAACACTCTTAGTGTGGAAAGTATTATTTCATACCTATAAAAATATAGAAAATTCAAAGTTCAGTCCCTGGATCCCTTAGGAGCAAACTTAACCAACTAATGTTAAAGTTTATACAATGTTGAAAGGAGAATGCCCTACAACTTAATTGTCAAGGAGACTAAAATTAACATTCCCATACCTTTATGACAAATGATTGGTTTTGGAAAAGGCTGTTTTTCAATGTTATTCCTAACTGTAGAAAAACATAACCCGAAGTATTTTACTGAACATTTTTAATTTTTTAATCACATTTTGTATCTTCATAAAGAAGTGTGGTTTCAAAGTTTGGTGCATATATTTAACTTATTCCTGGATTACATGTTCTGAACCATGAATTTAAATTATTTTATTAAGAAAAATACTCCTTACAATGCAATGTTCACAATTTTTTAAAATTTCAGATGTATGCTCCGTACTAACCTATAAAATAAGTTTTCTAAGAAATGTCCTTTTAAAATAGTTTGTTAAAAAATAATTTTTGTTCACTTGTAAGTTTTGGTTTTTGCAAAACTGAACTTGGATGGACTGTTGCTGTAACACCATTGCCCTGTATTAAGCACAGCAAGTTTTAGTTAGTCTATATTGGGGAAACTATTCACCAAGTTTCATTCTGATAACTGTATTGTAAGCAGTGTTGTATACAGCATTTAAAGTTAAGGAAAAATTGAAGCTATTAACAGTGAAGCAACAAAATCTAAATTAAGAACAAATTAGAAGCTAAAAGTTCCACTTATCTTAGTAATATTGCAAGGTAGTATAATGCGAACTAGTTTCAAGTTGCATCCAACTCATTCTCAAAGCTATCCAAACATATGGAACTAAACATGAACTTAAATTATATTTAAAATTACAAGAGAAGAAAAGACATGCTCTTGCGGACATTAGATTTTTTAATATTTGCTTAAAACAAAAAGTAACCCCTGTTTTTGTTAGAAGAACAGTTAAATTTGATAATAGTATTCACCAGATGGCAGCAGAAAAGAAAGTTATTGAAGTTGAAAGAAGTTTACACTACAACAAATTGAATACAAAGAAATCAAATAATCCAAGGAATAATGTAATTGAAGGTTTGGATAGCTTTGAGAATAAGTTGGATATAACTTGAAACTAGTCCGCATTATAACACCTTGCAATATTAATAAGATAAGTGGAGCTTTTAGTTTCTAAATTATTCTTAATTTACATTTAAAATGATGAAAATGTACATCACTGTGCACATACTGGTGTGTTCCAACAACAGGAACTCCCTCCCCTACATTGTTTTGATACCTAAAAGCTGAACCAGGATTCTCGTATTCAACTAAAGTGAATCAATACAGGAGAAATGTCACTGTTTATTGCTCTTGTGATTTAACACTAACTCTAAAAAAAATAAAAGGGGCCACTCACAACGAAAATTAGCAGACGTAACAATGTAAAACTTAAACATAACTAAAGCAGGAGAACAGCTGAACTAATATGGCAGCCAACAGGTCATGTACATGCGTCAAAATAATCAGCTAGCTATGCTACACTATACTACACTAAACATAAAACTAAAGTTAATTAAAAACAAAGCAAGCATAATCCCATGATTCTAGCATCTCATCTTACACAGAAAGCAACACATAGTGACAGTGCACAATGATTACATGATTATATGGAGCATTGCCCTCCAATTTGCTATGTCTTATGCATGATGTAAATATAAACTTCAACTTCTGTGATTAATTGTGAATGGGACCTAGCCCAAGTATTATTCATTTACTGCAGCGTTAGGCTAATCACCATCTGAAGGTGGTGAACTGTTAAAAATCCCTGAGAACTCTGAGGTAACTTCTATAACAGATTCCTGAATTAAGTTTTTTAATTTTGTTTGTAACTCGGGAGCATCCTGTAGAGAACGTAATTCATTGGCAACAAAGTTACCGAATATGCTGCTTTCATCTTTGTCTATTACTTTTGATAGCATTGTCAAACATTTATCTATGGCTTCGTGATCTTGTTTGCTGAATTGGGGTTTTCTGTATCTTGCTGAAGATGTCTCAGGTTCTTTGGATAAGTCAGTGTCTGGATTTCTCTCTGTTGCTACAAATTGTTTTATTTCATCCTACAAAACAAAAAGGAAAATACTGATGAGATTAACATTCAACAATGCTGACTTGTAACATGTTTTTCTTTTTTCTTTTCTTTTTTTTTGGAGGGGGGGGGGTGAAATTCTGTGATTGCTTGTATAGATGAAAGGGTATCTGGGAAAAGTTTTGACCCTTATGTGGTAACTGCAATACAAGGCCTGTTCAAAAAATTCTGGAACTTTGTCCACAAAATTTTTCTGTGCTTAACTTTTACTTATTGTGCAAGGTCTCCTCCACAATTGATACACTGCTCCCAACGTTGTTTCCACTTCTGGAAGTAGGCTCAGTACAGCTCTTTCTAGAGTGCACACAGCGCCATCTATGAATTTTCTTTTCTTAAGTCTTGGAGAACCTTTCCTGACCCATTGTGAAGATTGAACCTTGGCCTCAACATCATAACTGTAGACCCTCGTCTCATCACCAGTTATTATTCTCTTAAGGAACATATCATTATTTGCACGATACAAAAGCTCTTCACAGATTGCAAGGCAATGGTCTTTCCGGTCATGACTCACGAGCTGTGGGATGAACTTGGCAGCAACACGAGTCATCCCAAGATGCTGTGTCAGGATTCCATTCTTCTGCAATCTCTCGGACAGTCAATCTTTGATTGGCATGCACAATTTCATTGTCATTCCTGACATGTTGTTGCTTCACATGTTAATAGCTTCAATTCAATACAGCACAGAACAACAGACATACAATAATGAAACTTCTGGCAGGTACCCACAGGCTTGTGTAGGGATGCCAACTGCATTTCACTCCAACACTCCATTAGTACAGAATTGTGAATGTTCTGGAACTTTTTGAACAGACCTTGTAATATGTGAGGGGCAGATGTGAAACTTGCAGACAGTAATCACTGACCTTTAGGATTTTTAGTGGTTGGTAAATTTAGCTAAGCAACACCATTGTTGGGGCGAGTGGTAGTGTTTAAGGACCCATCAACAACTACGTCATTAGGACCCAAAGTCGAAAGATAAAAACAGGGAAAGTCAACTTTTGAAACCTTGCCCTTAAAAAACTAAAAACTGGAGGTTAACTAAAAATTAAAACAGGTCAATCTTAAATTAAAAAAAAAATGAGTGGTAAAAACATAGGTTGTTAAAATGTTAAAAAAGCAAAAGAGCTCCTAAATAAATTACACTTTTCACCATCTGAAGGTTATTTAATCCTGGGACATAAAGTACTTACAATAGTAGGTCACCATTGGGGTAATTTGTCTCTGATGTGAGACTGCCTTTGTGGTTTACCAGGAGAAATACGAACTGGCTTGAGAATTTAATGCCATTCTAGCAGTTTGTCACAATAGCTCAATGGTTAGAGCATCCACCTGGTAAGCGGAAGGTCTGTGGTTCAAATCCCAGTTGTGGTATTGAATTTTTAAGTTCCAGTTCTACCTCTCTAACATCTACTAGTTGAAAAATGTAAATGTACAGTACTTCATTGCATAATCAGACTTTTTATGCTTTCTTCATAAAGTAAAAATACACCATGAAACCATTATGCAAAGAATAAACCATTTAACACTGGCAACTTTCAACGACTAGTGCGCAGTAACAGGAGTAAAAACGACTAAGCATATTGAAGCAAGTCAGCGTTACGCTCTTCATAGTTGAAAACAAGGGAAGGAGGGAAAACAAAAGTGACAGTGACATCGCATTGCAGCTCCTAAATTGTGTGTACTGTTTAACTGATAGTTTTAAAGCCACAAAAAGAACACCTTGAATACCTTGTACTACTCGGCCACGATATGAATGCACTTCAACAAGGATGCCACAGGTTTGTTTACTCCCATAAGTCTAGGGATCTGCGTGGGGTGAGGGGAAAGGCAATACTGGGAATGTACAGTCACACAATGAAAACAGTACTCAACTGCTGATGTCTTCAAATTAGCAACTAGTTCTTTCTTTCCTGGCACAATAAATATTATGCAAAAGAGCATCATCAAAGGCAAGATTTTTTGGTGGTAATTATTTGAAAATTTGCATTAATAATTTCAGTTAGTGGTGTTTTCTGTTGAATATTATACTAAAAGTTTGTATTAATTCCGCACAAATGTTTGGGTAAAATTAATACACACAGACATTACCGAAATTAAAATTAACAGGTAAGTAATGTTATGTAACATTATTGTTCAAAATTTCTCCACATTGAAACATTTATATTATCATTATCATGACATGAATCAGTACATTTATCATGCATCAGACATTGAACATCACCAAATTGCAACTTACAAGTTCTGAAACTTTCATTTTTCATTGCCCTTCTGTCTGTTACAACCAAGTAATCTCTCATCAGCATTTGACACTGATAAGTGATAACCGAAGACACTGAAGAGACTTCTCATATAAAAGCTGGTAACATTCACCTTTTGCTCTGAATGCTAAGAGTGCTGTATCAAATTTATTATGTCCTAACTGTATAACAATGGCACAAAGTTCTGTGCTCTAAGTTTATTGTGGCAGCTTTGATAATGGAATGTGACCTTATGACACAAATTTTTACTGTAGCCTCACCGATTGCATTGTCAGGAAGCTTTCTTTGTCTCTGCCAATATTTATTTTGTACTATTGTTAGAAGTTTATCTCAAAAGAAGCCAGGTTATTGAATTCGTAAGAATTGAATCTGAATTCTTTCACTGTTATTAAAATCAAACCATAAACACCAGCAACCACGAGTCAATGAATAAATAAATAAAAAAATTTCTCAGCAGAATTTTTAAAAAGTTATACAATATAAAACAAAGCAATTATGATACTTTCAGTAATATCACTAATGAATTGAGACTCTGGAAACCATGCAATACATATAATATTGTGGCAACACTGACACTGCTGTAATTTTGAACTGCTGGTGTTACTCTGTTTACATTGCAAGCATCTTGGTATTGGTTGTGTTTCCTTTACGCAACTGTAGCTCCGAAACCCTGCCTACTTGTGACATATATGTTTAGTAACTCTTCTCATTAAGTGCACTCATATCGTGGCTGACTGTTAGATTCCAGTTGTGGCCACCTTCACTTTGTGCCAATCTCACTCACTGAAAACTTGCTTTCTGCAGCTCAATTACCATTCTGTTCTGTGAATACAATCACGCTTGTTTTAAAACCTACTGTGTCACTTGTGTGTTTCCCCAGGTTGATGTTTCACAAAATAAGCACCGGTTAGAATAACTATAGAAACAAAATATTATGCTTATTGACAGCATGTACTAATCAGGAGTTCATATTCCCATCAGATTCATTCATGGGCTAGCTACTAACTTGGCAGTTGCCAAACTGATAACGTCAACAATGAGCAATATATTACAATACACTACTCTCTCTCTCCCATGAACCTAACAGGTTCCAGTGGTGGCATGTTATTTTTCAATGTTTCTCACTAGTGAACACCTGGAATATTAAAGTGACAATTAAGTGGTGAAACGCTTAAGTCCTGATTGCTCGTCTGTAATTAAGGTGTGACCATTATGTGTGATGGCAACAATTACGCAACAAAATATGATATGCTGTTTTATCAGTCAGCACAATTTAAATTCCATTACTGACTTGTGCAACTTTAGCATGGCATGTGATGTGACATCTTTTAGAATTTGTGAGATGTGCAACAGTGCTATACCAATGTCATAAATTTAGGTTTACCTTAGTTGGAATTTAGTGGTTATTTCTTGGAAGTGTGTCCCTTCCCTTTGTGGTGACAACTAGATAGCCAAGTGTGCTAAATATTCGGCCTCATCTAACCATCAGCACTGTTTCCGAGATATGCAAAATATATTTCTTACGAACTGGTTTGAGAATTTAAGGGGAGACAGTCGCAAAGAGGGGTAAAAAATTCCAAATTTTGTTTTTACCGCTAATGTATAGCCCATTGGGTTAGCTACAAAATGGCGTTTGTTTTATCGAAATAGAACATTTAGTTTTTCCGATATTAAATTTTAACTAAAATGTTACACATTGCTGGGATTTAAATGCCACGCCCACTTCTGCACTACCAAACTGAAAATATGTCTTACAGCTCAAAATTTTACAAATGTTTGGGAAAGTTTAGTACTTTTCTCTCCCCTTATACACATTTCTTCTACTTTTCCTTTTATCACTACCATTTCTCGTGACATTCTGTCGAATTTCTTATCCCATTACTGTGAACAACACTTGAGGAACCTTGTGAAGGAAAAATCTGGCACCAAACTGCAAGATGGTAAAGGATTACGTGGGAAGGGACGCCTAACAAAATCTACAATTGACCAACTTCAAAGTTATATGGCTTAGCCATAAGAAGAAATGTAAACAATTTAGAAGATATGAGAAGAGCCATCTGGGCCATATATTTTCACAAGCTTTCCACAGACAGCAAACCTCAACATGATCTCTGTTCAGACAGCTGGTGCAAGTACAAAATTTCTGTCAATAAAGGGCAAAATTATGAGCATAAACATTCCTTGCCAGAAACTGTAATGGTAGCTATTGAACCTCTGTTCAGAGCACTGTCTGATCCAGAGTTGTTGAAGAAATGTCTACATGGGCATACACAAAATCCAAATGAGAGTTTCAATTCTGTTATTTGGAGGCGTGTCCCAAAAACTGAATTTGTGAGGATGGAGACATTAAAGTTTGGTGTATATGATGCAGTGTTCTGCTTTAATGATGGTGTGTCAAAGAAGATTGATGTGTTAAATCTGCTGGGTGTTAAATATGGAGCAAATACTGCTACTGGACTCAGGAACCTAGATGTAGAGCGGATCCGGAAAGCTGAAATCGCAGTTCAACAAGCTACAAAAGAAGGCAGAAAAGCAAAGAAGGGCAAGAAAAGAAAGAGAGAACAACAGGAGGAGATAGGTGATCCAGCATACAGTTCTGGAATGTATTAACTATAAGCCTGAAGCATAAAATAAAAAAATCTTGAGCATTTTTAAACTTTAACTCAATTTTTCTCAAAACTACATTTTTCTACCTTTAGGTACCGTTATCTGCCAAAGTATGAAAGATACAGACCTGAAATTTTCACAGCTTTTAAATAATAGCATGATTAAAAAACTGATAGCCTTTCAGCATAGTAGGATTAATCTAAAGATTAGTGTGCATGGAGGAGTGGCTAAAAATTTCTATTTTTTTAAAATTTATGTACTCATTTTAAATAATATTTTTTATATCAAAACAAAATCACTCTACACACCTGATCTGCTATCAGTTTTTAGTTAGATATGTTAGCTACACTGTGTAAAAGTTTTAGAGCTATGGGTTTATTACTTTTTGTGCAATATGTACCTAAAGTTTGCTAAATTTAACATGTAGCCTTATGGCAGTTGCCATGGCGACTGTCTCCCCTTAATGACATTCTGGCAGTTTGTCACAATTGCTCAATGGTTAGAGCAGCCGCCTGGTAAGTGGAAGGTCTGTGGTTCAAATCCCAGTTGTGGCATTGAATTTTTAAGTTCCAGTTCTACCTCTCAAGAACTGCTTGTTTAAAGATTTCAGTTTAGTGACAGTCCTGAGTCAGCATGAACTACATCCAACGATGAGAGCGTGCAGTGGTTAAAGATACATCATACAAAATTTACTCTGCAAAAGACAGAATCCCAAACATTGAAAGTTCAAGTATTTATCACATTTATTGTGCAAACTGTCACCAAATGTACATAACTAAGACTAAAAGAAATTTGAAAATTAGATTAGAAGAACATAACAGATATGTAAAGATTGAAAAATCAGCCATAGCAGCACATTTTTGGAAGCCAACCTTCTCAGGATAATATAACTAATTAAGCCCTCAGCTTGGGAAAACATAACATAACACAAGGATAGAATTATGCATTTTGATTTCTTACCAATGAACCAGCTTAGTAAGTTTGTATCACCACCATCAGAGACCTCCACCATCAGTAGTATACCAGATAACACATCTACATCTATCACTTGTTAACTCAAGATGTGAACAAATATTCCCAAAACATGGCCTTCTTTTCCCAAATAACTGAGCTATGGTGTAAATAAAACTTACCTTCTCTTAACTGTCTATTTTTGTGTACAAGTAATTGCCAAATTTTCAATCAAATACAGAAAAGTCATCTGGCTGTAAACATTATAACCGCACTGTGAACGAACAGTGTACATTCTAGGGTAAGTCCTGCTGGTGTAGGGGACTTTAACCACAATCATTTTCCATCCTCCACAGAGTCTGATGTCATGAATGCGAGTGTGCACTAACCATTAAAACTACAAGTTTTGAGAGGTAGGATCAGAACTGAAACATCCATGGATCTTCCACTCTATGCTATTTTCTCTCTAAATACACCAAAAACACAGTTGAACCCGATTTATGTGTATATCATGGGGAACAAGGAACATACTTGTAATTCAGAATTACTTATAAATGAGATTTTGATAATGCATTATATTTTGCTTAAAGAAAGCAATACAGTGGGCCTACATGTAAAAGTTTACTAAGATATATACAAGGAAAACATTATTTTGAACTTGATCCTGCTTTTCAGAAATCAGTTGTTTCCCTTTCTTGCATTAAGCACACACAGCTCAATTTGTTACTGATGACTGTATGTAATAGACTTAGCAACTCCTAAGTCTAAAGCAAGTTTGGTTTTGTGTGGATTAAATTCCACCTCTTGTACATTTCACTTTCTGATCTCTTGTATAACATTTCCTTCTTCTGTTCTCCATGACTGACTAAAAGCAATTAACTGAAAGACAAAACACAGTGCCCTCTCCATCCCCGAAGAGCCCAGCAGACCCATACCAGTGGCACACACTGCTCCATCAGACCAACAACCAGTGCAGAGCACATCACCATCAGCAACACCAACACCTGCACCAAGAGAAGAAGTTGCCCCGGCTGCCCCTTTCCGGCACCGTGCCTGGCTGGATGCAGTACAGAATCTCCACTCAGAGATCCTCAACATCAGCTCCCACCTAGGAGGGGGCCTCCTGGAGGAGGCCATCTCCACACTTACAGACGCCATCAACAGAATTCGCAGTCACTCAGCCTCCACAGAAGTCCAACATAGCCACACCAGATGCAGACTCTCCACCTACACCAGTTCCTCTTTGACAGCATAACGGCCGTGGCTGCGACGCACTATGTCGGCATATGAAGTGCACCAACAAATTCAACTAACACCAAGACTGATCAACGACATCATCCACCACCACTACAGAGTTCATCACTCATAACATTCACCATCACTTGCTACCAGGGAGCACTCAGGGCTTTGGTCATGTTTGTCCTCTGGCACTTCAGTAATTTCACTCGCTGTTACTGCCACTGGCAGGCAGCATTCATTTATCACCACAGAATGCGCAGGTGCATCTATGTGGTACTGCAGCAATGAGGTTTTGACCTCAATACTTCCGGTGGGTTTTTTTTAGTGAGTAGGCTGCCCGGGTTCGAAGCCTGGGTAGGAGTCTTACACTCGCATGCTTGCATGCGGTTAGGGCGTAAGTAGCCGAACATTATCCTTACTTCTTGTTTGTTGCCATAGAAGAAACAGCTTATAGGGATACCCCAAACACCAACTGTGACAGAGAGGTAGAACTGGAACTTAAAAATTCAATGCCACAATTCAATGTGAGACTGCCTTTGTGGTTTACCAGGAAAAATATGAACTGGTTTGAGAATTCAATGTCATTCTGGCAAGTTGTCACAGTAGCTTACTGGTTAGAGCACCTGCCTGGTAAGAGGAGAGTCTGTGGTTCAAACCCCAGCTGTGGCATTGAATTTTTAAGTTCCAGTTCTACCTCTCAAACTTTGCCCACACACGACTTGCGTGTTTAAAAACACCAACAGTAAGTTTGTTGGCATAAATAAACAATAATGACCAACTGTGACATTTTCCCTCATTATGGTGCGGTCTAGTTACATTTGGTGATACGAGGGTTGTCTGTGTAATAAGGTTCCCAAGGATCTGCAGTCGCGAGAAATGCTGTTACAGGAGATCTGGCAACACTGGCCTGTAGCTTGGTTCTCCCTCTCCCAGTCCCCCGTCCTGCAAGCTGTCTGCTCGCTCAGTCTTGGCTTGGGAGTCGTTAGAAATGGAGTTTGCACTTGCTTCTCCCGCCAGGTGCAAATTATGCTTTGTGATGCATTTTTTGTGTGCAAATGGTGCAGAGAATTCAAAGCCGGACATACAAACGTCCACGACAACCAGCGTTCTGGACTGCCATCTGTTTTGGACGAAACGATTGTGAAAGTGGAAGAAGCAATGCTGAAAGATTGAAGGGTGACAGTTCGGGAGATCTGCGACATGATTCCTGATATCAGCAAGACCTATATTCACAAAATTTGGCCAGATCATTAGCGTATACCAAGGTGGGTCCCGAGAATGCGCACGAAAGACCACAGAGGAAGACGTGTCAAATTGAGCTGCTAATTCCTCAGGTCTACAACCAATCTCATCAACAAATTTGAATGGGATACTGTCAAACACCCTTGTTACAGCCCAGACCTAGCCCCAAGTGACTACCATGTCTTCCCTGACTTGAAGAAACACCTACATGGGACACATTTCAGAACCGGAGAGGAACCGAAAGAAACTCTTTTAAGCTATCTTCGCTGTGCGGCTGGAGAGTCCAATGCAGGAAGACAAAAGACACCACATGCAAAAATGCATTGATCAGAGCAGCAATTATGTTGAAAAAGAGCAAAAAGTCTAAGCTTTCCAAAAATGTATTATTCAATGTCAATAAATGTGTTTTTTATTGCAAAAAAAAAATTGGGAACTTTATTTTACGGATGACCCTCGTATTCCATCCGTTAGGTTGTATTATACCGCCAACTGTTCATAAAATATAACCATGGTAAAGCTACGACCATAGTTGGTGTTATTGCATCTGTTATGTTGCTACAGAAGCCCTTGTTTATGAATGTTGCAGAGAGGCCAACTGATAGATTTTAAAACAAGATTATGTTTAGGCACTGTATTAATTAATCTGTAGATGTACTGCTCGTGTTTGAGTGAATTTGTCTTGAATTCTTTTAGAGCAGTATATACAACTATAGTTACTGTTGTTACTTTTGTGTTCGCAACATAGTAGTTCATTAAATATATATTACAATATTTAGTGTTCAGAAGTGTTTTATCCATAAGTGTTATTGCAGAACAAGATTTGAATAGGTTCATCGGGTGTTGTGTGGTAACAGTGTTCAAGCATTATCTATATTAGGACCTTTATTATTTATTCTTTATATTCATGACATAAATGAAATTATATCAGATAATACCGGACTAGTACAATATGCTGATGATACAACCATTTTAGACTGTAATAAAAATTTGTGTGCACTGAATAGAAGTCTCGATGATACTGTAAATACTATAGTTACATACTTCAGTAGCCTAAATATGTATGTAAATGCAGCTAAATGTGAATTAATTACCTTTGGATTTAAAACAGTTGGGCCATCATTACAACTTTCCATAAACGACAATGTGGTCCATAGCGTCAACTCTGTAAATCTTCTTGGATTAAATATAGACAAATCACTTACCTATGCTGGACACATACAAAAACTGGGATCAATTATCAGCAAAAATCTATTTGTTCTGAAATATTTAAATAAATTTATTCCAATTGAAGCAGCAATAGCTATATACTACTCCCTTATTCACTCGCATATGGCTTATGCAATTGAACTATGGGGCACCACATCTAAAGCAAATTTTGGTAAAATATTTATTTTACAAAAAAGGGCAGTTCGATACTTAGGCAAACTAAATTTCAATGAGCCATGCAGAAATACCTTTAAGCAATTAAATATTTTAACCCTACCAAGCTTATATATTTACAAAACCATTCTACATTTTATAAAGTACAACTCTTTGTCACTAACCAACTCTGATGTTCATAGATACAATACCAGACATAAAAATGACTATGCTATTCCTAGTCACAGATTACATTTGTATGAAAAGATGCCTAGTTTTACTGGAATAAAATTTTATAATGGACTACCAGAAGAAATAAAGAAATGGCACAATAATAATTTAAATAAATTTAAACAACTGTTAAAACAGTTCCTGATTAGTAAATCGTTTTACAGTACTGATGAATATCTGTGTAAATAAATTCTGTAATAGTAAATAATAACTAGCTTGTAATATTGCATTGACAGCACTAGTTTTGTATTTATATTCTATAAGTTGTATAAATTTAATTATAAATTGTACATACTGTAAATAGTTCATTGTGCATAGTCTCTACTACTTGGTTAATCAGTTCTTTGTATATTACTATTATTATCATTATTATTGTTATTGTTTATTATTAACGTCTTTGCTACTCATATGTACTTGCTTACTATTGACTGGATTCAATCGTGCATTACACCATATTGAATTGCAATAAAATTGAATTATCATCATTTGAAAGCATGTTACTTTAACTCTGTGATATTTAAGTTTAGAAATGCCTTTTTTTATGTACATTGGCAAGACTGCATTTTGGGATACTTCCATCTGCTGTTTAGTGTAATGGTGGCCATGTTGAACTCTTGGGAACTGCCAATATGCTGTGCCCCCATATGACATTGTTGCACCTGCTCTACCAGCAAGTGTCTTTCTCAACAGAATAAGGAAAATACGTCTCCAGTTTCTTTTAAGATGCGCATGCTGTATGCTCATTATAATTATGCATTCCACTGAAATTCAATACATATAAATAAGGTTCTAGTAACACTTATCTAACTAAAATTTGGCAGGACCTGCAAACATTCACACATAAAATACAAATTATTTAAAACTGGGTTACGTATAAAGCAGGTTCAACTGTATATAACTATGTGTTGGAATCTAATGTAATTTGAGTGAATGACACTCGGCTTCTTTTTTCTCTCATGTAGATAAGATTTTTCAATTTATTCTTTATTAAACATTGCTTTTTGTTTTATAAAAAATTCTTTGCAATAAACATCAAAACGGTATATACTCCTGTTACACTGTCAGCCACAAGAGTGAATGGTGTATTTTTATATAAATTGTGAAGGCAGATTGAATTCTAACCACATTATTTCATGATAACCACGTCTGCCTAAGGAACTAAATAGATATGTCTCAAAATTTGAGATCTAACTGTTACTAATATTCTAACCAGGCTCCAACTATGTCATGGCATGTAATAACTGTGTATATCATAAAAAATATTTACATTTTGCTAAAAAAGGATAAAATTTCTAATTATAGAAAACCTGGAATTTATCAATTTAGTGGTTTGGATTGTTGTAGGGTTTACTTTGTTAAAACTAAACATCATTTGGTAACCAGAAAAAAGAACATTTCAGAAATGTTAAATATAAACAAAATAATATATCAGCTGTGGCAGATCATTTTTGGCCACATAATCATAAAATAAACCCAGAAGTTAAATTATTAAAATAATTAAATGGATCCACAGATTTGAAGATTTGGGAAGAGATATTTATTTTGATAAGGATTGTGTAATGAAGTTTCAAACACAGTCAATTGATTCTGTCAACAAATTTGTTTGCTTTCAGTAGTTGGTAATACAATAAAATCTGTCACCTAGCATCCATAACAATGACAACCATAGCAAGCACCACTCAAGAGATGGACTTGTGGAACTGGTTTAGTTATTTAAAATATTCAACAACTTAAAACCAAAGATATTCAACATACAGGTGGGGCAGAAACAGTTTTTAATCTGGTGGGTTGATTGTTGAAAATGTGTGGCAGGACTATAGGGTAGACCTTGGAAATGAGTTTGCCATTTTGTTTCTCCTCTCCCTATCAGTAAGTCATGGAACGTTGTTTGGTGAGGGAGTGTATCTGTGCCGTAAATTGGTACATCAGACCATATTTCTTTGAGGATGAAGAGGGAGAAACGTGTACTGTAAATTCCATGCGCTACAGAAACATGATTGAAACTTTTCTTGTGCCTCAAGTTCAAGACAAAGATGGTCTGTGGTTCCAACAAGATGGCGCAACCTCACATAGGGCAAGAATTAGCAAGACAGCACTACGCAACTTGTTTCCTGGACGTCTGATTGCCAGATTTGGAGTGGCATCGCCCCCTCGTACAGCACCTGATTACTCCTTGGGGCTAGTGTAATGATAGCATCATTATAAAGAAAGGCTGCAGAACAGCAGGCTAGACATCATCAGTCACCAGCAGGAAGTTACCATCAAGATGTCAGCACATAAACAAACTGGAGACAGTCGACAAGACTCAGGACTGAAAAATTCAATACCATAGCTGAGATTTGAACCACGGATCTTCCACTTATCGAGCGGCTGCTCTAACCACTAAGCTACCATGGACAACTTACCAGTATGACAAATTCCCCACCGATTCGTACTTTCCCAGTTAGACCACAAGGGAATTTCACATAAGAGATAAATCCCACTCGATAAGAGGAAGATCTGTGGTTCAAATCCCAGCTACGGCATTGCCAGCTTCAGTTTTCTCATTGATTTTAGATATTTGTTTCATAAATTGAATTGTTCCCTGACAGTTTGATCCTATCTTGTGCCATTGTACACATGCAAACAAATTTAGTAAATCAGAGAGAACAACATATCTTTTGTATTTACATGCAGAGTAAAATTAGAAAATAAATAGTATATAAACTTTGCTCTTTCTTTGGGGTAGGCAATTTACGTGGTAATAAACTTACCAGTTTCCTTCTCAATTCATGGAGCTCCAAGTCCAGGGATCCTGTTCCCTGCTCGTCAAAATCTTTTGGGACAGCATGTGGCGAATTTTTCTTCTGTAGCTGTGCACCTGGAGATCCAAGTTTCAATGGTGGCGACTTCTTTGGTGGCGATTTCTGTCTCTTGGCATTTTTCTTTGTACTTGGTGATGCTGATTTGGCTTTCTCTGGACTGCTCCTCCTTGGCAGAGTCTTCTGGTCATCCCTTTGTGCAACAGTAAATGCACTCTGCCTCTGTCTTGAAACCCTGGTGCTCGTCTGTTCCGGTGAGGGTTCTGTTTTGATTACCTGCCCTTGCTCTTCCAGTTGCTTATGTCCAAGTTTTTCTCCAAGGTCTACATGCAGCTCTCGAATTTTATAAACTCCACCTTTTCCAGATCTTCTATGCCCATTTATGCGCTGCCGTGTAGGGGAAAGTTCTTCCTCAGTTTTAGTCAGCTCATGATCCAGAAGTTCTTGTTTGATTGCTTTCTGTATCTGTAAAGGAGCTCCTACTGATACTCTCTTTCGTTTGTTACCTCTTTTGGCTGGGCTCTTGTTGGGAGTAGATACTTCAGGTAAAGAGTCGTTCAGCGATGAATTAAAATCAGGTTCCTCCTCTGCCTTTACATCCAAAGCGCTTGAAGGAATCTTGTAAATAGGACTTCCAAATTTGACTACTATTTTATCTTTTTTCCTGGGTTTTGGAGTTTCAGTCTTTGTGGAGCCTCGTTTTTTTGGTGAGGAGCCTCTGCAACAAAAAAGGGGTAGCAATTACAAGAAATTGCAGCAGGTTTTAAAGGTTTAAGCACATTAGATTATTAACTGTCTTCAATAACAACATACACACTATTCACACTATATATTTCCAATTACTTTTTAAAAGCTTAATGCTGGGTTGCAAGAACGCACTTATAGGTTTTCTTAGTTCTAAAAGGCTCATTTGCCTTTGAATGGGTTGTAGGACTGATCTACAATGCTGTTGGATCGTTAATGAATCCTTTACTGGATTCTGAAATGGTTGTCAGCAGTGGTGGCTGGTGATGAGGGGCTGCAATGCTGCAGCACCCCCTGGAGTTTCTGACTCAATGTTTCACATGTTTTGTAATACAGATTCGTATTCTGCTTTTAAAATAGTTTTAAATGTTGCGCCCATCGAGTTAAATGCAGTCGATTAATATCGAAGTACTGCCTACAGCAGCTACTTCCCCCCTGTGCAACTGGCGAAACCATCTCCTCCCCTGGTGCTGCCAGGCTAAAACAGTTGACTCTCCACCCACATTCCTTTAGTTTCGTCCCCCTCCAGAACATCTGCATTACCTTTGGAATGAGCTGCAAATCATGCAGCACTCAATGCTTGGAGAAGTCGGGAGCAGGCAGTTAGAGGGCTGTTTCGTGTGTTCTAAGTGTGTGTAGTAACTACGACAGTGCCGCCAAACAACGATTAATTCCGTACAATATTTGCAGTTTATTCACTTCAGTACATTAACATTACATGAGAAATGTGAAATTAAGCATCACAGAAGGCATACACCCATGCTAGACATTAAACAATCATCTACAAGCCTACAAAAGGAATATATGAGGAGTTTTAACAGTGAAGTGTGCAAAAAGTTTGAATGGTTGTCCGGCTGATATTAAAAATGCATTTTTTGTTTCCCATATATTTTTTTTGGTGGGGACTCTAGTTGGACTCAGAAAGGTATAAGCGATCTTAGAAAACTGCTTGAAAAGATCAATAAACATGCAAAATCTGAGAAACATTTAAACAGCACTGTGAACTTGGCTATGTTGTGAAGAATTTTAGTTCAGCTGATAAAGAAGCCATTGAACGCCATAATAACAAGGTAAGGAAAAACAGAGGTGTTGTCAAGAATTATCAATTAAGCTTTTTGGAATCAATGAGTTGGCATTCAGAGGGCATAATGATAATGCAGATTCCGCCAATCAAGGTTATATTTCTCAATTAATCAAATATACAGGTGAAACTGATTTGTTGTTTAAGTCACATTTGGCGAGTTCTTGGCCTTTTAAAGGCTTATCAAAAACTATTCAAAATGAGCTCCTTGAATGTATGCTGAAAGTATGCAGAGGAAATTTTATCTGAGATTGAAGAAACTGAATTTGTCTATTCTTGCTGATGAAACTACAGACATCTCAGAAATATTTCGGCTTGTGCTCATTCTTCGTTATTGTAGGAAAAGCCGTCGAGAGATTCTACGGTTTCTTCAACCCAATAGGTCAAGATGCCAATTCAATATCGGAGTGCATACTTTCGCAGTTAGAAGGAATCCTTAAAAGCAAGAAAGATAAGCTGATTGGACAGAGTTACGATGGAACAGCTGTGATGAGGTGTATTAAATGGGGTACAAGCAAAAATCAAGGACTGCTACAAAAGTGGGTATTTTGTACATTGTTACACCCATCAATTCAATTTGATAATGGAAAAAGAAGTTAAACAAAATACAAGGGCACGGATATTTTTTGCTGACTTGTCAAGTATTCCTGGTTTCTTCTCATGATCTCCATATAGGCAGTCTGTATTAGATGCATGTGTTTCAAAGAGAATTCCGTCAGCTGGGGCTACAAGATGGAATTTTAAAGCAAGAATAGTAAATGTAGTCTATGAGAAGAAAGAGCCATTACTGGAATGTTTTCAGACCATAATGGAATCTGAAACATCAAACAACATTACAATAAATGAGGCAAGTACCCTGATAAGTTTTCTTGAAAATTCTGATTTCAACTTCTGGCTCGCCTTTTTCCATTTACTGACACCTCTTGTAGACATTTCATACAACAAACTGCAAACATCGCCAGTTAGATGCTTCTAAGACACAAAACTGCATATCTAGGTTTCGGCATGCCGTACAGACTGTACGGAACAATGTACATGTGAGTAGAGAGGAATGTGAAGACAAAACTCCAGCAAACGCAGCAAGGTTGATGGCAATCAGACACAGGTTGCAACTGTGAAAGAAATGTGTGATCTCATATCACAAACCAACACCCAATTTCTGTTCACAGACCATCTGGTAGTGTCTTCCATTCTATGTGAAAACATATTTTAAAACTATCAAACTTTTCCCGAAAGTGACCTAAATATGTGTGTGAAGCTTTTCCCAATGCTCGAGAAAGACAGACTAAAAACAGAACCCGCTGTATTGTACCAGAGACCAGAATTCAGAAACATTGGCGGTGCTGTCAAGCTCTTGCAGTTTCTTCTATCTCAGAACTTACAAACCTCGTTCTCAGAAGTTGTAAAATTACTGAGTATAGCTATCACTGTACCAATGACAACTTCCGAACCAGAACAGTGCTTCTCATGCTTGAAAATGGTAAAATCCTACCTCAGAAATATGATGGGACAAGAGAGGTTGTCCGCATTAGCTATGCTGTCTATTGAGAAGTCTATGGTTAACATTTTGGACTTCAATAACATGATTCAGAAGTTCACGACCTACAAGAGGAGGTGCAGAAAACTAATCTAAAAATAAGTTAAGATGCATTGTTAATAGTTCTAATTTTTGTATGCAGCACCCATGTATTCAATGTCCACGAGCTGCCACTGGTTGTCAAAATCTGGTATGTGAACATTGCCCACAAATATACATTGGCCAAACTAAAAGGAACCTGCAAAGAAGATTGAAGGAACACATCATCTTTATCTCATATCCCTCCCCTTATGTAGGACTTACAAGTGAGTGTCTAGAGTCAGACGTCTGTCAGGGAACACAGGAACCTATGTACCAGACAGAGTGAACACCTGCAAGTATGAGAGTGAGGAAGTGATTACCCTCCCCTTATGTAGGACTTACAAGTCAGTGTCTAGAGTCAGACGTCTGTCAGGGAACACAGGAACCTATGTACCAGACAGAGTGAACACCTGCAAGTATGAGAGTGAGGAAGTGATTACCCTCCCCTTATGTAGGACTTACAAGTCAGTGTCTAGAGTCAGACGTCTGTCAGGGAACACAGGAACCTATGTACCAGACAGAGTGAACACCTGCAAGTATGAGAGTGAGGAAGTGATTACCCTCCGCTTATGTAGGACTTACAAGACAGTGTCTAGGGTCAGACGTCTGTCAGGGAACACAGGAACCTATGTGCCAGAGTGCACACCTGCAAGTATGAGAGTGAGGAAGTGATTACCCTCCCCTTATGTAGGACTTACAAGTCAGTGTCTAGTGTCAGACGTCTGTCAGGGAACACAGGAACCTATGTACCAGACAGAGTGAACACCTGCAAGTATGAGAGTGAGGAAGTGATTACCCTCCCCTTATGTAGGACTTACAAGACAGTGTCTAGTGTCAGACGTCTGTCAGGGAACACAGGCACCTATGTACCAGACAGAGTGAACACCTGCAAGTATGAGAGTGAGGAAGTGATTACCCTCCCCTTATGTAGGACTTACAAGTCAGTGTCTAGTGTCAGACGTCTGTCAGGGAACACAGGCACCTATGTACCAGACAGAGTGAACACCTGCAAGTATGAGAGTGAGGAAGTGATTACCCTCCCCTTATGTAGGACTTACAAGTCAGTGTCTAGTGTCAGACGTCTGTCAGGGAACACAGGCACCTATGTACCAGACAGAGTGAACACCTGCAAGTATGAGAGTGAGGAAGTGATTACCCTCCCCTTATGTAGGACTTACAAGTCAGTGTCTAGTGTCAGACGTCTGTCAGGGAACACAGGCACCTATGTACCAGACAGAGTGAACACCTGCAAGTATGAGAGTGAGGAAGTGATTACCCTCCCCTTATGTAGGACTTACAAGTCAGTGTCTAGAGTCAGACGTCTGTCAGGGAACACAGGAACCTATGTACCTGACAGAGTGAACACCTGCAAGTATGAGAGTGAGGAAGTGATTACCCTCCCCTTATGTAGGACTTACAAGACAGTGTCTAGAGTCAGATGTCTGTCAGGGAACACAGGAACCTATGTACCAGACAGAGTGAACACCTGCAAGTATGAGAGTGAGGAAGTGATTACCCTCCCCTTATGTAGGACTTACAAGACAGTGTCTAGAGTCAGACATCTGTCAGGGAACACAGGAACCTATGTACCAGACACAGTGAACACCTGCAAGTATGAGAGTGAGGAAGTGATTACCCTCCCCTTATGTAGGACTTACAAGACAGTGTCTAGAGTCAGACATCTGTCAGGGAACACGGGAACCTATGTACCAGACAGAGTGAACACCTGCAAGTATGAGAGTGAGGAAGTGATTACCCTCCCCTTATGTAGGACTTACAAGACAGTGTCTAGAGTCAGACGTCTGTCAGGGAACACAGGAACCTATGTACCAGACAGAGTGAACATCTGCAAGTATGAGAGTGAGGAAGTGATTACCCTCCCCTTATGTAGGACTTACAAGACAGTGTCTAGAGTCAGACGTCTGTCAGGGAACACAGGAACCTATGTACCAGACAGAGTGAACATCTGCAAGTATGAGAGTGAGGAAGTGATTACCCTCCCCTTATGTAGGACTTACAAGCCAGTGTCTAGAGTCAGACGTCTGTCAGGGAACACAGGAACCTATGTACCAGACACAGTGAACACCTGCAAGTATGAGAGTGAGGAAGTGATTACCCTCCCCTTATGTAGGACTTACAAGTCAGTGTCTAGAGTCAGACGTCGTCAGGGAACACAGGAACCTATGTACCAGACAGAGTGAACACCTGCAAGTATGAGAGTGAGGAAGTGATTACCCTCCCCTTATGTAGGACTTACAAGTCAGTCTCTAGGGTCAGAGATCTGTCAGGGAACACAGGAACCTATGTACCAGACAGAGTGAACACCTGCAAGTATGAGAGTGAGGAAGTGATTACCCTCCCCTTATGTAGGACTTACAAGTCAGTGTCTAGAGTCAGACGTCTGCCAGGGAACACAGGAAGCTATGTACCAGACAGAGTGAACACCTGCAAGTATGAGAGTGAGGAAGTGATTACCCTCCCCTTATGTAGGACTTACAAGACAGTGTCTAGAGTCAGACATCTGTCAGGGAACACAGGAACCTATGTACCAGACAGAGTGAACACCTGCAAGTATGAGAGTGAGGAAGTGATTACCCTCCCCTTATGTAGGACTTACAAGCCAGTGTCTAGAGTCAGACGTCTGTCAGGGAACACAGGAAGCTATGTACCAGACAGAGTGAACACCTGCAAGTATGAGAGTGAGGAAGTGATTACCCTCCCCTTATGTAGGACTTACAAGACAGTGTCTAGTGTCAGACGTCTGTCAGGGAACACAGGCACCTATGTACCAGACAGAGTGAACACCTGCAAGTATGAGAGTGAGGAAGTGATTACCCTCCCCTTATGTAGGACTTACAAGTCAGTGTCTAGTGTCAGACGTCTGTCAGGGAACACAGGCACCTATGTACCAGACAGAGTGAACACCTGCAAGTATGAGAGTGAGGAAGTGATTACCCTCCCCTTATGTAGGACTTACAAGTCAGTGTCTAGTGTCAGACGTCTGTCAGGGAACACAGGCACCTATGTACCAGACAGAGTGAACACCTGCAAGTATGAGAGTGAGGAAGTGATTACCCTCCCCTTATGTAGGACTTACAAGTCAGTGTCTAGAGTCAGACGTCTGTCAGGGAACACAGGAACCTATGTACCTGACAGAGTGAACACCTGCAAGTATGAGAGTGAGGAAGTGATTACCCTCCCCTTATGTAGGACTTACAAGACAGTGTCTAGAGTCAGATGTCTGTCAGGGAACACAGGAACCTATGTACCAGACAGAGTGAACACCTGCAAGTATGAGAGTGAGGAAGTGATTACCCTCCCCTTATGTAGGACTTACAAGACAGTGTCTTGAGTCAGACATCTGTCAGGGAACACAGGAACCTATGTACCAGACACAGTGAACACCTGCAAGTATGAGAGTGAGGAAGTGATTACCCTCCCCTTATGTAGGACTTACAAGACAGTGTCTAGTCAGACATCTGTCAGGGAACACGGGAACCTATGTACCAGACAGAGTGAACACCTGCAAGTATGAGAGTGAGGAAGTGATTACCCTCCCCTTATGTAGGACTTACAAGACAGTGTCTAGAGTCAGACGTCTGTCAGGGAACACAGGAACCTATGTACCAGACAGAGTGAACATCTGCAAGTATGAGAGTGAGGAAGTGATTACCCTCCCCTTATGTAGGACTTACAAGACAGTGTCTAGAGTCAGACGTCTGTCAGGGAACACAGGAACCTATGTACCAGACAGAGTGAACATCTGCAAGTATGAGAGTGAGGAAGTGATTACCCTCCCCTTATGTAGGACTTACAAGCCAGTGTCTAGAGTCAGACGTCTGTCAGGGAACACAGGAACCTATGTACCAGACACAGTGAACACCTGCAAGTATGAGAGTGAGGAAGTGATTACCCTCCCCTTATGTAGGACTTACAAGTCAGTGTCTAGAGTCAGACGTCGTCAGGGAACACAGGAACCTATGTACCAGACAGAGTGAACACCTGCAAGTATGAGAGTGAGGAAGTGATTACCCTCCCCTTATGTAGGACTTACAAGTCAGTCTCTAGGGTCAGAGATCTGTCAGGGAACACAGGAACCTATGTACCAGACAGAGTGAACACCTGCAAGTATGAGAGTGAGGAAGTGATTACCCTCCCCTTATGTAGGACTTACAAGCCAGTGTCTAGAGTCAGACGTCTGTCAGGGAACACAGGAAGCTATGTACCAGACAGTGAACACCTGCAAGTATGAGAGTGAGGAAGTGATTACCCTCCCCTTATGTAGGACTTACAAGTCAGTGTCTAGAGTCAGACGTCTGCCAGGGAACACAGGAAGCTATGTACCAGACAGAGTGAACACCTGCAAGTATGAGAGTGAGGAAGTGATTACCCTCCCCTTATGTAGGACTTACAAGACAGTGTCTAGAGTCAGACATCTGTCAGGGAACACAGGAACCTATGTACCAGACAGAGTGAACACCTGCAAGTATGAGAGTGAGGAAGTGATTACCCTCCCCTTATGTAGGACTTACAAGCCAGTGTCTAGAGTCAGACGTCTGTCAGGGAACACAGGAAGCTATGTACCAGACAGAGTGAACACCTGCAAGTATGAGAGTGAGGAAGTGATTACCCTCCCCTTATGTAGGACTTACAAGTCAGTGTCTAGAGTCAGACGTCCGTCAGGGAACACAGGAACCTATGTACCAGACAGAGTGAACACCTCAAGTATGAGAGTGAGGAAGTGATTACCCTCCCCTTATGTAGGACTTACAAGACAGTGTCTAGAGTCAGACGTCTGTCAGGGAACACAGGAACCTATGTACCAGACAGAGTGAACACCTGCAAGTATGAGAGTGAGGAAGTGATTACCCTCCCCTTATGTAGGACTTACAAGACAGTGTCTAGAGTCAGACGTCTGTCAGGGAACACAGGAACCTATGTACCAGACAGAGTGAACACCTGCAAGTATGAGAGTGAGGAAGTGATTACCCTCCCCTTATGTAGGACTTACAAGTCAGTGTCTAGAGTCAGACGTCTGTCAGGGAACACAGGAACCTATGTACCAGACAGAGTGAACACCTGCAAGTATGAGAGTGAGGAAGTGATTACCCTCCCCTTATGTAGGACTTACAAGTCAGTGTCTAGAGTCAGACGTCTGTCAGGGAACACAGGAACCTATGTACCAGACAGAGTGAACACCTGCAAGTATGAGAGTGAGGAAGTGATTACCCTCCCCTTATGTAGGACTTACAAGTCAGTGTCTAGAGTCAGACGTCTGTCAGGGAACACAGGAACCTATGTACCAGACAGAGTGAACACCTGCAAGTATGAGAGTGAGGAAGTGATTACCCTCCCCTTATGTAGGACTTACTAGTCAGTGTCTAGAGTCAGACGTCTGTCAGGGAACACAGGAACCTATGTACCAGACAGAGTGAACACCTGCAAGTATGAGAGTGAGGAAGTGATTACCCTCCCCTTATGTAGGACTTACAAGTCAGTGTCTAGAGTCAGACGTCTGTCAGGGAACACAGGAACCTATGTACCAGACAGAGTGAACACCTGCAAGTATGAGAGTGAGGAAGTGATTACCCTCCCCTTATGTAGGACTTACAAGTCAGTGTCTAGAGGCAGACGTCTGTCAGGGAACACAGGAACCTATGTACCAGACAGAGTGAACACCTGCAAGTATGAGAGTGAGGAAGTGATTACCCTCCCCTTATGTAGGACTTACAAGTCAGTGTCTAGGGTCAGACGTCTGTCAGGGAACACAGGAAC
This sequence comes from Tenodera sinensis, assembly GCA_030765045.1. Classification (NCBI taxonomy): domain Eukaryota; kingdom Metazoa; phylum Arthropoda; class Insecta; order Mantodea; family Mantidae; genus Tenodera; species Tenodera sinensis. Next base: position 118,359,910 of record CM060971.1, read on the forward strand.
CTATGTACCAGACAGAGTGAACACCTGCAAGTATGAGAGTGAGGAAGTGATTACCCTCCCCTTATGTAGGACTTACAAGTCAGTGTCTAGGGTCAGACGTCTGTCAGGGAACACAGGAACCTATGTACCAGACAGAGTGAACACCTGCAAGTATGAGAGTGAGGAAGTGATTACCCTCCCCTTATGTAGGACTTACAAGACAGTGTCTAGAGTCAGACGTCTGTCAGGGAACACAGGAACCTATGTACCAGACAGAGTGAACACCTGCAAGTATGAGAGTGAGGAAGTGATTACCCTCCCCTTATGTAGGACTTACAAGTCAGTGTCTAGAGTCAGACGCCTGTCAGGGAACACAGGAACCTATGTACCAGACAGTGAACACCTGCAAGTATGAGAGTGAGGAAGTGATTACCCTCCCCTTATGTAGGACTTACAAGTCAGTGTCTAGAGTCAGACATCTGTCAGGGAACACAGGAACCTATGTACCAGACAGAGTAAACACCTGCAAGTATGAGAGTGAGGAAGTGATTACCCTCCCCTTATGTAGGACTTACAAGTCAGTGTCTAGAGTCAGACGTCTGTCAGGGAACACAGGAACCTATGTACCAGACAGAGTGAACATCTGCAAGTATGAGAGTGAGGAAGTGATTACCCTCCCCTTATGTAGGACTTACAAGACAGTGTCTAGAGTCAGACGTCTGTCAGGGAACACAGGAACCTATGTACCAGACAGAGTGAACACCTGCAAGTATGAGAGTGAGGAAGTGATTACCCTCCCCTTATGTAGGACTTACAAGACAGTGTCTAGAGTCAGACGCCTGTCAGGGAACACAGGAACCTATGTACCAGACAGTGAACACCTGCAAGTATGAGAGTGAGGAAGTGATTACCCTCCCCTTATGTAGGACTTACAAGTCAGTGTCTAGAGTCAGACATCTGTCAGGGAACACAGGAACCTATGTACCAGACAGAGTAAACACCTGCAAGTATGAGAGTGAGGAAGTGATTACCCTCCCCTTATGTAGGACTTACAAGTCAGTGTCTAGAGTCAGACGTCTGTCAGGGAACACAGGAACCTATGTACCAGACAGAGTGAACATCTGCAAGTATGAGAGTGAGGAAGTGATTACCCTCCCCTTATGTAGGACTTACAAGACAGTGTCTAGAGTCAGACGTCTGTCAGGGAACACAGGAACCTATGTACCAGACAGAGTGAACACCTGCAAGTATGAGAGTGAGGAAGTGATTACCCTCCCCTTATGTAGGACTTACAAGTCAGTGTCTAGAGTCAGACGTCTGTCAGGGAGCACAGGAACCTATGTACCAGACAGAGTGAACACCTGCAAGTATGAGAGTGAGGAAGTGATTACCCTCCCCTTATGTAGGACTTACAAGTGAGTGTCTAGAGTCAGACGTCTGTCAGGGAACACATGAACCTATGTACCAGAGAGAGTGAACACCTGCAAGTATATGAGTGAGGAAGTGATTACCCTCCCCTTATGTAGGACTTGCAAGTCAGTGTCTAGAGTCAGACATTTGTCAGGGAACACAGGAACCTATGTACCAGACAGAGTGAACACCTGCAAGTATGAGAGTGAGGAAGTGATTACCCTCCCCTTATGTAGAACTTACAAGACAGTGTCTAGAGTCAGACGTCTGTCAGGGAACACAGGAACCTATGTACCAGACAGAGTGAACACCTGCAAGTATGAGAGTGAGGAAGTGATTACCCTCCCCTTATGTAGGACTTACAAGTCAGTGTCTAGAGTCAGACATTTGTCAGGGAACACAGGAACCTATGTACCAGAGTGAACACCTGCAAGTATATGAGTGAGGAAGTGATTACCCTCCCCTTATGTAGGACTTACAAGACAGTGTCTAGGGTCAGACGTCTGTCAGGGAACACAGGAACCTATGTACCAGACAGTGAACACCTGCAAGTATGAGAGTGAGGAAGTGATTACACTCCCCTTATGTAGGACTTACAAGACAGTGTCTAGGGTCAGACGTCTGTCAGGGAACACAGGAACCTATGTACCAGACAGTGAACACCTGCAAGTATGAGAGTGAGGAAGTGATTACCCTCCCCTTATGTAGGACTTACAAGTCAGTGTCTAGAGTCAGACGTCTGTCAGGGAACACACGAACCTATGTACCAGACAGAGTGAACACCTGCAAGTATGAGAGTGAGGAAGTGATTACCCTCCCCTTATGTAGGACTTACAAGCCAGTGTCTAGGGTCAGACGTCTGTCAGGGAACACAGGAACCTATGTACCAGGCAGTGAACACCTGCAAGTATGTGAGTGAGGAAGTGATTACCCTCCCCTTATGTAGGACTTACAAGTCAGTGTCTAGAGTCAGACGTCTGTCAGGGAACACAGGAACCTATGTACCAGACAGAGTGAACACCTGCAAGTATGAGAGTGAGGAAGTGATTACCCTCCCCTTATGTAGGACTTACAAGTCAGTGTCTAGAGTCAGATGTCTGTCAGGGAACACAGGAACCTATGTACCAGAGCACTCAGCAGGTCAGTCGGCATCAAGCCGTGGTCGAGTGAACGTCGTACCTGGGCTAGTTTAGTGTTTGTGGCCGTTTGAAATGTGTGCTGCAATAGAAAACCCCGCCAAATGTGAAGTGCGTGCTGTTATAAGGTTTTTTTACAGCCAAAGGATATTCTGCAGCAGCTATTCATTGTGAGCTTTGTGCTGTGTACGGACCAAGAGTTATGAGTGAAGGAGTGGTCCGTGAATGGGTACGTTTATTTAAAAGTGGACGAGAAAACGTTCATGATGAAGAGAGAAGTGGTAGACCGTCATTGGTGACGGACGAACTCGTTCAGACAGTTGATGCAAAAGTTCGTGAAAACCGACGTTTCACAATGTCGGAGTTGTCTACTGATTTTCCACAGATTTCTAAGAATCTCTTGTACGAGATAGTGACAGCAAGATTGGGTTACCGTAAGTTCTGTGCACGATGGGTGCCCAAAATTCTTACCGACCACCACAAAACTCAAAGAATGGCCTCTGCATTAGACTTTCTGTCACGTTATGAGGACGAAGGTGAACCATTGTTTAACATAATCGTGACCGGGGATGAAACCTGGATTAAGTACGTGAACCCTGAGACAAAAGAACAATCAAAGATGTGGGCACATTCAAATTCGCCTACCAAACCAATAAAAGCCCGGCAAGATTTTTCTGCCCAAAAATTGATGGCAACGGTGTTTTGGGATGCAAAAGGGGTGTTGTTGGTTGAATTCATGGAACGTGGGACGACCATTAATCAAGACGTGTACTGTGAAACACTAAAAAAATTACGACGGGCTATACAGAACAAACGCCGTGGTATGCTGACTTCCTGTATCATTTTTTTGCACGATAACGCCCGTCCTCACTCTGCTCGCAGAACAACAGCCCTTCTTGAGTCCTTCAAGTGGGACGTTGTCAACCATCCACCTTACAGCCCAGATCTGGCGCCAAGCGATTATCACCTCTTCATGCATATGAAGAAATGGCTCGGGTCCCAGCGGTTTGATGACGACGAAGAGCTCAAAGATGCGGTCACAGGCTGGCTCCAGGCACAAGCGGGTGATTTTTATGCAGAAGGAATTTCAAAGCTTGTGAACAGATACGATAAGTGCCTCAATCGTTATGGAGACTATGTAGAAAAATAGTGCAAAGATGTAGTTGTAAGATGTATATATTAAAATATTTTTATTTAACTTGGTGAATTTTTTGCAATTAACCAGAGGTTACTTTCTGAACGGCCCTCCTAATATAAATTTTTACAGTCCAGTTTATGGTAAAAAATAAAGGTTGAATTACATGGAATGTTGAGTCATCGACAGTCAAGTTCCTGCGATTCTACTGTATTATTTGAAATGTGTCAGCATAATAATCCTATAGAATTCCTAGTAAAGAAATGCTACAATAATTATGCTACTCTTGGAATTTCGACATTGGCGACCAAAAAATATAAATTATTTGGCATCTCTTAATTTTCAAGCCCAGCTGATCCGAGCCTCACAAACATTTTTTGAATTAATGCTGAGCCTGGACTGCGGACTGGCCAGGCCTAGACTCAAGCCCATGCAGACCTCTATTCTACACACACAATAAACACTAATTACAGACATTTGTGCCACTGCACTGGTCAGCAAGGAAGCATCACATTGCTTTACATATATCTGATCAAAGCATGACACTTGTCTTAATTAACCTCCAAGAACTGGGATTTTTTTACTTGTTTCCTATATAAGCTGTTAACCAGCACAGCCCCACTGTCTCGGCAACTGATAACACGTGTGACCCTACTCAAATTTAAAGCTAGTGATTTCTTACGGGCTTACAAACCGTGGTCTGCTGGAGTTTAGAGGTCCAGCATTTCGTCCACACCTGCAGTGGACATCATCGGTGACGTGGTCTAAGTCTTCTCAGCGAAGGTTCAGTTACAACAGAATCAATGACTGGAAGTGGCATACTTATATCTGGGCAACTCACAGGGGATTGGCCGGGCTAGAGCGGGAGGTGTGTGTTAGGTGGGTGGGGCTTCTCTGCTCTGATTGCTGAATGTTTTACGTGATTTCTCTGCATTTGTGCTTCTTTTTTATGCTCAAGTATTGCATGCCAGGTTTTCTTCAGTTTTAGAGCTTCTTCCTTTCTGTTAAAATTTTGGAGTGTTTGTAAGTTTCTATGGCTTCACATTGTAGTCTGGTGTGGCAGTACGGCATAGACAAAAGAACAGTAGTCTCCTTGTACTGAATTATGTACTCTCTGTCGGCCCCATTGCATGTTCCGTGACTGCTGACTTGTCTGTCTGTCCCGCTGTTAAGCCCGGAGGAAATCTCTAGCTTTAATTCTAACTAGCTTCAGACTACCTAATATGGAAATTTACTTTTAAATTTGCTTATAATGCATGAATTTGATTCAAAATGTAATTTCAATACTCACCCGTCAGTGGACTTTTCCTTGATTGGTTCATCCGCCATTTCTCCTGTTGTATAATCAAACCGGGAAATGTCTAGTGCATCTCCTAGGCGAAGTCCAAGTTGAAATTTGCTTCTGAGTTTCTCTCCCGAGGGGCTGTAAAACAAACAGTTATTGAGAACACCTTCCCTAAAAGAACTTGCAGAAAAACAAGAGCTACTCTCGTGGGTTTGTCTTGAATGATGCAACTGGTAGCCAGTTTATCTGACTTGTAACAAGTGTTGGATAGAATGACCTTGCTCACGATACGCTACCTTACAGTCTGACATGGTGCAATCGTGTGTATACTATAGAATGTGCACTTACTGTCCTAACTTTTCCTCAAACGGCAACTGTCAGCTTGAATTTATACACAAAACTATAGATTTTTCACTTCGAGGTGGCTCAAGGTTCATTTGGCCTCTCACACCCCTATGACTTTTCTCCTCTTGCAAACACAATGATTCTCCCACCCGTAGTTAGTGTGATAACAGCGTGTTTTCAATGAAATCTTGGTGTCGAAAATTTTGGCTGGAATATTGTCTCTAAATAGGTATTGGAGAAATTATCTTTTTTTTTTTTATTCAGGAGAGCTTATAACGTGTATTTTGTATTGAGGGGAGCTCATAACGTGTATTTCCACCCAAATGTCAGTCATACATCGCGGTACGTATTTAAGGTGTTGAATAACAGTTGCAATATCACTACCCTAATTACTAATACATGCATAAAGACACGATTGCTGAACTAGTTACGTTAATGCAACGTTGGCGCTACTGCCGTTGCATGCAAGGCCTTTTATCTTCAGTTGGCAATAACCCCTCCATTGCTTCGACTAGCGACCATCAACAGACCTGCGTGTGTGCCAGTACTTTGTTGTTTCGCATAGACGGCCAGGTACAAACACCCTACACTTACTAATAGCTTTAGATATAGGAAAACTAACGAAGGTTGGAAATTTTTGATGGAGAGAAAAGGAATTGTGGCAAGGGTCACATTGTGTTAGTTAAAGAAGAGATCCCTCAACCTACTATTTACATTTATGAAACCCAAATCACACCACACCAAAAGTTTTACCTGGCAAAGGTCCCATTAGGTAAAGGATCCTGTCTCTATCTGCCATGCCAGATCATTCAATATGATTCCAGGCAAAAAGTGGTGGTGATTATCGAGAGATGATGAATGTACCATTTAGGGAATGTTTATCATCTCCTTCAAAGTTTGAAAGAAGGATGTGTCATAGTTATGGACAATACAAGTTATCACTCCATACTTAAAGAAAAAATCACAATTTCCAAGAAAGCTGAAATTTTGGGATTGCTTCAAAGCAAGAATATGAATCATGATCCTACACTCACTGTAGCTGAATTGCTTTGCATTGTTAGTAGGTAGAGGAAGTATTGTCTTCGAGCCCAAAATATCGATGTCGAGATTTCAATCAAGGCATAACAGCAGCAATTATAGGAGATACGAGCTTTAAAAAAATATTTTGTTTAATGACAATCAATTGTCAGGATCACAGTGTTGCCGGTATGCCAGAACTTTGTTCCGCAGAAGTTTCTTTTACATGCCAGAAGATCTACTGTCATGGAACCCTCACTTTTAAGCACACTTAAAAACCGTCAGTCTGGGCTGGGTTTGAACCTGCGACCTTGGGATCAGCAGACCAGCGTCTAACCAACTGAGCAACCCAGAACGATGGATACGAGCCTGATGATCTTGCTGCAGAAATGAAGTAGTGCTGCTTCCTCCTTACCGCTGTCAGTACAACCCTATTGAGTTGATGTGGGCTCAAGTAAAAAGAGAGGCAGTAGACAAGAATTCTATGTTCAAAATTAAAACATAAGAAAATTACTGGTGCACACCATAAAACGTGACAATTCAAGGTTGGCAGAAATGCATTGCCCATGCAGTGACTGCAACAGGAAGATTCTGTGAAGGAAGGACAAGATGAACAGAGTATTGTGTGTATTACAAGTTGTGCAATGTGAAGTATTTTAGCAAACATGCAATATTAACCCTATTCTGAAGTAAAAATGTATAGTAACCTTCCATGTTATCTTAAGCTATTAGGAAGTCCCAGTCAATGTACAATCTTAAGAGAAATTTGAAGTCATTCTTATATACTCGCATCCCATCTACTGTGAAGGAATTCTTTAATATTTCGTTTAAAAGGTAAATATTCACTACATAGGACAGATTGCATGTGATTGTGAGTTGCAGTACGTTGAGAAGTTTACTCCTGAAATTTTTTTTTTCTTACATAATGCAAGATAGAGGAAAATAGGAATATTATTGACTGGGTATATTATTAGTCATGATTAATGTTTCAAACTGTATGACGTGTTCAATGTCCCTGAGCTCTACTCGCAGTGACACCTAGTGACACCCTAGTTCCCCGCTCTGAGCAGTATTAGTACACCTGCAATTTACATTTCGCAATACGAAAATGCTTCCATTCTTATAATAAAACCGTCAAGGAAAATTGTTTTTGATAAGGAGGAATCCTTACAGCAGCACGTAGATGGTCAGACGTGCCGGTTGACTAGTATGTTCACAGGATAAACATTGCAGCCATCCTGAGCACAATTACACTTCCTTTCTTTCAGTTTACTAAACATCCATTACTTTAAAGAGTCAATTACATTATTTTTATATTAAAAACAATGGATACATTCTTCAAACATAAATATGAATGACATTGTGAACTACCCGGCTGGAACACGGCGTACAATGGAGCACTAATTGCGTCACAAGTATTAGGTTATATTTCTCGCTGTTACATCATCCTCTCAATTTACCACCGTGCATTTTTTCTTCATTTTTACATTTACCTGTAATAATAAACATCACATTTTCCGGCCGACAGTCCAGATCTTCTTTGCACAACCTGTCGCAACCAGCCCTCTGGTAACGCGGGACACGGATATTTTGGCGGGTTATCCATTTTCAACGTATTCTCCAATATTTAAGTTCCACGAAGCACTTACTTACTATAATTAGTGTATTATAAAACCCAGGTAACAAAACACCTCAACGGAATGTTCAACAGCAATGAAAACTGCATTAAAACACATAAACTTATACCACAAGATTCACCGGCATAAAATGGTCCAACACCACAGCCATTTCTAACTTCGTTTAAGGCGGCTGGAGACAGACAAGGTGTGTAGCACAAGTCACAGAGTATAGGTATGTAGTCTAATAGAGTGTTCTGTGGCTTCTATCTTTTATTTTCTGAGGCTATATAGGAAATATTATGGTTTTAGCAGTAAATCGACACAGAGTTTGATAAATGTGGAGAGAGAAAGTTACCATTAAAAATGGAAGATGAAAGGCTCCACAAGCAGAAGGGATTTACCAGTAAGTTAAGAAATCCCGTAGCCTTGGGCCGCTTCGATATTTATGTCAAACTGCGTTTCGTTCATGGTGTTCTACCGACAAGTAATTACCATTATTCATCAGGATTTCTGCAGAGCAATTAGATAATAATTTATGAATTTGTATGGTATAAGTCAAATAATTTTGCTTCACGTGACATAAGAATTGAGGTTTCCCCCTCTATCGATCTCCCTTAGGGAATTTTGAAAGTTTCAGAAAGCAAATCGAACACGTCCTAAACTTTTATTTAAACCAAAAAGGGAATTAGTCGTATGTGGTGATATAAATATTGATTACTTGAAAAATCTAGTCTTCAAAGGGAACAACTCAGCTCTTTATTTGCAACATACCGCATGACACATACACTCAGGCGCGGATCCAGAAATATTCGATAGGGGTGGGGGGCGGTTCCGGTCCACTACCACTTCTTAATAATTAAATTCATGCTAAAACATCACTAGCTAAATATTTACCTGAACGGAATAATTTTTAAAAGTAGTACATATTTATACCAATTTTCATAGAAATCGGTATGTCCATTTTGCATGATGATGAGGTAACACACATAGAGCATTTATAGCAATAAAGTAGGATATGACGGGGGGCTCGGGCTCCCTGGCATCCCCCCCCCCCGGATCCGCGCCTGCATACACTAAACTTTTCAATAAGAATCTAAAATAATTATATTTGTAAATTACATACAATTAAGTCCTGCACTGTCTCATCAATAACTAACGGTCTTTCAGATCATGATGCATTAGTTTTATGCATTAAAAAGATAAATTTAAATCCCAGATCTGAATATACTTATCGAAAATATAGGGAACTAAATGAAAATACCGGGCGAATTTAGCAAAAAATTTAAATTGGAACCATGAAATCTAACTTACCAAATGAATGGGACCAACAATAAATATTATAGCTTTTTCCCATGTTTCAAAACACATTTTGAATCTTGCTTCCCAGTTACGATTAATAAAATACCTAACTTCAAAGGAGATAATGCCTGAATTATATATCACTTTAGGTATAAGGGCTTCATGCAGGCATAAAGGAGAATTATATCAGCAAGTAAGAGTTAGTAACAATAGAATTAAAACACTGTTTTAAAAACTATTGTAAAATTCTAAAAATGTAAAAATTGCATCATAATAAATTAATCTAACATTCTCACAATAAAATAAAACCTACTTGGAATACAATAAAAAGAGAGCCAGGCAAATACTCATTACAAAACGACTCAAGAACACCAAACGTGGACAGTCCAGAAATTAACAAACCCAACGAAGTTCAGGGAAATTTTTAACAAATTCTCTTTGAATGTAACTAACAATCTAAATATCGACATGGAAGTAAAGAAGCTGCACTATAATTTCTAAGATCAAATTTCCCAGTAGCATTGCCTGAATTTAAATCTAATCTGAAAGCACCTGCGGAAACAAATAAAACCATTAACTTCTCCAAACAAAGAATCCCTCTGGTTATGACGAAATAAAAATAAAAACCTTAAAATCATGTTCATAACAAATTAATACACCTCTGAGTTATTAGTGCAACGAGTCACTAAAGACTGGAATTTTCCTTGGCAGGATGAAATTCTCAATCGTTAAACCCCCTTTAAAAAAGCTGAACATAACAATGCTTCAAACTAGATCAATTTCGCTCTTATTAGGTTTTTCATAAGTCCTTGAAAAAGTAATGTTCAATAGATTGTATAAATGCTCCAATATAACAAGATACTTGTGAAGGATCTGTTTGGATTCAGAAAAGGAATTTCAACGAATAATGTAAGTTTCAAACTTACACATGAAGTATTAACTGCCCTAAACAATAAAATGCATTTAGGTGGTATTTTCTGTAACCTAGAAAAGGCATTTGATTGGGTAAATCATGACATTCTTAGAGCAAAACTGGAATTCTATGGACTTAGAAATGAAAATTTAATTTGGTTCATATCATACCTAAATAAAAGAAAACAGAGCCTTGAAGTAAACAGTGACATTGCTTATAAAATACAAAACATCAAATTGGAAAACAGTAACACACGGATAATATAATAATATTTTGTTGTTTAACGGCACTGTCAATTGCTATTATCACATCAGCGTCGCCGGTGTGCTGGACTTTTGTCCCGCAGGAGTTCTTTTACATGTCAGTAAATCTACTGACATGGAGCTGTCGTTTTAAGCACACTTAAAAATCATCGGTCTGGGCCGGGAACCCGCGACTTTGGGATCAGTAGGCCAGCGTCTAACCAACCTAGTCACCCAGACCGACGTAACACACGGAATAGCCCAAGATTTAGTCCTAGGAACGCTATTATTTCTGATCTATATAAAGACCTGTCACTTTATATAAAGAGTACAGCAAGTACCTACTGTTTGCCGATGAAACTAATGTGCTGGTCACCAGTAAAAACTTAAATGAATGCGTAATTAAATTGAATTGTGTTTTGTATGCATGTCTTACTGGTTTAAAGTTAACAAATTGTCTGTAAACCCAGATAAAACAAAAGTTGTTGAATTTATAACTCGTCAAACATAACACACTCCGATCGAAATTGGGATAAATGACATGTTATTAGAGCAAATAGACAACATCAAATTTCTGGGCCTTCAAGTAGACTCATATTTAAACTGGAAAGCTCACATAAAGTACATATATCTTACCCAAACTCAGCTCTGCCTGTTATGTTATCCGAGCACTGGCAAATGTGAGTTCTAAAGACACACTCAAATTGGTTTACTATCCATGTTTTAACTCTATAATGGAATATGGAGTTTTATTTTGGGGCAATTCAGTACAGAGCAAACGAATATTCCTCATAAATAAGGTTACTAGAATTATTTACAACAACCCTGTTAGAGATTCATATAAATATCTTTTTAGAAGACTGAAAATATTGCCCTTACCTTGCATGTATATATTCTCGATCCTATAATTCTTTGTATGCAATCGATTCAGAGTTGTAACAAACAATGTAATTCTGCCAGGAGTGTGATTAGTGCGTCCAAAAACCCCCAAACAACAACAACAACACCAGCAAAAGAGCATCATCATCCAAGTGCAAAACTTCCTCGCTTCCAGAAAGGTCTAGGTACATATATCACGAAACCATCAACATATTTCATGCTTCTCCTAACGATCTTAAGGAAAAAGAAGACTGTTTCAATACTCCTAAAATTGCTGCTAAAGAGTACCTAGGCTCAAAAACATTCTATTCTGTACAAGATTATCTGATTGACAAAATTTCCTGTTAATGCTTATGTAGCTCTGTAAGTAGTTTTGCAGTTCATATTATTCTGTATCAGATCATATGGATAACAAATTATCCTGTTAATGCCTATGTAGTTTCTAGTTCATTTTGTTCTGTATAAGGTTATCAGTGTGACAATCTGAATGACAAATCATCCTGTTAATGCTTATGTAGCTTTGTAAGTAGTTTTTCAGCTCATTTTATTCTGTATCAGATTATATGGATGACAAATTATCCTGTTAATGCCTAAGTAGTTTCTAGTTCATTTTGTTCTGTATAAGGTTATCTGAATGACAAATCATCCTGTTAATGCTTATGTAGCTCTGTAAGTAATCTCTATAGTCCCTCCGAGCTTAAAATATGTACGCAAATAAACATTCTGATTATATCCATATATCCATTTCTCTAGTTACCTTGTATCCATTGTATCACTCCGCCAACAAGCACGTGCGCACAGCTGTTTACATCTGACTATTATCGCAACCATCAGTAGCAGTGTGAGGTTAGAATCGCACTCGGCTCAATTTATTAAACAAACTACAGTAACTAACTAAAGATATTGGTTAAGAAAAGTTATGAAATGGAATTTTGTGAGTAAAAACTTAGGTTAACCTGAGTCATCAGATTGAGGTAACGTCTCCTCCACATCATCATAGCTTCCCGATCATGTATCACATAATTTTCTTTCTTTTTGTAAACTGAAACTCAATGTCTGATCAAAGTGTGGAACATGGTTTGGAACTTCTGGCTCACTGTACATAATCTATTATAGGAGGCCCGTCGTTTATAAAGAAACGATGCATCTAAAGCGAATAACACTTTTAACAGACATCCACTTTGCCTAAAACACTAAATGGCTATTCCCTTTTCTTTTTAGGGACTTTTACAGTTCCTGTTCGTTTCATTTCCATTGAAACAGTGTACATAGAAATACCAGTTGCTTCAGACGTCAATTTGGCTACGTCTTTCACAGCCATAGTGCTATAACCTTGAAAGAAAAAGTTAAACACAAAATACAGTAGTCTTTTCACCACTTCTTAGAGGCTTCCCGCTGTTGTTTCCTTAACTAGTCTGAGAAACTAAACACGCTGACAGCACGTGCATTACTAGTAATACAAGTGTCAGAGCATCACTTCACTGCAATCGGAGAATTACCGAGTACCCCGTAACAATAAATGGAAGTAAAATATTTATGCTCATATTTAAATGCTTTGTAAGTTGAATTATGGTATGTATTGACCCCGTTTATTACTTGTAAGTATCAAATAAGCGATAAGGGTAGTAAGGGACTATTTCCAATCGCGCTTCACCATTTTATTCGCGCTGAAAATTGTGCTGCGGCGTAATGTTGACATCCGTACCCACTTTAAGGCCGGATAAGGTATCGATTCTTTAGTGACACATCATTGTTAATTACATTTTATGCCTGTCGTAGCGCAGTGGTAGCGCTCCTACCTTTGGCGCGGGGGAACCGGGTTCCATCCCCGGTACCAACACGGGATTTTTCCCCGCTGGGAGGTCTAATCTGGAGTGCACTCAGCTTCGTTAGACCTATGAGGGACCAATTGAGAAGCCACTTGAATAAAGAAGTAGCAGCCCCAGGTCGCGAAGATCGCATAACCGACTGGGAGGGATCGGAGTATTGACCTCGTACCATTCTCTAGTACTGCATCCCACTCATGACGCCTGTAGTGGGTAGAGGTGGGGGACGTAGTGGCTGGGCGGTAGGTCTTGGCCCAGACAGGGCTATTGCGACGTTGTGTTGGGGACCTGTGTGAAAACTACTTAATTGTATATGTATAGAACAATCTGACAAAAGATGTCATTCATTGCTAATTATATTATAACTAAACACTAGGACGTGGCAGAAAAAGCCCAGTGAAAGTTCAAAAAAACTTAAACTTATATCTGTAAATATACATTATGTTACTCTTACAATTACAGGGAAGTTGTGATTGTTTCTCCAATATCCCTTGTTCTTTGTGTCTGTATATAATCTGTATTGTATGCTATTCTGTACATTTATTGACATGTTTGTACATTTCTGTATCACGTTCAATGTTCACCGGCCTCGTTCCCTGTACACCTGGAACATACGTGGAGCCTGCGGTTGTTCATTCAGGAGTTTATGAAAGATCGCGTTTTCCGAATAAGAGTGGGCTCGGTTTTTTCGAAGGATTTTGTTCAGGAGTAGGGAGTACCTCAGGGTTCGGTACCAAGTGTCACGCTATTTGCTATAGCAATTAACTCCATCTGGAAATGTGTTCCAACTGAAGTTTCGTCACGGCTATTCGTGGACGACTTCGCCGTCTATTGTACTTCTCAGCCATGGTGTTTTTATAACGGCGCTTGCAGCAATGTTTAGACAACCTTCGAGAATGGAGCTTCATTTCTCAACTGAGAAGTCAATCTGCGTTGACTTCTGGGGTCGTAGGAGACAATTACCGCCTTCGCTCCATATTTACTTCACTTCGCAGATGAGATGCGTTTTTTGGGGTTGAACTGAAATAGGAAGCTTAGTTGTTGATCGCATATAGCACAGCTAAGACCACAATGTGACTTTTCCCTCAATATCTTGCGTATACTAAATGACAAATCGTAGGGAGCGGATTGGACAATTTTGCTGCGAATCTATCGCGCACTGGTCCAATACAAACTAAACTATGGATGTATTGTTTACTCGTCAGCACGACCATCTGTGCTAAGAGTATTAACGTGGTCCATAATAGGGGTATACACATGGCAATAAAAACTTTTCCAACAAGCCCAGTTGCGAACCTTTGCGCCGAATCCGCAGAATCTGCTCTGCGATTCGGGTAAGATTCTCTTAGCAAATTATGGTTGTGCGCTTAGATGTATGCCTAAGCATACGTTCGCTTCTTTCTTCACCACCACGGTAAGAGAACGGTATAGTCCTAAGCCAGCGGGGTTTTGTTTCCAGAAGCTTCTAAGGAAGCTTGCACTTGAAATGCTAACATGTTTGCCAAGGGCGAGAAGCTCTACCCACCTTCGTTACCTGGCACGCATCATGTAGATCTTGGGATGACCGTACTCCGGAAGCCCACGATACCTATCTCTAGTGTCCGCACTTGTTTTTTTATAATTTTTGTCAGGCTACACTGACCGACATTTTATTTACACCAATGGATCAAAGAGTGTTGGATGTGCTTATGTTTATGGAACCACATACCTTCGGTTTTTTTAATAGCACTTCAATTTATATTGCAGAGCTGTATGCAATATACCGAGCCGTTTCATATGTGGCGGTCATAACTTAGGGGACTGCCTGATTTTAAGCGATTCTCTTAGTGCACTTGAGAATCTTCGTGAGCTTTACAACTTTTATTCTATTGCACAACGTATCCAGGATGCCCTTCATATTTTACGCGCTTCTGGCGTTAACGTGGCGTGTGATGAATTCTTGGTCACGTAGGTTTGCCGGGGAATAAAATTGCGTCAGCAAAGGCGGCAACCACAGAACCCAGTATTACCATCTCACCTGTTACTTCGGAAGACTAGGCTAGAAATGCGGAGAGCGGTGCTGTCGTGCTGGCACGAAAGTGGTCAGCTCTCCACGGTAATAAGCTCAGGGAAGTGGAAGAACTTCCGATAAACTGGGTAACTTCCTCTCGAACATCTCATCCCTAGGAGGTTAACGGGGCTCGGTTGCGAATTGGCCAGTGCAATTTTTCGCATGGTTACCTATTTAAACGGGACCCTGCACCTCTATGTCGGCTGTGTGACAAACTTTTGTCAGTCGATCACATGCTGCTAGAGTGTTCTTCTCTAGCGCACCTTCGAGACTCCCTGCAGCTGCCTGCCAGACTTGCAAAGGTCTTGGTGGAGGAGGTCGAAAGAGCTTTTAAGTTTTTAGCGGAGAGTAACATGAGTTTGAGAATTTGAAACTTTATATATCTAGCTTTTATACCCTTTTGACACCTTTATCACTTAGTTTTAATTCTAGCTTTTGCACTCTGTTATATATATACACCGCGTGGAAAGGAAGTCATTACATTAATTTAAACCAGTGACAGATCTCGATATTTTGGAACACATTTTGTATCTTACGTTTTTGTCCCTCACCATTTCCTACCGATATATTTTAGTTTTCTCGAAAACTAGCTGGCAACACTGCAGATTGTGTGGGCGTCACTTTCCTTGGCTCAGTACATAAACAAACACAGTAACGGTGCTTCTTGAGAACACAAACAAATACCCTGCCGTGTCCTTCTGTGTTTACTGCGCGAAGGTAGGCCAATCACAAGCGTTAGCTCCCAAAACATTAAAGTGAAAGTGCCCGACCTGTTTACATGCACAAACCAGTTCAATTCCCTGATCAGCCTCAACGCAACATTGTAGAATTACTGCACGTGTGGAAACGCTGCTTGGAGTATTGTTTCACATCTTTTAAGTGATTAATTATTTCGAAACCCTGTGAGATGTCTCATAATTATACCGAATCTATGTCAGAAATAAGGTACGCTACGTATCTTACTAGTAACAAGTGTTATCTTCGTATATATATAATCGCCTCCGTAGCGGAGGACCCGGGTTCGTTTCCTGGCACGGGCATGGGATTTTTTTCCCCACTGTAAAGTCTGACAGGGGGTGCCCTCAGCCTCGTTAGGCCCCCGAGGGGCCAATTGAGGAGCTACCCTGATAGAAAGGTAGCGTCCATAAAAGGTCGACTAGTCACCTTACGTTCGGGGGATTTAGCGTGCTCACCCCCGCCACCCCCATTTACTCCTTTTTACCAGCAATTTTATTTTTTATTGAAGTTTATATCTGGCTTTTGCCATGGATTGTTTTATGAAGGGCGCTCTTAAACCTACATCTGCTCCTCTTGACCGACCTCCATGGCTATTTATGAACTCGCTGAACGCAGTCCAGTCTAATCTAGTCCCAACTTACAGTTTGTCCAGATAGCCGTGGCACTAACCTACTCCTGAAGCATACATTCGCAATAAAAGAGGCGTGCTCACGTGCATAATAGGTGAAGTGGGGATTAGTGTGGCTTACTCTCACTGAGATAACTTCACAATAATTTAAGAGGTAGAACTGGAACTTAAAAATTCAATGCCACAACTGGGATTTGAACCACAGACCTTCCGCTTGCCGGGCGGACGCTCTAACCACTGAGCTATTGTGACAAACTGCCAGAATGGCATTAAATTCTCAAGCCAGTTCGTATTTCTCCTGGTAAACCACAAAGGCAGTCTCACATCAGAGACAATTACCCCAATGGTGACTTACTATTGCAAGTACTTTATATCCCAGGATTAAATAACCTTCACATGGTAATTATTATTTATTTATGCCAACAAACTTACTGTTGGTGTTTTTAAACACACAAGCCGTGTGTGGGCAAAGTTTAAGAGGTAGAACTGCCAGTTTGTCACAATAGCTCAGTGGTTAGAGCGTCCGCCCGGCAAGCGGAAGGTCTGTGGTTCAAATCCCAGTTGTGGCATTGAATTTTTAAGTTCCAGTTCTACCTCTTAAACTTTGCCCACACACGGCTTGTGTGTTTAAAAACACCAACAGTAAGTTTGTTGGCATAAATAAATAATAATTCACAATAATTGTTTATAATATGTAAACATACTCCGCTTGTGTACGTGACTGCCTGAGTTGTAACATCACTCGCTTGTCCCCCACCACTCCGGTCACTTCTCCTTTGTTTCTACTCTCTCGCGCATCCCGAGTGTCACCACGTTCTGGACAAACTGTAGACAGAATTACCCTTCGGAGTTTTCTTTTATCACCACCTGAAAGAAATACTCTGCAGTATTTAGAGCATGATTCGAAGGAGAATCTGCTTTTCTGTCAAAACTTATTGTCTTGGACATATCTTATTGGTCGTGGGGTGACATAAGCAACTCTTGTGCATAGAGGAAGCTGCTTTCCTTCCTTCCTTCCCTCCCCTCAACGAGCTTGCCGTTAATGAGTAAACATTACTATAACAGCGTGCAGCTGAAACAATTTCAGTTTATATGAAAGTAATTGTTGGCACATAGCCAGTTATAGCCAAATCACTCTGTTCGTTATAATGCTAATTTTTATACACGTCATTAGCAATATGCACTAATGCTATGCTAGCGAACTTCACTCCTTCGTGAAGAGAAGCGTTATAACTTCTGCACATACATCAATCTTGCCACTGCACAACTAGGGGAATTGCCCTTCTTGCCTCACGACCTACACCAATTTACAACAGATTTCTTGGGAGACAGCCAAGAGCGTATTTCTGTTGTACATTTAGAGCACCTGCTTTCTCAGTGAGTATACATTTCCGTCTGTTCTAAAATAATTTACACATATACTACTAAAACTGATATTAAATCAAGTCATATTTTATTAATTCTCATAATTACACTCTGTACTAAAGTATGTTTCACAGCGCACATGCATGTTTTCGTTGATGGTTTAAATACAATCCCTAAAATACAGTAAATACAAAAATGTACACTGTTTAAGCAAACCAGGCAGCGATCTATGTATAGAAAACCCCTGAACTCAAAATGCTCTTTACATGGAAACACTTGTTATTTGAGAGGTAGAATCGGAACTGAAAAATTCAATGCCACAGCTGGGACCTGAACCACAGACCCTTTGCTTACAAGACAGGTGTTTAGAAACACCAAGTGTTTGTTGCCATAAATAAAAAATAATTACTTATACAAGACTCAAAACTTTTGCAGTGAATGTTACTAATAATTGCTTCTTGGGTGATCAGCTGCGTCAAATTTATAAAATTCGAGCTTTCTACCATTTGATTCTCCATGGTCTTCATCAGGAACAAATGCCAAGGAGGCCCACCCCACCTTAAGCAAGCGGCCAATCACTGGGCTCTCCATAGTCATTGGCCAGGACCTTCCTGGCTCCAGCCACCTTGTTTGTGTATGTTGTTGTTAGCTAATGCTGGATTTCTGACAATGAAGTCATTAATCCTCTTGCTCTCCAATATTTTTCACTGATGGATGGGAAGGGCACTAGAAGTGGCCGGGATCCATTTCCTCTTGCAGATCACATAGAGGACAGAGTGGTGAAGAATATATCCCAATTCTGTTTAAATGTTTTGCCAGACAATCATGTCCTGTAATCAACCTGAAGGTTGCAACTGCTGTTTTTTGAGGATACTCAGGAATTACTGTTTGAAAGTTTGGTAGTTCCCATCTTTTATTCTTTGATTTTTCATAGTAATATTTTGCAATAATTTTTTTGAATTCAGAGTTGACTAATCTTTTAGCTGCATAAAATGGTAAATTAACTATTGATTTCTGCACATTGCCGGTACCCTTTTTTGCAAGAAAATCAGCTTTCTCATTACCACTCAGTCCACAGTGAGCTGGTATCCATTGGAAGACTAGGTGTTTTTGAAGTGCTGTTAGATGGCTAAGCATTTTCCAACATTCTATAATTGTTTGGTTTTTTGGTGACAACTTGGAAGTAATTGCTATAATTGCTGCCCTGGAATCTGAGAGAACAACTGCTTGCTGAAAATGTGAAATTCTGTACAAAAGATTTTGTAGGGCCATTCGAATTGCTTCAATTTTTCCATCAAAGTTTGTAGTTCCATAACTTAAAGATTTGTAATAGGAAAAGAGGTGACATGTGACTCCAGCACCTGCTCCATCTCGGTTTGATATAAATGATCCATCAGTATAAATATGGAGCCATTTGTGTTCTGGAAATCTAGTATGGATTGTTTGTGTATGTACACCAGCATGATTTTTACCCTGACATTTGTTCCTCATACAGACCATGGAGAACCAAATGGTCGAAAGCTTGAATTTCATAAATTTCATGCGGCTGATCACCCGAGAAGCAATTATTAATAATTATGTTATTTCTCCATAAATGTTTTTAGTGGTTTTGATTTAAATAGTATGCTTGTTACACTGGTATAACACAAAACTTTGTCCAGCTGACGTCATCACTAGCCTATGCTCGTTTTAATGCTCATCCAGTTATATAATAAGGGAACACGCAGCTCCTTGGTAGAGGTCATATACCCATATGAATGTGTGTTTTTGCATCGCGTCCAACATGAGTTGCCAAACAAGGTTTATTCCAAGATTGTCTCCCATTGTAAATGTTCCCGTATTTCTCAGTTCAATGAACCTGCTTTATTAAATGGGATGTTGAATTCTTTATGTATTTATAAATAGAAACATACAAAGAAATGACAAAAACTTGCTGTTATATGGAGATCGTTAAAAATATACAATGAAATAGTCTTTCCTAGCATTTGTAATTCCCGAAATATTAGTTAATTTACATTCAAGTTTCCCAGTGCGGATGACTAGATTGTCTTATGCTATGAACATTTTAAACCATCAAAGTTATTCACCTGAGTTCATGGCAAAGGCAGCATTTGATATGTGCAGTAAATGTCGTAGAACAAGAACCCTGATGTAAACAGAAATAAAAATTACACATCACTTTAAGCAAATGCCATTTATTGTTATATACAGGAACACATTTGTTCAAATTCAAAATTTAAAAGCTAACAATGTGATCTTGCACAGCAGACTAGAATGTATATGTACTATGCATTTGAAATATAAAGTCTGTAAAAATAACAATGCATGTGAATCTTGGAAAGCACAGGGCTTCAATCTCTCATAGATGGGAAGTATAATACTGATTACTAGAGCCCAGATATTTAGGCATTTATAATAATCAAAATACGCAGGCAAGAAACAATTTTAAAAACTTATATTTAATAACTACTATTTGGTTTAAACACAACACAAATTGCACAGTATCACAAGGTATTTTTGTAAATGCTTTTGTATTAGACTTTGCCAGCATCAACTAATGATTTACATACATCTAATGGAAACTGTGACTTTTTGCTAGGTGTGGCAATGACTTTTGGACATAGCTGTATTTTCCTCAACTCTCTTTGAAGCGAGAGCAGATTTATGCTTTGTCATTAATGCATGTTGATTAAGTACTTCTCATGAACCTTGCACCCTAGAACAGTTCCATTAGTCAAAAACACATGGGTACCGCTTCACAAACATAACAATGAAGTTTACTTTTCAATGGTTGCCATAATTGAATGATGTTATGTCTGCTTTTATGTGACAGTAACTGATGTTCACAGTTTGTCAAAATGTTCTCCCTTCAATCCTTCCTGATACTGGGGAAGAGACTTGCTTGCTGTAAACAATACAACACTAAACATAGTCACATTCCAACCTAATGGACACCCAAGTAATGTCCATCATTTACAGTTTCCTGAAGGTAATAACAATACTGAAAATAACTAAATAAGTTTAATGGATGCATAGGCTTCTGTCTTGATGCATATCTTTAGCTTCCAGAGAAGGCTGTGTCATCTTGCATGAACTTGCCGATGTTTCACTCATCTTGTCGCATCCTCTCATTATCCACCTGCCATAAAATGAATGTAAAACATGCTGTTCCTTCGAATCAACTGCAAATGCAACCCAGAGCTCATCGGAGCAGAAAATAAGCACTTAACCAGCATTCTAAGGGGAATACAAGAAAACACCAACAGAATGAACACTCACAAAGACATCTTCTTTCTTGGAAGTTTGAAAACAGTGTTGTAATAATCAATGTAAACCAAAAAGGTGAGTCGATTAATAGCATTACACAACACTTACTTATACTTTACCGGAACATGTTTTGAAGGCTGACTTTCTTTTATCATCAACCGGACATCGACTGGTTCTCCCTGGTGTGGATGGCGGTTTTCTCCGAGGTCTTCTCTGGTGGTGGTTCAAGGAACTTGCTGAAGATATCTTTCTCAGGGATGTCAAAACTGAATACACTATTTTTCAAAATGAAGATTTGTTCCCCCGTGGACAGCTCTTGTTTTCCCATTATGTGTTTGAGGAGCTTCAGTTCTGGCTTTATGTTGTGGTTTTCTGTACTAAAGTGGTTGGCAACTGCTGATTTTTCCAACTGTTTGCTTTTTATGTTTCTAAAGTGTTCCTTGGATCTTATTTCTAAATTTCTTTTGGTATTTCCTATATACACTTTATTACAGTCACTGCATTCAATTTGGTAAATGCTGGATCTTTTATTGGGTGGGATGGCATCTTTGATGTTTGAGTTCAGTAGATTTTTTATGGAGTAGTGGTTCACTGGTGCTAGCTGAATGTTGTGTTCTTTGAAAACTTTTCTGAATTTTTCGAAGGCCCAAGGATGGAATGTATATTTTTTAATGTCATTTTTGCTGCTGTGAGTGTTGTAGTTTCTTTAAGTAACTTTTTTGTTTCTATTCATTTCACTTTTTTGTCTACTAATGATTTGGGGAAGCCGTTTCGACATCCCCGAGAAAGATATCTTCAGCCAGTTCCTTGAACCACCACCAGAGGTGACCTCAGAGAAAACATCGCCATCCACACCAGGGAGAACCAGTCGACGTCTGGTTGATAATGGAGGAAAGTCAAGCCTTCGAAGCATGTTCTGGTAAAATATGTGTTGTGTAATGTTATTAATCGACTCACCTTTTTGGTTTAAAAAAAATCTTACAAAGACAGCCTGGAAGGACACAAAATGGGAAACCTTACCCTACATTCAAGGTGTAACTCACCAGACCTTGAAGGTTCTCACAATGTACAACATCAGGACATGCTAAAATTCTACCAAAAAGCTCAGATCACTTCTCCGACCAGCTAAATATACCAGTATATGAGAGTCAAGGGGAGATGCATGACACCATCATGGCAACTCACTGTAGCAGTCTATGCCACAGGAAGGATCACAAAAGAATCAAGAACTTCAAAAAAGACCTACAGAAATGAATAACAACAAAAAAGGCAACAGAATCAGTCTCCCAGACCACCAGGAAATCAGCATTGGTTGGACAGGCAGCCAATCAGAAGCAAAGGGGCCACTGCGGAACCGCTGATACATCTGCAAGGATCAGACAAGAGCCCAGAAGAAACTCACGACAAGATGAGCAAAACATCGGCAAGTTCACGCAAGATAATGCAGCCTTCTTTGAAAGCTAAAGATATGCATAAATAAGTTTAAGTTGTCCACCTGTGTCCTGTGAGAGTAGTGCACCTTCCTCACATTCAAGAGACCTTTAGTTTGAATCTCAGTTAGGGCAAGTTACTTGAATAAGACTTTTTCTGGAGTTTCCCCTAACCTGAGAAGATAAATTTGGAAGCTTAAAAGCTCTAGGGATCATGGGCCATTTGAGCATCATTTGAACCACATACCTCACTCATTATCTGCTATCTGTATCAGCTAAAGGACATAAAAAAAAAAACAAAGAAAGGGGCAAGAATTGGCATTTATGATTAAAAAGCAGTTAGGTCTTAAAATGACGTATGCACACACCCTACCTACGCACTAACATAACAATGCTTTCATGAGAGAGCGTAGGCTTTCACGGCCGAACATCCTATCATCCACAACACACTAGCATGCCCGGCTAAAACATGAAGCTATTGAAATTTATAAACATTCCCACAATTTCAATAAGAAAGATGAAGCTTTGAAACTTAACAGCAACTGGTATCCTGTTATTGAAGGCACAAAACGACACAAAACAGAAGAAATTGAAGTAAACCAATCAGGAGAAAACAACACCTAGGGTGAAGCTTGCCCCCTCCCTCCTGCTGTCCGCCATCTGGACCAATCAGCAGAGGCCACTTGAGGGATAAATACAGCTGCTCGGAAAGTTACAGTAACTACGACGCTACTGAAGATATCCGCCACAGCTGTGGACGAAACATCTGGGTACTCAAACTCCAGCAGATCACAGCACAACAGCCCGGAAATAACTCCTAGTTATATAACAGTGCTGCTTTGCTAGTGCTATCCCATTCAATATTGACATTTCAACAAATCAACAAGCCAGCTTCTGATATTTATTTGGTAAACATTTAACAGTCCATGACGCACGCTATTATGTTTGCAACCACAGTTTTGTACGAGCATTCTGCACACCAACTATGGTACAACAAACCCATGCACACATGTGTCTTTCAAAGAACACAATAGCACATTCAGTGAATGTAATACAAATGGAGCTGTCCACTTACTTCCCATAGACTTACTTATCTTATCATCACATACATTATTACTTTTACACCATGGCACTGCTACATTTCTGGCAAATTCAACTGGCCTATTATAAAGTGTATAATTACTTAAAACCACAGACAAAGGCTTAACATCACAGCACATTCCATGACGCCTCTATTTTAACATTACACATAAACCTTTGTAATCTCAACAACGTGGCAAACAACTCTGAAATAATAAACACTTTATCAGATAATGTCAAGTAAATAATCATCTGATCCTTTAATGTTTTAACGTTATATATATCGCACTCATTTACTCAGCTAATTTTAAGGATTTTCAAAAAATCATTATTCCAAATCTATGCTTAGGAGTTTACTATGTAACTAGTCTTTTGCTTTAAACTTAAATAAACACACATGTGGTTCATAAACATTTTGGTAATAAATATAAACTTGCACTTTGAAATATGAAAAAACCAATACATTTTTGGGTTTGTTATTAGATGAAAATTTAAGTTGGGAAATGCATATAGACAGCCTGACTAAAAGACCCAGTAAGATGTGCTCCCTAGTCAGGTCAATCAGCATACATATTCTTAAAGTAGTTGATTTTGCACACATACACAGTCTACTAGTATACAGCATAATCTTTTGGGGGAACTCAAAAAACAACAAAAAGGTTTTCAGGATGCAAAAGAAGATAATAAGAATTATGACTGGGTGTCCAATAAAACTAGTTGCAAACCATATTTTAAAAAATATAAAATTCTGCCTTTAGCATGTATGTTTTTATACGAAACACGGAGCTATGCAAAAGAAAACTTAAATACCTTCAAAATAAATGCTGAAGTTCATTCATATCACACTGGGGAAAAAACAACTTATTTGTACACTCACACAGAACTAAACACTATGAAAATAGCTTCACAGTCATATGCTGGTCTACATTTATATAACACAACCATTGGTATTGAATCCCAACAAAAGTTCAAAAAGGTGTTATTCAGTTTTGTACTGGACTAAAGCCTTTACAATTTAGAGGAATTCCTACATCTTAAAGTAGGATAAACTATACCTTTGTAAATTATTATTTTTTGTAACTCAAAACTTTATACTCTTTTATATATCTTGGTTCCTTTTTTGTACTTTAAATTTGTATTGAACCTTATATATCTGCATTTCCAATCGTCTATGTATCCTTAAATATTTTTCTTTATATTGTTAAGTTGACATGTCCTATAACACATGTATCATGTTTATATGGACAAAATAAATAAAAATAAAAATGATTTCAAACTTCTTGCTACTGTTAAAATTATATGTGAAACATTCCTTCAAATTTGTCATTTTCTTCCAACCTAGGGTTGCCACCTTTATAATGAAATAAGGGGCATTTCACAAAAATAAGGGGCACACTGGTGGTACAAGTATCAAAGATGCTCAAGGTCAGGTCGCCTAGCGCCACTGCTTGTGAGTACACAACAGTAATGAGCAAGGCATGTCAAAGGGGTTTTCAAGATTATTCAAGAAATGCACGGCGGCTGGCATATTTCTAGAAGTTCTAGAAAAGGTGAACTCCAAGAAAGGTCCATATTATGTTATCCTCGCCATATATGGAGGCGAGGGGTTGAAAGGAGTGAGTAGTAGTTACAGACATGAGTCAGTCAGTTTTTAGTTTGAGTGTATGTCAGCTGTGTGTATGGTCGTGCCGAAAGGAAGATAACAAAACAGTTAATGAGTGTTGACTGATTTATCGTCAATGTCAGCTGTTTGAGGGACAGAGAAAGTGAAGAAAGATTGAAAAGAGTGAGTCAAGGTTACGAGAAGAAAATAGTTGTAATATCACGAAAGACTAAACTGTGTTAACGTCAGTAACACAGAACTGTGTTATTATGCTCTCAGTTAAAAGAAAATAAAGAGAGAAAAAGTAATTGTTCTGGATTTTTGTCATAATATAAAGATTAGGTACTTAACCATGGAGTAAAGGTTTTACATCATTAATAACAGCGTAAGGAAACAATAATGCAAACAACCTTAAAATGTCTATTTTCTTCTCCAAGTTGACAGCCATCAACTTGTTTTGCAATTTTTGAATCATCAAATATATGAGCCATTTACTTATCATTACAATCCATGCTTGAATACTCAAGATTATCTTGACAGTATGAAACACAAGGGCTAATTCTGTGGCACAAATAAGATTACTTTCAGGTGATTTAGTTGGTGAGAAAAAATGGGCCTTACCTTAGATTGGAGTTGTGAACACATGTTAAGTTTGTGTGCTTCACTCATAGCATATGCGTCACCTTCATGGGAAGCGGATATAATGTGCATGTGGCTTTGAACTTGGTGCCATGACCGACTACACCCAAGTACTAGATCCCTTTCAACATATCTGACAAAACAGAGGTGGGAAGGAAGGCACTGGAAGTGTGAATTCACCATCCCTCTCGTCCCCACTACAGCCATGTAGAACCAGTTAAACCGGGTGTTTTTGGCTATAGTCGCGTGGCAGTGTAAACAGAACAGTGGTGGCTGCATATGAGGCATGAATCGGGACTGAGATAACAAGTACTTTTTGTTCACTTTCCCTTGCCGTAGACAAAACCAGTGATATTAAAGTTCCATTTACATGTGAACTTTTGGTGGCCCAAGATGAACTGCAATTGGAATTAATTAACCTTCAAAGCAACACATTATTGCGCAGTTCAGGGAAACTTGGTTTAGGTTTGTACACAACACTGTCAAAAATATTTCCCAAGCTGCGCCTTTTTACAAGCAAATTATGATACCGAAATTTAGATTTCCGATCGAATGGGCTTTTGAAAAAGATACGTTTTAATTTAATTGCCGGATATGAGATTTGCGATAAATATTGAGTAATAACATAAATAGATAATAGAGTAGCAAGTGTTGTAAGGTGAGCAAGATATGAGTAAATGATAGTCGTTAAATTTGTAGTATAAACGCATTATTGGTTTGAAATTAACGAGTCATGACGTCATACCACATAGTTTAAAATACACGTTCGAAAGTCAGTTCTACCAACCTTAAAAGTCGCGCGATATATTTAATAAAATATAAAGTAAACATCATTTAATCCTAAAAAGGTAATTATATATTCAAAATTCATAAAAGAACATGTTATAATAGAAAGGGACATTTCTAAATTGCGGGAAAAGGAAATAACATTTTGGATACGAGGCTTTCTTGGATGACGTCATGACATTCAAATTGGAAGCGAACGGTCTTCTTAGCGTGGGTAAGAGAGAAGCGTCTAGTCAGTACTCAACCAGAGAGCAGTACGGGAGTTCGTGCAGTTCGTGCTGCGCCGATGTGATTGAGATGCTTCTACAGATACACATATAGAATCGGCATAACTCCCGAAAACATTTAAAGATGCAATAAATGATCTGCAAAGTTGTTCTTGGGTTGTCCTTTACACTCACGCAAACCCGAGATAAAGAGATTATGCTCAGCTAGCCGGAGACAACACACTAAACCACATCAACGTGACCAACAACATCACGTCACCAACGACTGCAGCTTCAAATGGCGAGGTAATAACTAGGAAGCGATATTACAGCTTCAAATTGGCTTCCCAACGTGTGGCTTCGAAAGAATGGACCAAACCCCAAGACGACCGAGCCAGCATCGAACCAGCAGACAAGAAGGTGCCCAGCGCGTCAACATCTGTGAAACGTGTAGTGAACAAGTTTAAGTGCAGTTAAAGTGAAATAGTGAAAATATTGAAAATTTTGGTGAGTAGAAAAACACATATAAATAGCTTAGAAATGGAAGACAGTGATAGTGAGTTTAGAGGTTTTGAAAGTCCGGAAATTAGGGAAAGTATAAGTAGGATGGAAGAATTTAATCGGAATGTAATTGGTAGCAGAATATGCCAAGAATTAGAAGATCAGAACGTTAGAGAAACACCTAGAGGTAGTGCAGAAATGTTTAGTAGTAATTCAGAAAGGCCAGCATTTATGTCAGAAATAGAGAATATGTTTCAAACGATAATGAAAAAGATGAGTACAGATTTAAGTCAAAAGATAGATGAAAATAGTAAAGAATTAAGAACAGTAAAAAAGATGAGTACAGAGTTAAGTCAAAAGATGAGTACAGAGTTAAGTCAAAAGATAGATGAAAATAGTAAAGAATTAAGAACAGTGAAAAAGATGAGTACAGAGTTAAGTCAAAAGATGAGTACAGAGTTAAGTCAAAAGATAGATGAAACTAGTATAGAGTTAGGACAGAAATTAGAGAAGGGACAACAGGAATTGGGAATGCAATTGGAGAATCAGAAGAGAGCTTTAGAAACCTTTAGGGATGAAGTTAGGGAGGAAATTAATAAAGTTAGTAGTGAAGTAAAAGAAAATAGAGAACAGGTAGAACAGGTTAAGGGAGAATTAGAGACAATAAGGCAAGAAGTAAAGAATTCTGAAAAGAAATTAGGTCAACAAGTTAGTGAAAAATTAGATAAAGAAAGGGAAAGAGTAACATATAGTTTAGACAAACAAAGGGAAGAGGTAGTGCAAAGGTTAGATAAAGACAGGGAAGAAATTAGAGAAGAGTTACAGGGGTGTAAAGTTAGAATAGAAAGATCTGATGTAGAAAGTGAAAGGCAGGCTAGAAATTTGGAGGATGTTACAGACCAAATAAAAGGAGTAGTGACAGAAATTACTCAGGTAAAAGAGGCCTTAGAAAATTTGAAATTAAATGAAAATGCATGTAATCACAACAATCTTAGTAATGAAGTTGCAAGAAACGAGGCAATACCAGGTGTATCAGCTGACATTTCGATGCAAAATAGGGGTAACAGTAATTCCCATTCTGATCTCGGAAATAGCTCAGGGATAGGTGACCATTCAAATTTACATTGGCCTAACCATGTCTTAAATGAAATGACACCTCCAGTTTTTGAAAATGAAGATTCAGATGATCCTAAAGCCTTTTTAGAAGGGTTACAAGAGTACTTCACGGTGAAACGTATACCAGAGGAGTACAAGATGGTGATAGTAAGAAAATGTCTAAAGGGTAATGCTGCTAATTGGTTAGGCCTTTCTATGGGTAACAATAATGACTACAGGACCTTTAGGAACATCTTTTTAACCAGATATTGGGGAGCTAGTAGGCAGGCTAATATAAGAGTTGAATTAAGCAATGGAAAATTTAATCCTAGATCGGAGGAATCCATGGTAAACTATTTTATGAGAATAGCGAGAAAATCGAAGATGTTGGACCCTCCCTTGGATGAAAAAGATCTAATAAATATAGTTACTCCACATTTTCCGGAAACACTTCAACACTACCTAATCATAGCCCGACCCGATAGCATTGCAGCTATGATAGAATTATTATCAGCCTTAGAAGTCAATAAGCCAAAACACGCATTTGGAAATACATATGAAGGAAAAGAAACTGTAAATTCTTTCGGGCAAGGGGCACAGTATTATCAGAATAGAAGTGAGGTTAGGGAAAGATATAAAGGACCAGTACCAAGGATGGAATCATTCCGGTGGGAAAATCAAGGTAGATATAACCAGGAAGGGCGTCACCAAAATAGAAATGGTAATCAAAGGGGAAGAAATATAAGGGTGAATTATATGAATACAAATAGATTTGATCGAGGTAGACGGGGACGTTATTTTGGACATGGTAGAAATTCAAATGATGGTTATTGGACAAACGGAGATAATGAGTTTAGACCGAGGTCACCAAGACAGGAAGAAAGGTATTCTAATGGACGAAATTCCCCTGAAAATGCGGAAATGGTCGAGGCCATTAACACGGTCAAAAACATGGTAGGAAGTAACCCCGATTTAATGCAGGAAAACAGAAGTAACAATTCGGGAAATAGTACAGGAGCCATACCTAAAAATCAGGGAAACGCCAGACCCGGTCAAACGCGCCTTCAGTGAGAACTGGGTATCCTAGTAATGATTGTGATAAGTACTCGGAAATAAATAGTCCTAGAAGGCAAATGATGATACAAAAGAAAAGAGAATGGAAAAATAGAAACGACGAAAACGAAAAAGTAGGAGATCCACCTAAAATCAAAATTGGAGTAAATGGAAAACAATACAATGCAATTATAGATACAGGATCAAATAGCACAGTATGCTCACAAAATTTTTATGATAATTTACAAAGTAGTGGCTTTAAAGTAATGTCTTTACCAGTTAATGGGATATATTGCTCGCTAGCTGTGGGAAAACGAAAAGAGAGAGTAAAATTTCAAGCAATGATAAATATTGAAATAAATGGGAGAATACTTGGAATTTTATTTCTGATTGTAGGAAGACTTGTGACAGATATTATAATAGGTTGTGATTGTCTTTATGCCTGGGAAGCTGTGGTGAATTTTAAAAACATGATTCTAGAAATGAAAGTTGAATATGAGACCATTATAGTGCCTTTTGTGGAAGATAGTAGTTCAGAAACTATTGTAAGAGAAAAAGAGGAAGAAGAAATCCAAGGGGATACATTCTTTGTAGAATATGTTAAAGTAGGAGCTATGGAATTAACTGAAGTAAATGTCAAAGAGTACAGAGTCGATAATAAAGAAAATGTAGAATGGGATAAAAATGATTTCATAGACAATTTGAGGGTTTCTGATGCAACTAGGTACTATGATGGTGAGAGTAGTGAAGACTTAGAAGAATTGTTGAGGGAAAAGGTAACTCAGGCTGATCAACTAAATGAACAACAGAGGGATAAACTGTTTGAAATATTAATCCGAAATAAAGAAGTATTCTCTGAGAAACCTGGTAAATGTAATATTTATACTCATTCGTTTGAGATGATACCCATCAAACCTTTTACACATAAAGCGAGAGCTATCCCTAGTACAATAAGAGAAGAGGTAGATGCAGTTATAAAGTCAATGTTAGAAGATGAGGTTATTGAGATTTCGAATTCAGAATTTGTGAATCCCCTATGTATTGTAAATAAGGCCAATGGAAAGATTAGGGTGACATTAGACGCGAGAAAACTAAATCAACATTGTAAACCTGATAGATTTAGACCAGAAAGTGTAGAGGTAATATTGAACAAATTGCAGAAGGGCAAAATTTTTTCTACTCTAGATCTTACAGCATCTTTTTGGCAGATCCCACTTAGAGAAGATTTAAGAAAATATACAGCGTTTTTACATTCAGGAATATTATATCAGTTTCGAGTTTGCGCCTTTGGTATGAATACCAGTGGTAGTGCACTATTAAGAGCTTTGTATGAAATTTTTGGAGAAACCATAAAGAAATTTGTAGCTCAGTATGTGGATGATTTTGTAATTTTTTCAGAAAATATAGAGGATCATTTAAATCATATCAATTATGTGCTTAGTCAGTTAAAGAAAGCAAACATGACAATAAAGCCAAGTAAAACTGCATTCTTTGTGAAACAGACAGAATTTTTAGGTTATGTTATTTCAAATGAGGGAATCAGGCCTAATCCCGACAGAATTGAAAGCATAAATAAAATACCAGCTCCTAAAAATATAAAACAATTGAGAAGATTTCTTGGTATTCTAAATTATCAGTCAAGATTTATCCTGGAATATGCAACCGTAGTAGCCCCATTAAGACAACTTTTGAGAAAAGATGTAAAATGGCAATGGTCATCAGTAGAACAAGAATCTTTTGAAAAGGTAAAAACATTGTTTGCAGCGTCAATTTTATTGGAAAAACCTAGGGAAGATCTCCCCTACATAATTTATACAGATGCTTCAGGACTAGGTTATGGTAGTGTCATATTACAAAAAGATGAGGAAGGAAAAGATCACCTCATTGCTGTAGCTTCAAGGGGGCTTTCAAGGACTGAATCACAGGCTTGCACTACAGAAAAAGAAATAGCAGCTATTTACTTTGCACTTGTAAAATTTAAGCAATATGTATATAACAACCCAGTAATAGTTTACACAGATCATGTTAGTTTGGCATTTATGAACTCTTGCAAACTCACAAGCACACGTATTTCTAGATATATCCATGAGATCACATCCCATAACATAGAAATCAGACACATAGCAGGAAGTCAAAATATTTTTAGTGATTTGTTATCGAGGATGAAAACCAATTATACAATACCAGATACAATTAGTGACAACAAACATGATGTAACCATACTATATTTGAAAACCTTAGAAGGGACACAATTAGCTAAAGAATTTAGAAATTTGGAACAATTACAGACAGAGGACGATGAACTTAGAAAATTGAAAGAAAAGGCACAACCAATCACAGAAAATCTAAAAGATAATATAGGTATTTATGAGGGAAAAATCTATAAATTTCATGGAAGAATTGAACCTAAATGGAAAGTAATGGTACCAAAAGCTTTACAAGAGAAACTTATACTTGCTTATCACAAAACACTAGCTCATACAGGTAGTGAAAAGCTAATCATGGTAATTAGTGACCATTTTTATATAAAACATTTGGCAAAGAAAGTGAGAAAAATATGTTCAAGCTGTGATTTATGTCAAAGGGCCAAACCATTTAATATCAAATTTGATATAGAACCTCAGACAATCATAAGAGAAGGGAAAAATGTACTAGTTACTGCTGATGCACATGGGGAGCTACCAGTAGGACAATTTGGATGTAGATATATGTTTGTTCTTCATGATGTTTTTAGTAAATTTATTAAAATTTATCCTGTTAGGAATATCAGCAGCAAAACATGTGTAGGAAAGATAATAAAAGATTATGTGCCTAAATATGGCAAGATTCAGGCAATCTTAACAGATAATGCTACAGTTCATCGGAGCAAAATCTTTAAAGAAACCCTAGAAAATCATGAGATAAAATTATATCATTGTTCCTCATACTTTCCATCAGGGAATCCAACAGAACGTGTCCTCCGAGATATAGGAATTTATTTACGTGTACTTACACATCATAATCACAAGGATTGGGTGAAATATTGTCCATTGATAGAAAAGATTATCAATCACACCATTAATGTAACTACTGGGTTTGCACCAATAAAATTAATGTTAGGAATTGAACCAGAACCAATATTGATCGGGGTACCAAAAACACTGAAAATTAATGACATTCAGTTAAGTGAAGAAGAAAGAGCGAAAATTGCTTTTGAACGAATCAAGAAAAAGGCAGAGAAGCGAAAATTAAAGAAAAAGAGTAGAAAACATAAATGGGAACCTAAGATAGGCGATTGGGTACTAGTTAAAGACCATAAGTTATCAAGTGCATTGAGAGGTAGGAACAAAAGGATGGAATTGTTATATAAAGGTCCTGCAGAAATTATATCCAAATTTGGTTATCATACCTATGAATTAAAAGATGTTAAAAATGAAAAATGTCTGGGAAGATGGCATAAACAACTCCTTCGACCATACAGGAAACCGTGTGGTGCATTGGAACCTTGATTTAATGTAAAAGAAAAATTGGAAGTGTCATTTGTCTATTGGCGCCTAATCAGCTTGGAGATAAAGTGTAAATGTTAGCTTACTTGAAAACCATACATTGGTCAGGTACTTACATATTCATGAAAAATGCAGAATGTGAATTGCTATCTACCACCAAGAGCTTAAAAATATATTGTATAGAGCTCACAATAACAGCTTCAGAAAGATTGTTAAATTGTTCATTTCCGCATAGAGAGAAAACAGAATATTTACTTTGTAAACATTTGTTAAAATATTTAGATGTATAGATAGTTATCACAGAAAGACAAAGAAAGAACTTGTCTAAAGAGTGCAATGGATTTATATAAAAATATATGTACATTTTAGTGCTTAAAGGATCTAGTACAGATATGTGTTACAATAACAAAAGTGAAAAATCACAGTGCAAGTGATAGTGAGAGCGAAGTGAGCAAACATGAACTAAAAGAAGGAAGTATAAAGAAAGACTCTTGAAATTTAACCTTTATATAGAAGCTTCATAGAAGAAACCATAACATATTGTAATTAGTATTTAAGGATTAATGTTTAGTCAAGTGTACAATTGTTTGTCATGTTAAATAGATTAATGAGAAAATGTGTTAATAACCAATTTCAAAAACAGTGTAATTGAAAATTGTATACAAGGGGAGTGTTGCCGATTCTTCAAAATACAGGAGTAATTTTTAATTTTTCTTTCGGGCAAGACATTTACATTATTTTATTATGAAATAATAAAATAATATAAATGGGGGCATTTGATACCGAAATTTAGATTTCCGATCGAATGGGCTTTTGAAAAAGATACGTTTTAATTTAATTGCCGGATATGAGATTTGCGATAAATATTGAGTAATAACATAAATAGATAATAGAGTAGCAAGTGTTGTAAGGTGAGCAAGATATGAGTAAATGATAGTCGTTAAATTTGTAGTATAAACGCATTATTGGTTTGAAATTAACGAGTCATGACGTCATACCACATAGTTTAAAATACACGTTCGAAAGTCAGTTCTACCAACCTTAAAAGTCGCGCGATATATTTAATAAAATATAAAGTAAACATCATTTAATCCTAAAAAGGTAATTATATATTCAAAATTCATAAAAGAACATGTTATAATAGAAAGGGACATTTCTAAATTGCGGGAAAAGGAAATAACATTTTGGATACGAGGCTTTCTTGGATGACGTCATGACATTCAAATTGGAAGCGAACGGTCTTCTTAGCGTGGGTAAGAGAGAAGCGTCTAGTCAGTACTCAACCAGAGAGCAGTACGGGAGTTCGTGCAGTTCGTGCTGCGCCGATGTGATTGAGATGCTTCTACAGATACACATATAGAATCGGCATAACTCCCGAAAACATTTAAAGATGCAATAAATGATCTGCAAAGTTGTTCTTGGGTTGTCCTTTACACTCACGCAAACCCGAGATAAAGAGATTATGCTCAGCTAGCCGGAGACAACACACTAAACCACATCAACGTGACCAACAACATCACGTCACCAACGACTGCAGCTTCAAATGGCGAGGTAATAACTAGGAAGCGATATTACAGCTTCAATTACTACAAGCAAGGATACTTTTAACCTGGTTGGTGAAACCAGTTCTAACAATGTCAGTATTGGCAACCCTGGTTCCCGTGCTCCACAGAGCTTCTTGTTGATTGTGCACACTCACATTTGGAAATGAGCAATTTAGTTTTATTTCCATTCTGGTTCTTGTTCCTGTTTCCAAGAGATTGTGCTCCTGTATTTATTCAAACTCTTTTTAAGCAAGAATGGCACTTGGAAAATTCAATATGATGGCTGGGATTCAAACACATACCTCTGGCTCTCCAAACTGATGCTTTTCTACCGGCTACTAAATGTGCACTGACTCATTTTTACGAATCAGATAAAAGAAGCTAAATGAGCATTTGGCGACAGTCAGAAGGTCTACAGTTTTAATCCTGACTTTGTTTTAACATTCCATTTTTGGCTTCCACTTAGTATGAAAATGAACAATTACTACGTAATACAAACATGGCACTATTTACTTCTAGTTGAGAGAGCTAAATTCATCATCTGAGCTTTCTAAGCCTGCAGGTATGCAATTCCTATGCCTTAATGCTGGACTGGCCCTGGCGCTACTACGCCGACTATGAGAACTTGGCGACTCTGTAACAAGTCTCTGAGATGGTCCTGAACCATTCCCTTCTTTAGTCTCCTCATACACTGCAAAGCCCTGATTGACAAGTTCTGCTGCAACGTCAATATCTTGACCACAATCTGTGTCATAGAGTTCAACTGTTGGTACAGTGCTGTCACCTCGTTCTTTGTAAGAGACAACACGAGCTGTTACAGCCTTCCACTGGGCAACATGACACAGATCATCAAACAATTCAGCTGCGTGTTCACTCCACCCACCATCAGCTGGTTTAACCTGTAACAACACAAAGTGCCCAATTACAGTATTAAGGCAATGTATCTATCAAAATTAAAAAAATCCACAGTGTTTTACTTACTCTACTGGTAGGTAGAGTCGAGATGTCGAGATTTCACCAGAAATATTCGTATGTTTCGATTTTTTCTGATTGCTTTGAATTTTTTTCCATATTCAGAACAAAGTAAATAGTATATACAAAATTTCATGTCATATGTCAAACCATTTTTAAATTATTAATATATTTATTAATAATAAATCACCTTTTGATATGCTCATATGAAATGACCCTTGGACCCTACAGTTTATTGTATCTCTCCTAAATTTTTAATTTGAGTTCAGTATACAAATACAAAGAAAGTGTCATAATAAAATTGCTTAGATTTAATTAGTTGAAGAAAAAAAAAATGTTTTGTATACAATTTATCAATATTTTCAATTTTTTCAGTACGAGTTGTGAAAAATAATTAATTTCAACTCAATTCTTTAATATTTTTTAACTAGCGTGTGGCAAATTTTAATTCCTATATAATCTCTGAAGGTCTCCTTGAAAATTTCAAGCTAATGAGTTGTAAACTAGGGTCCAAGGAGCACTTTGAATAGTGAAAAATGCTGAAAAAAAAAAAAACTGAGAAAAATTAATTTTAAAGTTTAACTGTATGTTTTTGTAAATTCATTCAACTTAAAATTCCCCAGCACCATATGTGGGACCCTCTGTTGCTTTCTTCTAGGCCTCAGTAGCAGTTTTTGAGAATTTTGAGTTTGCTTGGTTGTTTCTTATTATGAAAACTTTCCTTTCGCCTTCACATTGTTCACAAAATTCAGAAATTTATTGTTCTTAGCTAAGCTCTACACTATGCACTTTCACAAATTTATACACAAAATTCATAAAATATCTGTTTGTTACGGCTCTGCTATAGACTAACGAATAACTTAAAATCTGTTAACCACCTAAACAATGTCTAATATATAACTGGAACACTGAAATAACCTGGCAAGATTACAGAACACTGCTACACTTCTCTGTTTGGAAGCAAACCGTGTCAGATTTGTGTTATTTCAGCTCAAATATTGAATTCTTTTCAGCACAGCCAACTTACAACCTTTGTGAAGCAAAATTCCCTGCAAGAGACCAAAATCAGAGCTAGGGAAAATGAAAAATGCATTTCAAAGCTGTAGTGACGAAGTTTAGCAATGAACATTCACCCGCACTGGGACATTTAAATGCCCTCCTGGAGCTTTAAAAATGGCTGATATTGAGAAAACTAAAATGTGCTGTTAAACTACAAAATATAAGCATAATAAGGAATGCAAAAGGTAAAAATCAAAATTTGCGGCAATTCTCACCAAATTTCAACGACACATTGCCTTAGTAAGCCAACTACAAAACAGATGAAAATTAAGTGTTTATAACAGTGGAACACATTGATAAATTGAAAAATGTTGATACTTCTAAAGGCATTCTGCTCCAACTTACTTGTAACTATGTTAATCACAGGACTAGTTCCATAGAGGTTCCTCTCCATCATTCAGCTGTTGGTCGACTGGTTCAGCATCAGCTGCTTCTCCCTTCTCTCATTGGCTGGATATTTAGGTTGACATTGTGACTTCAAGACCAAAAGTGATGAGCTATAGCTCACTTATCTGTTTCTTTGTCACAAATATCAAACACAAAGAAACAGATAAATCAGCCAAAGCTCACAACTTTTGGTTTTGCAATCATAATATCCAACTTTTAAAACCAGCAAAATATTATAGGGAGTTAACAGTGTGGGAAAATATTCACATTGTTAAGGATCAACTTCGGCTGATGAATTTTGACATAACAATCATAGACACTTTACAACTAGCCAATAAGAAGAACAGCATACCAAGCAACGAGAGAAGAGGCAATTAACTGGTGTTCAGCCTGTTGTCGATCAACAGCTGAATGATGGAGAGAACCCTCTCTCAAACCAGTCCCGTGATTAACATAATTATAAGTTGGAGCAAAATGTGTTTGGAAATATCAACATATTTTTCAATCTATTAATAAGTTAGGTTTAAACACTTTGGTACGGCATGTTTTAAGAGACTCATTCTTAACAATATTGTGAATAATGCTGAGATGATTGTGCTGCCATCTGGGGATCTAGGTAAGAATTTGACAATGCCATCAACTGATGGTATTTCAAAGTTGATAAATGTGTTAGCTTTGATTGTTTCCTTCCTAGGCTGGCCAAGATCGATCCCAGGGACCAGCATGTGGTATTTGTGGTGGACAAAGTGGTGTCTGGGTGGGTCTTCTCCGAGTTCTCCAGTTGCCCCCACCACTCATTCCACCAATTGCTCCATCATCACCTTTCAAATCAATCATTTCGACTGCATTTCATAGCATCCTCTTGCTCATTATCATCTCTGGTGCTTGGCTGACCACCCACTTCCAGGTGTTCACTCTGTCTGGTACATAGGTTCCTGTGTTCCCTGACAAATGTCTGACTCTAGACACTGTCTTGTAAGTCCTACATAAGGGGAGGGTAATCACTTCCTCACTCTCATACTTGCAGGTGTTCACTTTGTCTGGTCCATAGGTTCCTGTGTTCCCTGGCAGACGTCTGACTCTAGACACTGTCTTGTAAGTCCTACATAAGGGGAGGGTAATCACTTCCTCACTCTCATACTTGCAGATGTTCACTCTGTCTGGTACATAGGTTCCTGTGTTCCCTGACAGACGTCTGACTCTAGGCACTGGCTTGTAAGTCCTACATAAGGGGAGGGTAATCACTTCCTCACTCTCATACTTGCAGGTGTTCACTCTGTCTGGTACATAGGTTCCTGTGTTCCCTGACAGACGTCTGACTCTAGACACTGTCTTGTAAGTCCTACATAAGGGGAGGGTAATCACTTCCTCACTCTCATACTTGCAGGTGTTCACTCTGTCTGGTACATAGGTTCCTGTGTTCCCTGACAGACGTCTGAGTCTAGACACTGTCTTGTAAGTCCTACATAAGGGGAGGGTAATCACTTCCTCACTCTCATACTTGCAGGTGTTCACTTTGTCTGGTCCATAGGTTCCTGTGTTCCCTGGCAGACGTCTGACTCTAGACACTGACTTGTAAGTCCTACATAAGGGGAGGGTAATCACTTCCTCACTCTCATACTTGCAGGTGTTCACTTTGTCTGGTCCATAGGTTCCTGTGTTCCCTGGCAGACGTCTGACTCTAGACACTGACTTGTAAGTCCTACATAAGGGGAGGGTAATCACTTCCTCACTCTCATACTTGCAGGTGTTCACTTTATCTGGTCCATAGGTTCCTGTGTTCCCTGACAGACGTCTGACTCTAGACACTGTCTTGTAAGTCCTACATAAGGGGAGGGTAATCACTTCCTCACTCTCATACTTGCAGATGTTCACTCTGTCTGGTACATAGGTTCCTGTGTTCCCTGACAGACGTCTGACTCTAGGCACTGGCTTGTAAGTCCTACATAAGGGGAGGGTAATCACTTCCTCACTCTCATACTTGCAGGTGTTCACTCTGTCTGGTACATAGGTTCCTGTGTTCCCTGACAGACGTCTGACTCTAGACACTGTCTTGTAAGTCCTACATAAGGGGAGGGTAATCACTTCCTCACTCTCATACTTGCAGGTATTCACTCTGTCTGGTACATAGGTTCCTATGTTCCCTGACAGACATCTGACTCTAGACACTGTCTTGTAAGTCCTACATAAGGGGAGGGTAATCACTTCCTCACTCTCATACTTGCAGGTGTTCACTTTGTCTGGTCCATAGGTTCCTGTGTTCCCTGACAGACGTCTGTCTCTAGACACTGACTTGTAAGTCCTACATAAGGGGAGGGTAATCACTTCCTCACTCTCATACTTGCATGTGTTCACTTTGTCTGGTCCATAGGTTCCTGTGTTCCCTGGCAGACGTCTGACTCTAGACACTGACTTGTAAGTCCTACATAAGGGGAGGGTAATCACTTCCTCACTCTCATACTTGCAGGTGTTCACTTTGTCTGGTCCATAGGTTCCTGTGTTCCCTGACAGACGTCTGACTCTAGACACTGTCTTGTAAGTCCTACATAAGGGGAGGGTAATCACTTCCTCACTCTCATACTTGCAGATGTTCACTCTGTCTGGTACATAGGTTCCTGTGTTCCCTGACAGACGTCTGACTCTAGGCACTGGCTTGTAAGTCCTACATAAGGGGAGGGTAATCACTTCCTCACTCTCATACTTGCAGGTGTTCACTCTGTCTGGTACATAGGTTCCTGTGTTCCCTGACAGACGTCTGACTCTAGACACTGTCTTGTAAGTCCTACATAAGGGGAGGGTAATCACTTCCTCACTCTCATACTTGCAGGTATTCACTTTGTCTGGTACATAGGTTCCTGTGTTCCCTGACAGATGTCTGACTCTAGACACTGTCTTGTAAGTCCTACATAAGGGGAGGGTAATCACTTCCTCACTCTCATACTTGCAGGTGTTCACTCTGTCTGGTACATAGGTTCCTGTGTTCCCTGACAGACGTCTGACACTAGGCACTGGCTTGTAAGTCCTACATAAGGGGAGGGTAATCACTTCCTCACTCTCATACTTGCAGATGTTCACTCTGTCTGGTACATAGGTTCCTGTGTTCCCTGACAGACGTCTGACTCTAGGCACTGGCTTGTAAGTCCTACATAAGGGGAGGGTAATCACTTCCTCACTCTCATACTTGCAGGTGTTCACTCTGTCTGGTACATAGGTTCCTGTGTTCCCTGACAGACGTCTGACTCTAGACACTGTCTTGTAAGTCCTACATAAGGGGAGGGTAATCACTTCCTCACTCTCATACTTGCAGGTATTCACTTTGTCTGGTACATAGGTTCCTGTGTTCCCTGACAGACGTCTGACTCTAGACACTGTCTTGTAAGTCCTACATAAGGGGAGGGTAATCACTTGCTCACTCTCATACTTGCAGGTGTTCACTCTGTCTGGTACATAGGTTCCTGTGTTCCCTGACAGACGTCTGACACTAGACACTGTCTTGTAAGTCCTACATAAGGGGAGGGTAATCACTTCCTCACTCTCATACTTGCAGGTGTTCACACTGTCTGGTACATAGGTTCCTGTGTTCCCTGACAGACGTCTGACTCTAGACACTGTCTTGTAAGTCCTACATAAGGGGAGGGTAATCACTTCCTCACTCTCATACTTGCAGGTGTTCACTCTGTCTGGTACATAGGTTCCTGTGTTCCCTGACAGACGTCTGACTCTAGACACTGACTTGTAAGTCCTACATAAGGGGAGGGTAATCACTTCCTCACTCTCATACTTGCAGGTGTTCACACTGTCTGGTACATAGGTTCCTGTGTTCTCTGACAGACGTCTGACCCTAAACACTGTCTTGTAAGTCCTACATAAGGGGAGGGTAATCACTTCCTCACTCTCATACTTGCAGGTATTCACTCTGTCTGGTACATAGGTTCCTATGTTCCCTGACAGACATCTGACTCTAGACACTGTCTTGTAAGTCCTACATAAGGGGAGGGTAATCACTTCCTCACTCTCATACTTGCAGGTGTTCACTTTGTCTGGTCCATAGGTTCCTGTGTTCCCTGACAGACGTCTGTCTCTAGACACTGACTTGTAAGTCCTACATAAGGGGAGGGTAATCACTTCCTCACTCTCATACTTGCATGTGTTCACTTTGTCTGGTCCATAGGTTCCTGTGTTCCCTGGCAGACGTCTGACTCTAGACACTGACTTGTAAGTCCTACATAAGGGGAGGGTAATCACTTGCTCACTCTCATACTTGCAGGTGTTCACTTTGTCTGGTCCATAGGTTCCTGTGTTCCCTGACAGACGTCTGACTCTAGACACTGTCTTGTAAGTCCTACATAAGGGGAGGGTAATCACTTCCTCACTCTCATACTTGCAGATGTTCACTCTGTCTGGTACATAGGTTCCTGTGTTCCCTGACAGACGTCTGACTCTAGACACTGACTTGTAAGTCCTACATAAGGGGAGGGTAATCACTTCCTCACTCTCATACTTGCAGATGTTCACTCTGTCTGGTACATACGTTCCTGTGTTCCCTGACAGACGTCTGACTCTAGACACTGACTTGTAAGTCCTACATAAGGGGAGGGTAATCACTTGCTCACTCTCATACTTGCAGGTGTTCACTCTGTCTGGTACTTAGGTTCCTGTGTTCCCTGACAGACGTCTGACTCTAGGCACTGGCTTGTAAGTCCTACATAAGGGGAGGGTAATCACTTCCTCACTCTCATACTTGCAGGTGTTCACTCTGTCTGGTACATAGGTTCCTGTGTTCCCTGACAGACGTCTGACTCTAGACACTGTCTTGTAAGTCCTACATAAGGGGAGGGTAATCACTTCCTCACTCTCATACTTGCAGGTATTCACTTTGTCTGGTACATAGGTTCCTGTGTTCCCTGACAGACGTCTGACTCTAGACACTGTCTTGTAAGTCCTACATAAGGGGAGGGTAATCACTTCCTCACTCTCATACTTGCAGGTGTTCACTCTGTCTGGTACATAGGTTCCTGTGTTCCCTGACAGATGTCTGACTCTAGACACTGTCTTGTAAGTCCTACATAAGGGGAGGGTAATCACTTCCTCACTCTCATACTTGCAGGTGTTCACACTGTCTGGTACATAGGTTCCTGTGTTCCCTGACAGACGTCTGACTCTAGACACTGTCTTGTAAGTCCTACATAAGGGGAGGGTAATCACTTCCTCACTCTCATACTTGCAGGTGTTCACTCTGTCTGGTACATAGGTTCCTGTGTTCCCTGACAGACGTCTGACTCTAGACACTGACTTGTAAGTCCTACATAAGGGGAGGGTAATCACTTCCTCACTCTCATACTTGCAGGTGTTCACACTGTCTGGTACATAGGTTCCTGTGTTCTCTGACAGACGTCTGACCCTAAACACTGTCTTGTAAGTCCTACATAAGGGGAGGGTGATCAGGAAAAGAAGAAGAGCTTTCTTAAAACATCAATAGTTCAATGTAAAAAAATATCTGATGTGATGCATTCACATGACTTTCTCTGCTCTTGAACTATCTATTCTTACAAACTCTTATTCCTATATCTTTTTTGTGTTGAGATAAACATGATCTTATTGCTAAATTTCTTGTAGTTACAAGGGCAATATGAAAATTCGGTAGACTTTAAGTGATAGTCACGTCTTTTAAAACTGGTTGTCTATGAAATTCCATACTCTTTGAATGGATAAAAGATACACTAACATAATCCTATTTGAGAAAAGTAAAAGGGTTGGAAAATTCATTTTTGTGTGTGAGAACCAGAGACAGAAGTTTAACATTATAAATCATTAAAATAAGCAGGCAAAAAGGTATTATAAATAGCTAAAATAGGCAAGAAAAAACGCTTTATAAACACTAAAACAGGCAATAAAGGACAAATAGTAAAACCCATTTATTTAATAGATTACACTATTCAATAACTCAATTGTCATATTTTAAAGAACTTCAAAGTTTTGAATAAAATGCTAGTGTTGTAATTGTATCAAAAATAGAATATTTTTTAAACAGGCTGACATTTTGCAATGCCTTATTCATTGCATTCTCTGGGCTCATGACGAGTCTCCTGTCAGATAACACATTTTCTGCATAACGACAGAGGTTATTGGAGCAAATCTGTTGTTGTTAGCTAATGCTGGATTTCTGACAATGAAGTCATTAATCCTCTTGCTCTCCAATATTTTTCACTGATGGATGGGGCACTAGAAGTGGCCGGGCATATTTGAAGGTGGTCTTGATCCATTTCCTCTTGCAGATCACATAGAGGACAGAGTGGTGAAGAATATATCCCAATTCTGTTTAAATGTTTTGCCAGACAATCATGTCCTGTAATCAACCTGAAGGTTGCAACTGCCGTTTTTTGAGGATACTCAGGAATTACTGTTTGAATGTTTGGTAGTTCCCATCTTTTATTTTTTGATTTTTCATAGTAATATTTTGCAATAATTTTTTTGAATTCAGAGTTGGCTAATCTTTTAGCTGCTACTAAAATGGTAAATTAACTATAGATTTCTGTACATTGCCGGTACCCTTTTTTGCTAGAAAATCAGCTTTCTCATTACCACTCAGTCCACAGTGAGCTGGTATCCATTGGAAGACTAGGTGTTTTTGAAGTGCTGTTAGATCGGTAAGGATTTTCCAACATTCTATAATTGTTTGGTTTTTTGGTGACAACTTGGAAGTAATTGCTATAATTGCTGCCCTGGAATCTGAGAGAATAACTGCTTGCTGAAAATGTGAAATTCTGTACAAAAGATTTTGTAGGGCCATTCGAATTGCTTCAATTTCTCCATCAAAGTTAGTAGTTCCATAACTTAAAGATTTGTAATAGGAAAAGAGGTGACATGTGACTCCAGCACCTGCTCCATCTTGGTTTGATATCAATGATCCATCAGTATAAATATGGAGCCACTCATGTTCTGGAAATCTAGTATGGATTGTGTCTAATGCCAATAA
This sequence comes from Tenodera sinensis, assembly GCA_030765045.1. Classification (NCBI taxonomy): domain Eukaryota; kingdom Metazoa; phylum Arthropoda; class Insecta; order Mantodea; family Mantidae; genus Tenodera; species Tenodera sinensis. The sequence goes on from CM060971.1 coordinate 118,403,859, forward strand.
TTTTAGAACACTAGTTGGAGTATCACTTTTCTTAACTTCTTCTGTCAGGTGTAAGTAATATGTGATGGCTAATGTTTGTGTTGGATTGACTTTAGATATGAAGTTTTCCTTTGAATTAGGAAGGTATATATTCTTCTTGATGTCTTGAATTTTGGAAAGAAAGCTCTCCTGAGTCTTTAGTGTATGTGTAAAATTTCTCTTGTGCCATGTATTGAATGGGAGTCTGATCAACTTTTTGTGTTGAATAAGAGCCACTTTTTCGATTTCATATTCAATGGGGTATTGGTTGGTTAGTATTTCCATAGTTGCTATTGGTGTGGTGTTGATAGCACCTGTAATTAATCTCAGACTTTGGTTTTGAAAGATTAGAATTTTTTTTGTGTTTGCTGTTACAAGAACTTCGCTGCAGTAAGTAAATAATGGTTTTATATATACATTGTATGTTGTGTTAAGCGTTGCTCTGGAACATCCCCACTTCATTCCTGTTAGACGTTTTAACAGTGAAAGGCGCCTCTCTGCTCTTTGTATTACATTTTCTATTTGTTTGGTCCATGTAAGTTTGGTATCAAATGTAACTCCTAAATACTTTGCTTCCTTTGTTTCTGGTAATTGTTGACCCTCAAAATTTAGTTTTATTTTTAGTGGTTTTTTTCTTAGTGAAAAGATTTGGTAGTTTGATTTTGTTGCATTAACAGTCATTAAATTTTCTTTGGTCCACCTTTGTAAGTTGGTTAAGGATTGTTGCATGGTTTTTTCTAGTTCTGTACTTTTGCTTTTTGGTTTTGAAGTCCACATTACTAAGTCATCAGCAAATAGTGCACACTTCACACCTGATTCTTGTATTTGTTGTGGCAGATCGTTAATAAATATATTAAAGAATGTTGTGCTGAGCACTGCACCTTGTGGTAAGCCACGGTGTACTTGTTTGTATTTAGATATATTTCTTCCATATCTGGTTGCAATAAAGTGTTGTGTTAAGAAATGACATAGCCATGAAAACATTGGACCTTGTATCCCTATTTTTTTTTACTTTCTTTAGTAGTTTTGTTCTGCATATAGTCATATGCACTTTGGAAATCAATAAAAACTGATAAATTATCTTCTTTTCTATTGAAGGAGTCTTTGATTTCTTGACTGAGAAGTAAGACTTGTTCATTTGTAGAGTGGAACTCTCTGAATCCAGCTTGACATGGGGATATTAAATTTTGTGATTCTAGAAACCAATTTAACCTGTTTGACACCATTCTTTCCATCACTTTTGCTATTATGTTAGTAAGAGATATTGGTCTATAATTTTTTATTTCTGATGCTGTTTTGTCTTTCTTCAAGAGTGGGACAATTATTGCTTTTTGCCATTCAGCAGGTACAGTGGTTTTCCAGGATAGATTGTAGAGTTTCAGTAGTCGTTGTTTTTCTGTTTTTCCAAAGTTTTTTATGAACTCTGGATGTACGTGATCTGGTCCAGGAGACTTTTTGTTTTTTAGATTATTTATTGCAATGTTCAGTTCTTGCATATTAAAATTTTGAAAAAAGATATTGCACTGAGTGTTAGGATCACATTCTATTTCTTGTTTCAAATCTTTCTTAAATTCTTTACGTTCCTTTTTATTATTTCTTGTTACTTTAATGTGAATTAGCATAATATTTATATATTTATAAATAATATTTATTTATTATTTGGAGCAAATCTAAAACATAGCATTATTGTAGGATCCATTTCAGCTGCAACAGAACTGTCACCTTGTAGAATTTTTGAAATGTTCCTATGTTTATCCAGATCACAATTTTTCAATAACACTTTTTGCTAACTACTGAACCCCATTTCCCTGGTACAGTGACCAGTCTTTGCACTGCATCATCCACAATATTCACTGACTAAGTTAAAAGTTGTCCTATTTCTTGAAGCTGGCAGATCACTTGTGGCAGGAACCCAAACTCGGCCACAATGAAAGTTAAGTAATTTTTTACTTCCAAAAAGTTGAGAAGTTTCTTGGCTGCTACAACTGAAGCTGCTTCATCCTCCAGAACATTCACCACTTCAGTTATACTCTGGAAATTTGAAGTGTAGTAAAGTGCTGCTGAGATCCAAGTCCCCCATCTTGTTACGATAGTTTGGTGGGCAGAGGTACATCTGGTGCAATGTATGTAAATGGATTTAAATGTCAGGATTCTTGATAGGGCTTTCACAAACATCTTCTTAATACTGGAAATCCATTTGCCAATATCTGTAAACAAGCATCGTATCTCTTCTGAGACCCTGTGAAAGCCATGTTGCACATAGATTGCGTGAAGCATGTTTGGAAATAGTACTTTTAACGCTATTGCAGCCTTTTTCATATATGGTGCAGCATCACTGATAAAAAGTAAGACATAGTATTGAATCTTTTCAGGCCACAGCAACTTTAATGAACTGGTGAATAACTGCACAATAGCTGAATTGTTAACTTTTTCAAGGCTCTGTTGTAAGCAGGAATGGTTTCATTGATTCATCTTCTGTAGGATCTATTGGTCCAATAACATTGACAATGAGGCGACCCATTGTATCAGTTGACTTGTCGATAGAAACCCAGATCTTCTCATTTTTCATTTTATCTTTAATGATTTTCATGTGTCTTCGCAACATTTGTTTAAGTAACATTTTCGCAAACTTGACTAGCTAGGTACAGACTGGTTAGTACACTTCTCCAAAAACTGTGATAATTTAGGATTCTGTATTTTCCACAAAGGGATTCCAGTGCTGAGGAAAGGTTTACATAAGTCAAATGCAAGCTGGGATTTTTGATCCGATGATGCAATTACTGTTGGAAGCAAAGAAATCTTCTTCCCAGTAGCGTTGAAAAGTGAATTTTTGTGTTTGATTGTGGCGATATGTTGTGATATAAAGTACTTCTTTTCGTAGTTCACTGACTGCTTGCATATTTTGCATGTGAGTACTTTACCGTTGGTACAAACTACGTCAGATCCAAATGTATTAATGTAACTTTGTAATTTACTGCGTAAAGGAACACTAAATTTCGGCATCTTGCTGTTAGCTACAACAATATCACAATGAAAACTGAAAGAAAAACATTAGACCCACATTCATTGCCTTTTAAAATAAACACAAGCGGTAATTCAAACTGTTTTTGTTATCTATACATTTATTTCCATGGCAGAACTCATTGTTGCAAAGAAAATAATGAACTGAATGAAGGACGTCTATGCTGTCTGCAACTTAAAGACAATAAAGACATTTGGCAAAGTAACTGTCATTGTCACGCACTAAGGGTAATTGAAACAAAATGTACCTGAAGGAAATGTTGGAGCCCTTGTCATCAGCCGGTGCATACCGTATTCCCTGTTCCTGCAGTTTGGTTTACATTGGAACTACAAAGCGCAGCATCAACACCAGACTCGCCGAACACAAAACAAGCTGCCGCCTGGGTCAAATGTATAAGTCCACGGTTGCCCAACACACCAATGAAGCAGAGGGTGAACACATAACTCAGTTCCAGGACATGAGCATTCTATCATCCACAACACACTACCATGCCCGGCTACAACGTGAAGCTGTTGAAATATATAAACATCCCCACAATTTCAATAAGAAAGAAGAAGCTTTGAAACTTAACAGTAACTGGTATCCTGTCATTGAAGGCAAGAAATGGCACAAAATAGGCAAAATTCAAGTGAACCAATCAGGAGAAAACAACACCTAGGGTGAAGCCTGCCCCCTCCCTCCTGCTTTCTGCCATCCGGACCAATCAGTGGAGGCCACTCGAGGGATAAATACAGCAGCTCTGACAGTCCACACCTCAGATGCTACATTAACTTCTCCGAGGAGACTACGACCGTGCCACTGAAGATGTCCACTGCAGCTGTGAACAAAACGTCTGGGTACTTGAACTCCAGCAGACCACGGCATAACAGCCCGGAAATAACTCCTAGTTATATTAAATGTTTAATAATTAATAAATAATAGTTAAATAATGAAATAAAGGCAACAAAAAGTATTTATTTCCTAAAATAGGCATTTATATTTAAAAAGGCAACATAAAAATGTGGCACTTAAGGTATAATTTGTATGGATTCACTTTAAAATTGAAGATAGATTTGACACATTTAAAAAGGCATTCAGCCTAAGTTCCAGTCTCTGATGAGAACCATAGATGGGGAAAAGTGACTCAATGTGTCATTTCCTCTACGTAATAGTTTTAACCCTGTCCACTAGGCTACACACTGGTTAAGTGCCAGACCACACCCTCCGCTGTTATCCATCTGCCATAGAGAATTGGTCCACCCATCATATGTGTCAGTGATGGAGTCACACTGCATAACAAGGTAAAAAGATACTACAAAGCCAAATGGGAACATAAGTACTTTTGTGTTTTTGGTAACAATAAAGCTTTATGTTTGTTACGCCAAAAGAAAATGTATGTAAAATAATCACAAAATCAAATGCCATGTTTTTATTTGATTCCACCACTGCACAGCTTGAAATGTACCTTTTTGTAAAGATGTGAACAAAGAGAACCGGAAAAGACAGGTGGCCTGCAGAGAGGTGGATCGCATTCCTCTCACTCCTCTTCCCTATGCCCATGAGAGCAATCAATTATCATTGCCCTTATATATGAAAACTAATAATTAAAAATGCTGCTGCCACATTATGGTACCTGTTTTAATCAAAATCGTTAGTCTTAGTGGGGGATTTTCTTCAAATGTTCACAAGACATCTTTGGAAGGTGCTGAACTTGCATCAAGTTTGGTATTTATACCACCTTGCTTTACCGATAGACTTTTAGGGTGGTAAACAATATTTTCTTCACTTACCACTTAAGGAAGTTTCAGCTTACCTTGGCCAAGGAACATTCAATTGCTTGAAACTTAAGAGAGAGAAAATCTGGCCGCAGCGAACACACTTGTTTCTTCTTCAGCTTATCTGTATCACCGTAGTCTACAAAATACAGTGTGAGGATGCTTTCCTCAACCTCATAGTCATCGTGTGCAATGTTTACAACTTTAGTCCTGTACCACTTCTCGTCAAACGAGAACGGGGCTGCTAGAAGCTGCCCCTCAAACACTTGGCCCACAGCGTGGCAATCACGGTTACTGTCCTGTTTGTAGTACTCCGACATCTCCTCAACAAGCTTATCCAGTTCTGTGGCTCTTGGACCAAGTGTCTGCAGCCAGAACCGATCAGGGCTCTCAACTGCTGAGACATACACCTCCATCAAACCATCTTTCCCCGTCGCCTGCAACACAAACAGAGAACATCAAATCAGTGCATTTACTCAGTTACACATTTTCAAAGGGAGACAACTAAAACAGCCTATAAATGAGAAAACAAAAATGAATTTTCTCGAGTACCGAAACTACTTTATTAGATTACTCAAACTAATTGTTATTTTATGCCAACCAACTTACTGATGATGTTTTTAAACACACAAGCTGTGTGTCTGCAATGTTTGAGAGATAGAATCCGGACTGAAAAATTCAATCCCATAGCCGGGATTTGAACCATGGATCTTCAGCTTCACATGCAGCTGCTCTAGCCACTAAACTACCATGGCAAGTTGGCTATGCTGCATGTGAAGGAGAAGATCCTTGGTTCAAATCCCAGCTTTAGCATTGAATTTTTCAGTTCTGATTCTATCTCTCATAATTCTGTGCTAATCAGTGCTGTCATTCATAATTCTAACTTAAAAAACTGATGTGTTAAACTCACATGACTTTCTCTACTCTTGTACAAGCTAGCTAATCCTACAAACACTTATTCCTCTATCTATTGTATGAATAATCAGATAAACGTTACCAGAAATTATCTTACTGCTTAATCCTTGTAGGTACAAGGGGAATATGGGAACACAGTAGATTTTAAGCATTAGTCAAATGTTTAAGTTCTGGCTGCTATGTGACTTTGACATTCCATTCTCTTTGCATGGCCAAGAGATAAAAAACGAATAACGCTTCTCATTTGAGAAAAGTACAAGTACTGAAAAATTCAAACAAGGAAGATCTCTGAAATGGCTCACTATAAAAAAAAGTCTTTAACTTAAATTGTGTTTCAATGAGATGTACATTTTTTGTGCAGTAGATTTTGTTCAATGAAGAGGAATTCAGAGTACATTCCCATAAAATTCAACATATACACTTCATTTGCTATGAAAATATTTTAAAGATTAACAGCCTTCCTCATTGCACTGCCTTGCGTGCACACACGCATGCATAATGTCAATTTTCTAAAAATTCTATTTTTTAGATTCAGGGTCCCAAAACATATATTTTCAGTGAAATTTTGACATCGAATTTTTGGGTGGAATACAATACTTCCCCTACTTACCAGTAGAGAAGGTAAAAATAAATACCAGCTGGATTATTAGTCTCATGGTAGGTGTCCGAGGCACAATTCCAGTCCTTTTTGTGAACTTCTGGAAAGAATTTAAACTTCCAACCAACAGCATACGGAAAATCGTTAACGCCACTATACGTGGCTCTGTAAACATCCTTAGATCACACTTATTTGGACCTTAAAAGTGCAACATGATATTTTTTGTTTTAGAATCTGTATCCATAAAACTATATTATTAGTAATTCTATCACCATATTATGACCGCTGCTAAACCCAAACTCCAATGTTTGTCTAATGACTTAATAATATTGTTATTTCTCTTTTTGTTTACTTTGTCAATTTGGCAACCCATAAATGATTTGTTTCAATAAAATACGGCTAAATCGTTCTTGATGAGATTTTATGTTAAGTGCACATCAGAGTTATAAAACAATATATTTGTGAAGAAAGCTTTAGCTTTTAGCTGAGAGTGCCATGGAACACAAAATATTTGATACTCCAGAGAATGCGAACATAAATGTGACTATAATACTCGCAAAAGTTAAAGGCATATGGAGGCGGGCTGTACTGCAGACTCCAGCGAATCCTAAGCTTGCCCCTCCTACCAGCGCTGCCGAATGTGGTACATGCATCTCACACACTGTTATGTACAGAGCCTCTGCCGGTACACACTACGCTTGGCAACAGCACTCTGCTTGAGCATTGGCTAACGTTCACATGCCTTTAACTTTTGCGAGCAGTATAATGCTGTGGTCATTTCATTCTAGGTAATTGGTCATGACTTGAAGGTGGACCATCTCTAACACCACACAACTGCCCCCATCTCACCACGTGTTGTTGACGTAAAGTGTGAGCATAAATAGCTCAGTTTTGGAGCTCTTGTTTGCAGTGACACAATTACATTTCTTTGGAAAGAAAGAGAGGTAGAACTGGAATTTAAAAATTCAATGCCACAGCTGGGATTTGAACCACAGACCCTCCATTTACTAGGGAGGGTGCTCTAACCATTAAGCTACTGTGACAACCTGCCAGAATGACATTGTATTCTCAAACCAGTTCCTATTTCTTCTGGTAAACCACAAAGACAGTCTCACATCAGACACAATTACCGCAATGGTGACCTATCATTGTAAGTACTTTATGTCCTGGGATTAAATAATCTTCAGATGGTAATTATTATTAATTAATAATATATATATATATATATAATATAATTATTTATTGCAGTGGCCAAGGTCAATGCTACAAATGCAGCGATGCAGTGGCCAAGACCCACGCTAAGGGTAGCAAAAGGTATATTCCAGTATCGCTCTTTGAAGAAAATTTTAAACGCAACTTTCAAAAATAAATAAATAAAAAGGTGTGATATATTTTCGAGGAGCATATTTTTCCTGCTTTAAATCTGAATCAGTGGTATTTCGGACTGGGATATTTCAGCCTTCTACTGTAACTTGTGATTTCTTAAGAAAAGTAATTTGAGTTATCCTGTAGAATAGAATTTTGTACTCGATACTGTCTTTTGCTAGAGTCACAGAGGGCATGGCCTGTGTGCCTGCAGTGTTGTCAACCAAAGAAACATGAATGCATTGAGAATACCAACAGTGTCACGAAAGAGGCAATACTTGAATGCCTAAGCAGCTATTTCTTCTTCTTTACAAATTATGGTTATTACTAATGTCAGTTAACGATTACAAAGCAATGATAAGAATTAATAATCAGCACATACATTTTCGTGCTATTCATATTTCCTGTGGTTTGCAATATTTATGTGCTTCTGCAGATTTCACAGTTCCATCATTGCCAACATCGTCATCCACATGTAGCAGCAATTAAAGATAATAGGAGTTAGGCCATGCAATAGATGAGCAGAGGCCGCTATTCTACAAATAACGCATATTTATATGTGTCCAATGAGAATGCCATATTCTGTGTGATGTATCCAAGTGTTGGTTATTGCCTTGCAAACAAAGACATACCTACAGTAAAGTATATGTACATGCACACCTACCTGTAATACCTCTGTGTTACTTCGCTTAGCCTGTTCTCGCTCCACCGCCTCAGCAGACATCAACATCTGGCTCATGCCCCAATCCGGCAGTAGCTTTTCTACTGAATCTTGCACATGGACCTTACTTTCTGTTTTCTGAACAGCCTCATCTATCATGGACTTGGCAAGTTCTATTTGTGCAGATGTTCCCTTAATCATTAAGCGACAGGTTGCACGCATCTCTGCAGAGGCACCACTACTCTCCACAATGATTTTAGCATTTGATGCTTCTGAGATGCTGCGAATGTTTTCACCACTTCTACCAATCACTCTTCCACATGCATATTGTGGAATAAACACCTCATGCGTCTGTATCAAAGGCTGGTTCATTATGATGGTGTGTATGAGGTTCTCAGCAGACTCCACATCTTCCGGTGCCCCTTGAATGATGACCGTGTGATGTGTTTCCATTTCTGTAAATTCTTTCAAATTGATTGTTGTCCCTGTCTTCTCTTGGATCTCTCTTATTGTAGTCCCCCCTCTTCCTATGACTGCTCCGATGCATGCTTTCGGAATTCTGACTTCGATTTCTGTGCTACGGCCGGATCTAACACTCAATATATGTCCATCGAAGAGATCCTCTTCTCTTCTTAGGAACAAATATAAAAGATATGCAGCGGACATACCGGTAACAGTGAGTCCTAGCAATACAGGTAAGGTGTTTCTAAACATTTCAATACTTTCCTTTCTGAAGAAAACATATTCATCCAAAGATTCTGAACAATCCCATTATCACCATTACATTGCACGACATCCTTAATACAATAATTTAATCATTGTAACCAGAACCTAGTTTTGGAGTTTATGCGCCTCTTTAACAATACAGAGCGCAGCACTGTCTTGCAGGTTAGCCAACATAATCGGAGGTAAAAGGCACGCAGGAAGCAGGCTGGTTAAAACAAAAGCAGAAGACTTAAGGCGGGTTAAGCAGTATGAGCTTGAATTTTCTAAATAGTGAAAATCATCCGTGCTAAATCCCTGAAAAATACGCAGTTCTTATTTTGAAGCAGTTAAAGGAGTATCTCTTATTCATTTTGGAAAAAGGTTATTCCTTTTACAGCTATTGAAAAGTTTTATGGTTGTCAGACCTTTGACTTAAAAAAGTTTGTGGGTGATATAATTCAATCCAATATTATAACTCTTTAGTTATATTTGCATACTTTCTCACCAAGAGATCTTTGAATATCTATTAGGGCAATCGTGTTGTTTTGTGAAGCAAACGATTGTCTCCACTGCTTGCAGTTGAAGGAGACACAGTTAATCGACCCCTCAAGAAATACCCGTGTTTTAACACTCGCATGCTTTGTAATGTTTTAGTGATCAGAAACTACAGCATGACTTTATTAGACTTTGTGCCGCTTTTATTTGGCATTTCTTCAGCAATTGTCTCCGGAGCGTACTTAAGGTACCTGGTTTTTGAAGACAAAGATGAGGATAATTATGAGCAGACGACTTTTGAAGCAGATAGCATTGAAATTAAGGTGCCTAAATCGTGTTTTTCTTTGGGAAGCAATGAAAGCGAAAAAGTTCTACGAGAAATACAGCAGAAAACAAACACCAAAGTAATCCTTGAACATACGAATGAAAGTTATGTTTGTAAAATAGAAGGTAGTTGCCAAAACAGAGAGCATGCTAAATCGATTATATATGCTCTAATATCAAATCACTTTGCTGGACTTTTGGAAGAAATAGAGTGCTCCAAGAAACGTAATGAATTACCAGTAAGAAACAAAGAAAAGGATGAATGTGAAGCAAATGACATCACAAAAGATGCCTTATGTATAGATGATGGTAGTATAGTCACTTTGCCAGCATTTAAGCTGATTCAGGTATTTGTTTCAGCTGTTGTGGATCCTAACCACTTTTGGGTTCAGCTGATAGACTCAAAAGCAACAGAGCTAGAGGAGCTAGAAAAAGAAATGAATGCCTTTTATACAGTTGCAGAAAATCGCAAGTTACATGCCTTGGAAAATGTTTCAGTGGATGACTTGGTGGCTGCACCGTTTAACAATGAGGATAGTTTATACAGAGCACGGGTTGTGGAGGTGGTGAACAACGAGGGAAATGTAGAGTTGGAACTCTTTTATGTGGACTATGGTGATGATGAGAGAATTGCAATAGAGAGAGCATTTTCTTTGAAACCAGAGTTCTTGAAATTGAAGATGCAAGCTGTCCAGTGTTCGTTAGCAAACATTGAGCCCAGAAGAGGACAGTGGAGTGACGAGGCAGTGGAATTCTTGTGCGAAATAACTGAAGTAGCAAAGTGGAAGGTTATGGAGGCCGAGGTAGTTGCTGTTGGGAAGAAGGGAGAGCCAATGTTGAAACTGTTTGAAGTAAAGGATGGAAGGCGTTTTGATATAGCTGATGAACTGGTGAGGCATGACCATGCATCTTATTGTAACAAACAGGTATGTACTAAAACAGCAATTAATCACTTTGGTCCTAAACTCAGCTCAACTTGTTTTGCCTTGAGATCCATGTGTGACTTGCTACGTCAGAATACTCTGAGAATATCATACTTTCTAAAGTAGGAACAAATTAGAAACTAAAAATTTCACTTATCTTAGTAATGTTGCAAGTTCTTGTTGCAAAACAAGAATAAAAGAGCATTTTAGAAATATTAAATATAAACAAACTGATAAATCAGCTGTGGTAGATCATTTTTGGTCATTTAATCATGGAATTAATCCAGAAGTTAAATTATCAAAACAATTAAGTGGACCTATAGATTTAATGGTTTGGGAAAACATTTTTATTTTAAAAAACAGGAACTGTGTTATGAATTTCGAAACACCTTCTATAGATTGTATTTATAAATTTTTATTTTCAGAGATTGGTAATTAAAATGAGCATCAGTATCTATGTTTTTTGTTTTCAGAGATTAGTGATTAAAATGAACATCTGTAGCTTTGGTAACAAATTTGTTTGTATAGCTTTGAGAATGAGTTGGAGTCAACTCGAAACTTGAGTCAGTTTTGCAACAAGAACGTGCAACATTACTAAGATAAGTGAAGTTTTTAATTTCTAATTTGTTCTTACTTTAGAATCTTGTTGCTTCACTGTTAATAGCTTCAATTTCCTTAATAATATCGTACTTTGCTTATTTCCATTTCATCACGAGCGAGCTGTGGTATTATTTTCCAGGGTAATTCAGTATAAAGTGGGAGGATCTTCATCTTACAAAAAAGAGCACTATGAATTTTAAGTGGTGCTGGAACCCATCAATCATGCAGATCGTTGCTACTCTGTCATACAGATATATAATGGTCTTCAGGGAATCTTCCGCAGACCAACCCCATTGAAAAAAAAAATTCATCCTAAAATATTCGTTAGGCACGTTTAAATATGTACCTAAAATTCTAGCTTCCAAAAATGCCTCAAACCTCAAAAAAAAAAAAAAAAAAAAAAAACAAACAAAAAAAAAACAACAACAACAAAAAACTCAAAGTTCCTTAAAAGACCGAAAATTTTAGAGATAACACTCACGAAAAAAGGCATTGAAATGCAGTTTTTGTACGCTTTGCCTCTTCTCTCCTCCTCTGCACTCTCCTTGTCCCTCACCTTTCTTGATTTGATCTCCGAACATAAAAAACTAAGCTACAGCTAACCTAACCTAATCAAAGCTAAGCTAACATGGCACCCCCAAACCTAACCAGCCATAACGTAAGCAATCTTCTACTACAGGTGACCAAAGTTGACAACAAATATCTTTCTCTGATGCAATATTGGGGAGCTTTTCGACTATGGGCAACACTCTAGAGTAACTTTTATACCGTTTCAATGCCATTTTATTAATTTTTGACGAGGTGGTCTGTAGAAGTTTGGCCTAAGATGCAATACAGTACAAAAAACACTTTATAAATACAGTAGAATCCCAAGAACTCGACCTAACGTGGACTGAGAGTGTTGAGTTTTACAGAATAAGGGATCTGTTATTCACAACCCATAACATAATACTGCAAATTATGTAAATGCATACTCTAGTACAGTATAGAAACCAGAAAAGTAAAAGATATCCTAAACTTTATTTTGTATTAATATGTTCCCCATTGTCTGGCATGTTTGACACAAACACAACTCTAGTGGTAAGTCTAAAATGTGATAAACTGTGCTGTAACTGAAAGTTAAGCTTACCACTTACATACGGGGTAAAGCAATAAACCTTCCTATGTATCCACATTATTAGTGGCAAGCTTTTGGTATCTGACAATGTTCTGACTAGATATCAAAGGTCAGATCTTTTATTGCTGTGAGGGAGAATGCAGTACGTTGAATATGTACACTGATTAAAATTTACCTATATGGCATTGTGGATCATAGAAATTATAACAGTCAAGTTTAATGATAAAAAGTCTTCAAGTTATACAGAATGTTGCGTTATCAGAATTCTACTGTAAGGGGGTTTCGTAAATAAACCATTTTTGAACTATAAATGTGTTTATTGATCTTTAGTGTACATGTTGGAAAATTAAACATTTTATGTTCCTTCAGTTTCATGTTTGTATCTCTTATACTTTAGGAGTTAAGCTCTTTCAACTATTATTTATTTTGAGAGGTAGAACTGGAACTTAAAAATTCAATGCCACAACTGGGATTTGAACCACAGACCTTCCGCTTACCGGGCGGCTGCTCTACCACTGAGCTATTGTGACAAACTGTCAGAATGGCATTAAATTCTCAAACCAGTTCGTATTTCTCCTGGTAAACCACAAAGGTAGTCTCACACAAGTCAAACACACGGCTTGTGTGTTTAAAAACACCAACAGTAAGTTTGTTGGCATAAATAAATAATTATTACTTATTTATTTATTTATTTTAAAGTGTTCCAGTTCCTTCAGTTTTATAGATTATTGAATATTGTGCAGCATATTCTTCAAATCATTCAAGATTTGCAACTTTTTTTAGTACCAGACAGCTCAAGAATCTAACATCATTTACTTACTTCCCGGCAGGTGGTACTTCCTATATCCAGCTGTGTTAAGATTCAAAGCTACACAATTGCTGCTAACATAAGAGTGACAAATACTGCCAAATGACTCATTGACTGTATCTAAGGGACTGAGGCTCCTCAGCCACAAAGCATAGCTAAAGGATTTATTTGTTTGTTTATTCACCACTTAGATCATGTTACATGATATGGGCTTCATCAAAAGAACAACTTCTATAAGATTTACAGAACTAATTTTACAATATTACAAATAACATTTCAAATATTCACTTCTTAAATAAGGATTAACAGAATAATGGTATCATGTTTACAAGTTACAATGTCAAATATTCACTTACTGAAAAAAAGGTATGTTGTAGTAGAAAGGATTTGACTTCCTTGTTGAATTTTTTTACATTAGTTATTTCTTTGATATTTGCTGGTAGTTTATTACATAATTTAATGCCTAAGTTTGTCAGGTTATTTTTTTGGATATTTGTTCTGCATAACTGAACATGAAGGTAATTTTTTCCTCTAGTGTTATGAGAATGGATATCCGTATTTGTGTCTAGTTTTCTTAATATGATTTGAAACTTCAATTATAAAGATATACGCTAGAGGTAGGATGTTATGTTTCCTAAAATAAGATCTACAGGATGTACTATTTTCTATTCCACTTAACATTCTTATAGCTCTCTTCTGGATTACGAAGGACGATTCTGGATGCACAAAGGAAAGGGTTGAAATACTGAAGAAAGATGTTCGGCAAATAGGTTTGCCTTTTCTTGACTACTTCTTGCCCAAGTGCCGTCATTTTTTTGAAGTGGGGGTATTGACTCCGTTGGTTGTTTAGACTTTTTTGTGGCCTTCCAGAGCAAATAATCTGTAGCTTCCGTAGGAGTTGAAGTTCTCAAATATTCCTGGATATTCTCATTTTTAAAATCCTGTACCAGTCGTTTTAGCTCTTGTGAAGATCTGTTAAATAAATTTTTATCACTAGGATACCTTCTATTCTGCCAGTTTCTTCTTAATTGTAGACGTTCTTTTATTTTTTCGTGAATAATCTGTGGATATTTATTAACAGTTAAGCAATTATTATGGTTCAATCCTGGAGTAGCCTTCAATACAGCAGAATGAATTAGCGTGATAAAGTTAGCTACATGTTCTTCTATTTCTTCAGATGTTTTAAGGCCAACGTTTAGGTTTGTGTTATCCTCTATATTTGATGTATGAAATGACATTGCAATAGTTTTCTCTTTATTTATAATTGGTGCATTTATCTTAAACCAGTTGCTAAGGTTAGTCATTACTGTGTTAACTTTGTTTTGCAATATAGTTTCATTTTCGTCTTGTACAAGAATGTTTGTATCATCTGCGAACAGGACTACCTCAGCTTGATGAATATTGCTTGGTAAATCATTTATGTACATTATAAACAGCAGAGGCCCCACCACTGAGCCCTGAGGAACCCCTCTCATAATTTCTTTAGTGGTAGATCGGTAATTACTGATGCTTGATAGCTTATTGTGTTTCACGTCCACTAATTGCTTCCTATTGGTAAGATAGGATTTAATCCACGTATACATGCTTCCTCCAATTCCATATTTGTTTAGCTTGGATAATAAAATGTTGTGATCTAGAACATCATGCGCTTTTGAGAGGTCTAAAAATATTCCTATCGTCGGTAGCTTTTTATCCACTGAATGCTGAATTTGACCTAGTAGTTAAGCTATGGCTGTTTCTGTAGACCTATTTTCTCTAAAGCCATGCTGTGCATCAGAAAGGATGTTATATTTTTCTAAGAAAAATATTAGTCCATTGTACACTAATTTTTCAAAAATTTTAGATTTTTGATCCTATCATAAGCAAAACTCGGGAACATTTGAATACATAATGCAGTTGTGAACCTTACCCACCACCAAGAATGCTCTTGACTTTTTCTTCCATCTTGCATTAGATATGTAAGAAAAAATGCAAATTTGTAAATCACCATCATTTCAAGAGTAAACTTTGCAATATGCATTACTGTCACGGTATTATAACTTGTCCTTGAAACAGCAGTGATAGTCACCAAGGTCCTGCTGCATGTGTGTGAGACCCAATCATTGACGATCCTACCAAATCCCCTTGGCCCCCTCTGCCCATAACCTCCAGCTAAACAGAACACTTTCAGTGTGCTGGCATGTGCTAATTCATAAAGGTTTGGTCTTGTGAGTCATGGAGGAAATACAGGCTTATAAACGAATAGACAAGGTCCTGAGGTAATGTATAATAAATGGTAAAATGTAACTCTGTGTCCTGTGTAACGATCCAGCAGAAATGAACAAAGACCACTTGAAGACCTGTGAAGCATTAAGATCAGAAGAAACTACAGTTCAAAAGTATTGGAAAGCACGAATGCTAATGGCTTCATTGCCAGATGTAAGGCACTAGAAAACAACAACAACAACTCTGTGGCATAACAACCCATCCAGGCCAAGGCCTACTGCCTGACTGCTGCATCCTTCACCTCTGCCCATGCAGTACTGGGGGTGCGAGATGATCCCTCCTGGCCAGTTAAGCGATCTAGTTTAGCAGGGGCTGCTACTTTTGAATCAAGTAGCTGTTCAATTGGCCCCTCAGGGGTCTAATGAGGCTGAGTGTACCCTGGACCAGACCTTCGAGTGGCAAAAGGTCTCATGCCGGTCCAGGGATCAGACCTGGGTCCCCAGTGCCAGAGGCAGACGCGCTACCACTGCACTAAGGCAGGTGGTCAATGCTGGTCCCAGGGATCAGACCTGGGTCCCCAGTGCCAGAGGCAGACGCGCTACCACTGCACTGAGGGGGCAGTGAATGTTGGTCCCAGGGATCAGACCTGGGTCCCCAGTGCCAGACGTGTTACCACTGCATTAAGGGGGGGGGGGTGTCAATGCTGGTCCCAGGGATCAGACCTGGGTCCCCAGTGCCAGAGGCAGACGCGCTACCACTGCATTAAGGAGGGGGGTCAATGCTGGTCCCAGGGATCAGACCTGGGTCCCCAGTGCCAGAGGCAGACGCGCTACCACTGCATTAAGGGGGGGCGTCAATGCTGGTCCCAGGGATCAGACCTGGGTCCCCAGTGGCAGACGCGCTACCACTGCACTGAGGGGGCAGTGAATGTTGGTCCCAGGGATCAGACCTGGGTCCCCAGTGCCAGACGCGTTACCAATGCATTATGTCGGTCCCAGGGATCAAACCTGGGTCCCCAGTGCCAGAGGCAGACGCGCTACCACTGCATTAAGGAGGGGGGTCAATGCTGGTCCCAGGGATCAGACCTGGGTCCCCAGTGCCAGAGGCAGACGTGCTACCACTGCATTAAGGGGGGGGGTCAATGCTGGTCCCAGGGATCAGACCTGGGTCCCCAGTGCCAGAGGCAGACGCGCTACCACTGCACTGAGGGGGCAGTGAATGTCGGTCCCAGGGATCAAACCTGGGTCCCCAGTGCCAGAGGCAGACGCGCTACCACTGCACTGAGGGGGCAGTGAATGTTGGTCCCAGGGATCAGACCTGGGTCCCCAGTGCCAGACGCGTTACCACTGCATTATGTCGGTCCCAGGGATCAAACCTGGGTCCCCAGTGCCAGAGGCAGATTCGCTACCACTGCACTAAGGGGGCAGTGAATGTCGGTCCCAGGGATCAGACCTGGGTCCCCAGTGCCAGAGGGAGATGCGCTACCTCTGCACTAAGGGGGCAGTGAATGTTGGTCCCAGGGATCTGACCTGGGTCCCCCGTGCCAGAGGCAGACGTGCTACCACTGCACTGAGGGGGCAGTGAATGTCTGTCCTAGGGATCAGACCTGGATCCCCAGTGTCAGAGGGAGATGCGCTACCACTGCACTAAGGGGGCAGTGAATGTCGGTCCCAGGGATCAGACCTGGGTCCCCAGTGCCAGAGGCAGACGTGCTACCACTGCACTGAGGGGACAGTGAATGTCTGTCCTAGGGATCAGACCTGGATCCCCAGTGCCAGAGGGAGATGCACTACCACTGCACTGAGGGGGCAGTCAATAATAAATAGTAGTCACATGGTTTTTTGAAATAATGATAATAGTAAAGTAAAATATGCACAAGTATGCAAGGATGAAACAAATCTTTCGTATTTTGCACTGAGTTCTGTCACTAATTTTAACACTTAGTTTAACATGACACATGATATTTGTTGGCTTTTATTCACATAGATTATAAATACATTTGCCCATTGCTACATGAAAATTAAATTATTATGGAGTGCACTTCATGCACAAATCATGACATTTCTTTTGAGCTGATTTGCTGCTGTTATCAAGTGTGTATTCTGTTATTAGGAATGCTACACACAAATAAGAAATAGCCTTCCCGCTATCACACCTTGAAGTCAGTACAAAAGAATCAAAGTTTCAGTTGGTTACCTTGATGTAGTAGCTAAGTTGTATGTAAATTTATATACTTAAATGAGCAATCCTTGTACATATATATATATTCTGCACATTTTGGAAACGGCTCTAACGATTTCGATCATATTTTGCATTCTGATAAGGTTTTGCCTTTTAAGTTTATCTGTATAGGTATCATTCCTGAAAAAATGCAATTTTACATAAAAAATATTTTTTATTCTTGCTTCTACATAGCAATTGAACCTTATTTTGGCTTTTTCTTCTCTTCTAATGGGCCGATTTCAACAAACAAACCAGCGTTTTAAGGTCCTCTTCCAGGGCTATAAGAATACAGTAAGAAAGTTGACCTAGCTATATTTGTCTATGCGTAACAGTCACAATTAGTCTAAACCTTATTTTGGCCATAATTTCTCTGTTAATTGATTTTAGCAAACAAGCTAGTATTTTGAAGTCCTCTTCCAGGGCTATCAGAATAGTTAGAAAGTTGACTTAGTTATATTAGTTTATGTGTTACAGCTCGTCCCATCTATATATTTGAAATAGAAATACAACATATTACCTTTTACGGCTGAAATGATGGTGCTTATGAAATATTTATATGTATCTCTAGCTCTTGTATCTTGGAAATGATTTAACAATTGCAACAAAAATTTTTATATAGTTAACGTTTGGCTTTTGAAGTTTATCTCAATAAGCATCTTCTTCCAAAAAACAAAATTTCACAAAAAGGGGCGGAAAACATGAGGGGAGCTCGGTCACCCAAGTACTGGTTAATAGTTTGAGTGTAATATAAAAATAGTGTCTTCATGCAAAATAACTGTGCTGCTACTACTACTTTCTTTATAGCATTATTTCTTTCTGCTTAACAACAGAAAGTTGGTATTTAAGTTTAATGTCTTTCAAGGATGCAACACAAAGATCTTGAAGAAAATAGCCCCATCCTAAACTACCCTTTAGGTGGAAAATTTTGATTTTCTTGAAAATGGCTCTAACGATTTTGATTAAAATGTCATATATTTGAGACATTTTTATGACAAATGAAATGTATATCTTGAATTTTCTGGCTATTGCCCCTGCAGTCCTATTTACTCTGGACAACTTTTGCATAACTGGTAAACCATTAGAGATAGATCAAAGCATACTATACAAAAAAAATACTTGCTAAAATACACAATTTATGTCTGAATAAATTATTTTGTAGGTTGAACCATTTCGCAGATATTCCTTGTTATGTGTGTGAGTTTCGGAAAACTTAAAACTTTCGTGAAATGGCACATCATTGTTCATTTGTTTTGTATGTAAAGTGTGCAAAGAGAACAGGATCTCAAAGGTTTAAAAGACCTGACTATCGCTCAAAGTCTACTGTATTGTAATATTCCCCTTGTACCTACAAGGAAATAAGCAATAAGATAATTTGTACAAATGTTCATCTCAACTAACACGAAGAAGATATAGGAATAAGAGTTTGTAATAATGGTTAGTACAAGAGTAGAGAAAGTCATGTGAGTGCAACACATCAGATTTTTTACCTCTTCATTCCACCATCTTGTGCTTTTTGGTTCCATTTCCTTTATCACACATATTATAACACACTGGGAGAAAATTTCAAGTCAGTCAAATAAAAGCTGCATTTTAGGATGCAGTGCTTTAAACTATATGATTGAAAATGTAAATTGGTGTTTTTGTTTACTTTGCAGGGTTTTGCAACTCCAAGAAGAATAGCACATGTTGTTCCTGGTGGTGAAGAAGATGACTACTCTTCTGATGATGAACTTGATATTGTGTAATGTCTGGTTCACGAGAACAGGAAGTGCCTCTCAACGCACGTCAAGGACTATGTTATATGTTTATTGCTGAACAATGTAGTTGTTTCGCCTTCTTCTGATTCAGCTAACATAATGAAGTTACTTACTCAATATAAACATCTGACAGAATTCTAAGTGCATCTCCATTACTATTTCTGATTCCTGTAGCCATACT
Organism: Tenodera sinensis; assembly: GCA_030765045.1. Classification (NCBI taxonomy): domain Eukaryota; kingdom Metazoa; phylum Arthropoda; class Insecta; order Mantodea; family Mantidae; genus Tenodera; species Tenodera sinensis. The sequence goes on from CM060971.1 coordinate 118,423,530, forward strand.
AAGCTTTATTCTTGTATTAATAATGTAAATTAAAGTTATTTGTTCTTTATCATTCTTGGTTAATTTTGCCAGTTTTTGGTGTTCTTTGTAGTCTTTGTTTTTGTAGGCAGTAGCCCGTTTAGAGTTGCATATTGGGACAAAAGATAAGTCCAATTACTTTGTCACTTTATTTCTTCTAAAACTGAATCAAAATTCACAACTTGTGACCTTACAGCTCTCACAGCTGTTCTGTTCTACCAGGGGAACAGAAAACTTACAAACCAGCTGCACAGTGTTTTGCCTGTCCGCATCCTCGGCACTCACCGTCTGCCGCTATCATTCAGAGGCATAGATGAAACCATACTACTACTTTTAAAGATTTTACTTACCAATGTTATTAAAGGAGATGCTAAAACTGGCCACCATCATTGTCCATACATTTTTAGTACCTCTTTTAGAGAACTATCCATCACTCACTGTAGTTCATGTTGAGAAATGCTGGCAGTTTCGTGTCATATATTTTGTTTTAATTCTTCCAGAGAGCGCCAGCCTCCCATTGGCCCATACTACTTAGAACCATCCCTCCAACTTAGATGTATATACCAAATGAGAGAGTCACCCCTTATTTTTTGGAAGGTAGGCCACCCATCAAATGGCATGTGTGCTTTAGTCCAGTTTTGCTCTTACTAGAACATATTGCATAACGTTCTTAGAGAAAGGACTGTGCAAAATTCAGAGGAACAGTGGTTTAAGTGACAATGCACTCCTCGTTAAAGTACACCTCAAAAACATATAGCTCATTTACTGAGAACAAATTCCGGTTTCCAGCCAATTAAACAAACTTTTTATTAGTGTATACATAGTCACGTAATTTAGTAAATGCCTCTGAAAAAATGGATCTATAATATGAGTACACTAACATCATCAAATAAGAAGGAAGTGATGGATTGTTGTACTTAGAGTCGGGATTGGTTGCAAAAAGATAGGACAAGTCTCATTCACCAGGGTCAGTCAAAACGCACATAATATTAAATAACGGTTTATTTAAATTTTTGCATAGACTATGCCTTGTACATTTCAAATAGCATGCATAATAGCTTTTGCGATTTAAGCAATAATATGAAAACTCCCAGCAAAGGATCAAAACTGTCTTAAAAGGCTAAATTAAGCATGAAAACTCACAAAGTGGCACTGACATAGCACCTGGCATACAAGTTGTACTACTGAACTTGGAACATGCTTTCAGTCAAGTCTCGAAATAGCTGAAGATAATTATGAATGTATCCTGTTCGCTAACCTGTGGGACATGGGTTTGCGCCTCGGCATTGTACAATTCTTTTTATGCTCATCAAAACTAGGAAACCAAATTCCTGAATGTTTAGGACATTATAACTAACATCGTTTTTGGTCGTCTGTACTTCGTAATAGAACAGGTATAATGACTTCTGCCCCATTGGACTGCCATCCCTTCACCATGTACTCAACTGATGAGTACATTAATATGCTTTTGATCAAGAGCCAACATACAAAGCGACTCAGCATCTATACCAGAAGAAATTTCCTAATAGACAACAATATCATAAAATAGAAATAAAACAATTACAAATTAAAATAACAGCTTTTAACATAATACTTGTTCAGCAAATGTTATTTGTGAATATTACATAGTAAAAAAAAATAATAGCACATGCAGAGGAGTCGAACGACACGTAAACCAAATGGATTACATATAAATTGTGTGCTCGTTCCAACTGAGCTACCTAGTAACATGAGAGGTAAATATTCCATTTAACCTGTAGCATTTGCTGGTCCCAATAAACATTTGCACAGGTGCAAATGTTGTTGTTGTTGTTTTCTAGTGCCTTGCATCTGGCAATGAAGCCATTAGCATTCGTGCTTTCCAATACTTTTGAACTGTAGTTTCTTCTGATCTTAATGCTTCACAGGTCTTCAAGTGGTCTTCGTTCATTTCTGCTGGATCGTTACACAGGACACATATTGGTGAGGCTGAGATACCTATTCTGTAGAGATGACTTGCCAAGCAGTCATGATTTGTCAATAGTCGGAAGGCTGCAACAGCTGTTTTCCTTGGTCTCTGGGGGATTATATCTGGATTGGAAAGTAGTGTAATCCATTTTTTATCTTTGGCATTTGTTTCTATTTCTTGTAGATATGAATGTGCAAATGTCAGCTATCTAATTACGAGTAGATTGTAACAATTGAGAGAACACCAGTTACTGTTATTCACACTTTATTGCCTCCTAGTCAGCGTAGTGCTAACGTTACACTTAGATCACTTTTGTACAAACTCAGAGCACAGAACATCTGTCGAAGTGAATCACAGTAAAGATCTGTCAGATTACAACTTGCACTGAACTGCTACACAGACACTGTCCACTGAATGCTTCCTATACATTTTTCCTCTCTCCAACACCATCACAAGAACAACTGGAACAACTTCTACTAACTGCTCCTGGGCATGAGCAGATCCCTTATATAGTTCTTTAGACAATGGGAAGGTTCTGGAAGTAGAATGATTGGGAGTGGCTGTGAGAGAACAGTCCAGACACCACACCGCCACATAATGGCTATTGTTCCCGTATGCTCTATTGTGCAGGCAGTGGACGGGTCTTTTATGGCAGGTAAACCCCGCCAGCCCATTCATACTGCCAGGCGGAGTTCAGGCCCCGACCAGCATTTCTTACCAGCAGCATCCAGGCTTACGGTCGGCATGACAATATTAAAAGGCGAGGCTCTAACATCTATATTAGAATCTACTAATTTCATCAAGTGTGTAACCAAATACCTCCATGTTAAATACTTAGAACCTACCATAGGGGCCAATGTTTCCATGTTAAGAGTATAAAACGCGACTTGCACAGAATTGGAAAATAAGGGGCAGCTGACCCAGCTGGTATATTGCCTGGCTTGGGGCAACGCACCACTTCCTGAAGAAGCCATAGAGCTGGAATGGCTGAAAGCTCAAGCAACTATAAAAATTATGGCTAGTAACCTGAGAAGATCTGATCAATATGTGTTTTAACTTTGTCTTTCTCATTCTGGTTTCCATTCTCAGTTATTGTGATCTAAATAGTACTTTGGCCAAGTTTTGCTTTGCTTAATGAAATTCACCTGAGTGTTGTGGCGGCTTGTTGATAGATTTGTCCTCTTCTAAGTTCCGAAAATGATAAAGTGAAGAATCTTGTTTGCAATGTCTGGAAGTTTACCAAAATGTATTGCTTATACAGTTTTAAAGTGGATTAACTCTCTTCTAAAATATTTTAGATTCTCGAACCTTAAATAACTGCAAAGCTTTCTTGTGCTCAGTTACATGTATAATTCAATAAAATCTTGAACGCTTAAGCCTTGCTTTCCTCCAATCTGAAAGCTGAACTGAACTAGAACTTAAGTTCAGTTCAATTTTCAGTTATGCTTTCCTGGAAAACTGAACTGAAAACACCATATCTTTGATTATAATGACTGAAATGTGGTTGCAAAAGTTGCATGACAGTGAAGAAAGTGAGTTTGAGTTGGATACTTTGCTGTTTATTCTGGTTGATGAACTAACTGATAATGAGCAAAGTTGTGAAAAATGCTCTGAGGTACATCCCATGTTTTGCAAATCGTAGTTCAGAAGGTGCCTATGAGACATGGGCATCGCGAACGGGGGGCAAGGGGGGGCCGCGGCCCCCCCTTGGAAGTTGGTGAACTTAATGTGCAATCAATTACTGACTATTAAACTATTATTTTATATAAGAACAATTGTTATTTAGCATAAATCAATACGGTTATATGCAACAAATATAAATTTTGATAATAAAATAATGAATTAATAATATATTATTGCAAATTTCCAACATATGGCCCCCCCCCTGGAAAAAAGTCTGCTGACGCTCATGACGCTCAGTGGTGTACCGCAAGGCTCTGTGCTGGGTCCTCTGCTTTATATACTTTACACAAATGATTTACCTCAAGGTATAAGTGGGAATCCAATATTGTATGCAGATGACACATCAGTTATTTTACAAAATATAAGTTATCATAGTTTGCAAACTGATATAAGGAATGCATTAAATAACTTAGATAAATGGTTCACTGATAATGGTATGAGCTTAAATAAAACAAAAACTAGTATTATACAATTTAAAACTGCTGCTAATGCTAATCTGAAACAAGATAATTTAGACAACAATAATAGTACTACAACAAAGGGTTATAGTAAGATATTAGGAATGCACATAGATGAATGCTTAAAATGGAATATCCATATTGAACACATAACCAAAAAATTGAATTCGGCCTGCTACAACATGTTATGCCTGACAAATATCATGAATATAGAAACAAAAAAAATTATATATTACAGCTATTTTTATTCGATCTTGGCCTATGGTATAATATTGTGGGGAAACGCATCGGGATGGGAGACTGTTTTTAAAATTCAAAAAAAGATAATACGTATAATGTCACATGCTAGCTTTAAAGATTCATGCAAACCATTATTCAAAAAATTAAAAATTCTAACAATGCCCTCTGTATATATTTTAGAGTTATCCACCTATGTGTATAAAAATTATGAGAAATTCATCCAAAAACAAAATCGTCATCAATACAGCACTCGGAAAGAGTCCAGCTTAAAATACCCCATGCATAGATTAACATTATATGAAAAAACACCCTATTACATGGGTATAAAAATATACAATAAATTACCTCAACGACTCAAAGAAATAAAAACTTTAAAACTATTTAATAAAAGTGTAAAAGAGCTGTTATTACACAAGACATATTACTCCACACAAGAATTCATGGATGACACAATATTATAGGTACTGTATTACTTGTAATTGATAATTAATCTTGTATACCATATATATTAGAATTAGTTTTTCGTTTAAATTTGTTTTATGTATAACTTGACGACTCACCAGTTTACCAGCTAGGCTTACTATGTAAACATTATGTGACAATAAAGATTCTATTCTATTCTATTCATGCTATGAGATTTAGGTTATGAGACACCTGAAGGACAATGACGGAGTACTTCAGATTAACACCAATGCCGTTTTACATCTTAGAGTCAATGAAACCAGATATTGAAGCTACACCATACAACAGAAATAACAAACCCATTACACCTGTGTGTTACCTTGAGGTGAGTGAAATAAATGATTAAAAGTTACTATATTAAATGTTTATTTAATTATATATAATACACATTTCTTATAAAATATAGCTATGATTTTTATGTAAATACATATTCTTTCCCTTTGCTTATACATAACTAAAAAGGATAAATGCCCATCAATTAGAACCGTAGCCATCATATGACATGCCATTGTTACATATTTTACATATTTTAGCATAGTAACATTTTTTTTACATATTTGTGCCTTGCTTTTACCTTTAGTGGACAAGTAGTTTAAACAGTGACTATAAAAATAATGCAATAGACATATTTTATGTAATATTACATAAATATGTACTCAAACATATTCTTCATATATTACATGATTCTGTGTTGATTCATTATGTATTATTATATTACTTGGTTTGAAAAAGCTGATATTTCTGTATTGAAAACATATGGTGAGTAAAATGAATTGAATACATAAAAATGTAAGTTCTAAAAATGCTTTTTTTGTTTTTCCTAATTCCTCTGCCAGTTTCTTCCACAGCCTCTGTTTTTTCTCACTACTTCTCTTCTCTGCATGCTGCAGATTGTATAGAAGTTCATTCTGCCGAACAAAATCAATAATCCTTTCCTCTTCCAGGCATGAGAACTTACGTTTTACACTCATTTGGCCCAAACTTGCAAGTAAACAAAACAATATCGCTATTATAACCTCACTTCTGATCACAGAACACCTATTCAGATTGCTAAGTTCAACTGAACTAAACTGAAAATGACTGCCACCGTAATTTTTGTCGCCTAGATTTCTGGTGGAGAACTGAAAGTCTAGTGACAAACGAATTCAGTTCTCGGCCGGAGGAAAGCATTTCCATAACAAACAAGGCACCCATTCATGATCACGTGACCCTCAACAGAAAAATCTTAAAATTCTAGTTCAGTTTTCAGATTGGAGGAAAGCAAGGCTTTAGGACATGTTTCGAGAACCATTGTCAACGAGGAACATAGACATTACTTCAACAGCCACTTTGTTTCGACTAGTTTTACTATCAAGATGACAGTGAGATTGAAAAACAGTGCTTCATTGAAACTGTATTTGACTTATAAAGTAACCTGTCATTTGCTGGGTTTTTACAACTTTAGGATATTTGTAAGCAATTTTTTAATAAACTTATATTTGAGTACAATAGCAGTTGATCATATTTTTATAATAATCATCAGAAGTGTATGAATAAAGGAACATAAAAATATCAAATCAGGCATTTAACTCTTAAAAATTCTGATAACATTTTAAATAGTTTGGAGTTCCCAAACAGGCAGGAATGTTAAAGATCCACAAAGGTGCCACAGACATCTTAAACAAGAAGAAAAGGTATACTTGTAATTCCAATAACAAAATAAAAAATAATCTTCTGTGTTACATTCACATGACTTTCTTCATCCACTTTCATGTATTACTTTCTCTCTGAACTATTAGGTATTGTAATCCATCCAAAATCTTCATACCCACACGGATAAATATCAAACTTATTCGAGAAGTAGAATTGGAACTGAAAAATTCAGTGCCACAGCTGGGATTTGAACCACAGACGCTCCGCTTACCAAGCAAGTGCTCTAACCAATAGTAAGCTATGGTTGATTTGTCGATCATTAGAAACATAACATTAAAACTTATGTATGGCTGGTGTCCTGACTATTAGCTAGTTTTTTCTCTTTCGGGCATTGAAGATACCAACATTTTGGCAAGTACTGTGCTTGGCATCTTCAGGGTAAGATAATCCATTGTCTGCACTGGTCAGATGCTATGTTAAGCACCATTCATCCATTACTTCATGTTTACAGTTAATCACAGGTTTACTATTCAAAAGTAGACAAACTTTTAAACCAGAAAAATGGCTGGTGTCTTTGCGAGAATATGGCAGAATAGGGCATGTTGATGCACTCTTTGTGTTAATTGCAACGGGGTGCATTCCAACATTTACTTTGAATAGTAAAGTTCTGATTAACTGTAAACAATGAGATGTTTGTGTTTCATTTCTGTGTTTGTTTCTTGGATTAAGATTGTGTGTCTTACTAAGATAAGTGCAATACTGATTTGCATTGTTGATTTTGTCGTAAATACTTAAACTGGGTGGGAGGAAGTAGTCTATGGCATTAGCTCGTCTAGTGCTTAAACGAAGCACCACAGCAGAAAACCTTCCTTAACAAAAAGTATTTAAAATAACGTTATTTATCAGCTCCCAAAGTTTGTCGGTCTAATTTTGGGACACCCCATATAGTGTGGTCACTTTATGGAGAGACCATGGATTGCCTTTATGCATTATCCATGCACTGCAGTGCAAACATAGCATGCATACATACAGTCTGTGGCTTCACTATAAAGCGACCACACTGTATTACTTTACCTTTAACAGGCAAGTAAAAACACAAAAGCACAGTTTTGGCTCTCAGAGATGACTGGATGCGGAGAAACAGCCAAAATTAAAGATTATGTTGTGTTACTGATGAACATTTAACTTAACTTTTGATTTGTGTGGATGCTTGACAGAGGTGCATTAGCCCAATGTGATATTCAGGGTCTTTATGTACTCAAGTACAGGGAAGGAATGCAAGGAGAGGATAGTTTGGGAAACAACAGTTGAGCACATGGCCGACTTCTTGATTTAACTTCACAATCCTAGTGTAAGCAGTTGTTTGAGATAACCATCTCCCAATTAAACTTTTCCCATAGCCAAAAGTTGCATAATCATCCTGAGAAGCCAGAGTATATTGTGACATGTATTTCATAACGCAATGCATCTGTGAAAATAAAAAAATTCCACATTTTTCTTCTAATTACTTTGACCATTTTGCCATATACTCTGAACATAAAAATAAGTGCATACAAAATGTTAGCAAGCCATGTCAACCAACTGCTAAGATATTAATCTTTTTATTCATAACTAACCACTTTTGATATGGTTTATATTGCTCCCGAATTTTTAATTTGAGCTTAATATGCATATACAAAGAAATTGTGCAGGCAATCCATAATTTAAATTTTCAGTTATGGAATGTAATTTTACTGGGTCTATTTAATATTCTTTGTGTACAATCTTTTTGAAATCTATAATTCACAAAGTTCTCCTGAAATTTTCAAGCTCATTATAAACTACGTCCCAGGAGCATTTTCAAAACAAAAATGTAAAAAGGGAAACTGAAAAATTGAGTTTAAGACTCAATGCAGTGAAATACTTAAATACTACAGAACCAATTAAATATAATTTGTAGCTTTCAAATTATTTATACTGAAGAACGGATTAGTAGCATGAAAATGTCCACATTTTTTGCCGAATTTCACCGCCTTAACGCTCCAGTTCTTTTCTTTGCCCCGAGCACAGAATGAAATGCTGCATTTTTAGGTTTTATTTCAGCAGTTTGAGAATAATAAGCGCAGACACAATTGGCGGGTTGATAATCGCTTATTTTACATCTTATTCGTGCACTTGGTTTTTAAACTATTGGATTTTAAACCTTCTAGTGATTGGTTTACGACAAAAACATGGGGCGGGGAAAATATGTTTCTCCGGCAGACCTGGCTACGAGTGGCAAATGATTTAAATGATCTATAGCGGCGTAAAGATTAAAGGGAATATTACAGATGGGTATGTACCGCAGTATCTAACGTGCTAGCCCTGTGACAATGATCGCAATTGTTAAGTTACCCTAATATTCTAAGAACATTATGTTGCTCCAGTGCTTGTAACCTACAATTGTGGCGGCAAGCGTTTGTTTTCGGATACTGCGCACTAAAGGTTTAGGCCCTAGTAGCTGTAATAACAAACAGGCTGATACCTTAATTGCTTCTTGCAAGGAAAAGAAACTATTACTGACTTAAATAAAGTGTTAGTAAGTGTACAAGTAAGTTTAAGCAGCACAGAACATATAAGTTAGGCAGTGCACTGAAAGGTAACTTTACAGCAGACGAAATGGGAGACGCTGACAGGAAACAGTTCAATATGTTGTAAACATAGGAAATGCGTAGTATTATAAAGACAGCATTTGAGAATGATATTTTATAAACCCTGAGAGCACAGATAATTATATGTGAATATCTAGTTTTGCTGATACTTCTCGTAGGGCAACAAACTTGCTAATGTGAAGATTAACCTCACCTTGTTACAATGAAAAATAGCGCGCAATGTGCATATTAAACATTATGCAGATATAAATAGGTACTCGGGTGAAGATTGCGTATGTTATAAAAAACTTCAATACATGATGCAGTATATAATAGTTTTACTTGTACACCTCAATTTTCTAAGAAAATACTTTAATAATTGCAGGAAGATACATTTTAATTAATATATATATATATATATATATATATATATATATATATATATATATATATATACATATACACATATATTGTTGATGTTGAACAATATAACCAATGCTGTATTCTGATTTAAATACTAATTTATGAAGTTACAAATTCACTTAAATTAAATTGTAAAAGAAACATGATCATTTTTGTACAACTTTTCTATTTGTACATTAGAAATAATAGTTTAATAACAAAGACAGAATTAATAAACTAATACTTGTTGGCTTTAATAACTGCCTCACACCTTTTCTTCATAGAAGTAACCAAGTTCTTGCATTCCTCTGAGCTGATTTTATTCCATTCTTCTTCCAAAATACGTTTAAGCTCTCGTTTAGACGTGACTCTGCTTTTGCAGACTTGTTCCTTCAAACTTCACCACAAATGCTTGATGGGATTCAAGTCTGGGTTCTGAGCAGGTGTTTGTAGCAGTTTGGGTAGATTCCACTAGATTTGACTTGCTCAAAGCCTACTGTATTCCCATATTCCCCTTGTAACTATAAGAAAATTAGTAATAAGATAATTTGTACAAATACTTATCTTTATTAACATGAAGTAGATGGAGGAATAAGTGTTTTTAAGAATAGTTTGTGCAGGAGTAGAGAAAGTCATGTGAGTGTAACACATCAGATTTTTTTGTGGAGAATGTTACTAACTGTGCATAATCTCAATGTAAAGCAGTTGTGGTTAGATGTAATAGAATGAGAGCTCAGCAAGAGGCATGTCATTTGTTTAATTAGGTGAATCTAGACAGAACATAACCCAGCCCATAATGTCAAAAATTATGAAATTGAATGAAACAGGAACCTGAAGAACAATAGGGTATGTGGAAGACCACACTGAATGATAAAAATGCTCTTAATCTGTTTCTGTCTTTCCAAGAAAATCTACATGTATGCCTAAGACAAATAGCAAGGGATTGCACTGGTTGATAAAATTCAACTTTTTAAATTTTCAAGCACCAAAATGAGTTATCCTTATGTATTTTGGTGTGCTGAACACGAATCTGGCATTGGCTTTTCACAGCACAGCTAAGGTTTTGGGGACCCCCTGCAAATAAATGTTGGGGGCCCTACTTACTAATAAAGCTTAAAAATTGAGAGGTTAAAATATTACACATTTACTCACATAGGATAAGTTTTAAAATAACACACTCTGATTACCAACACTAATGGTTATTTTTCCTAAATAAACAATATGCACTCGCTAAACACATAATGCACATGGAACAAAATCGTTACCTGTCAACATCCTTGGTAACTCAGGTACTAACGAAGCAAACATACATTTGTGGTGCCTCAGATATCGTTCAGAAGCAATAACACTCAACAACTGGTTAGAACAACAACACATTGATTTGTGTTTATACCTATGACCAACTTATAAAATAATCCAATTTATGGGCCAATCGACTACATGTTCGAATAGGTACTAGTCGTACTTAATATGTAGTTTGTTTTTTAAAAATAATCCTATTAATAAGATTGTACAAAAATCTTAAAATACAGGGTGTTAGGGGTCTGAGCATGCAGACTTTAACAGCTACTTCTTGACGTTAAGTTGAAACATAATTTCCTCTATAATTTTCTTATATAGTGTATGGTTACATAAATAAAAAATCTGATGTGTTGCACTCACATGACTTTCTCTACTCTTGAACTAATCATTCTTACAAACTCTTATTCCTATATCTTCTTCGTGTTAGTTGAGATAAACATTTGTACAAATTATCTTATTGCTTATTTCCTTGTAGGTACAAGGGGAATATGGGAATACAGTAGGCTTTGAGCGATAGTCAAATGTTTTAAAGCTTTCAAACTCCGTTCTGTTTGCACAGTTAACATATAAAAAAATGAATAATGATGTTCCATTTGACAGAAGTATATAAGTTCTCCAAAACTTACACAAATAACAAGGCATATCTCCGAAATGGTTCATTGTACAAAAAAAAAAAAACTATTTAGACATAAATTGTGTATTTTAGCAAGATCTACATTTTTTATAGTAAGATTTGGTCTATCTCTTATGGTTTACCAGTTATTCAAAAACCATCCAGAGTAAACAGGACTACATAAGCTATAGCCAGAAAATTCAAGATATACATTTCATTTGTCATAAAAATATCTTAAACATGTGACATTTTAACCAAAATCGTTAGCCATTTTCAAGAAAATCAAAATTTTCAAAAAATGTGCCATGTAAAGGGTAGTTTAGGGTGAAGCAATTTACTTCAAAATCTTCATGTCACATCCTTGAAAGACATTAAACCAGCTTTGGTTTTTAACCAACTTTTTGTTTTTGAGTTATGCTTTCCACAGACTGACAGACATATACATATAAACACACACAGACCTTTTTCTAAAAATGCCTTTTGTGGATTCAGGGGGGCACGAAACATATATTTTTGGAGAAATCTCAACATTAAATTTTTGGGTGGAATACAATACTTCCTCTACTTTACTAAATGTGGTAGAGAAAATAAAAATCTGATGTGTTGCACTCACATGACTTTCTCTATTCTTGTACTAATAATTTTTACAAACTCTTATTTCTTTATCTTCTTCATGTTAGTCAAAATAAACATTTGCAGAAATTATCTTATTACTAATTTTTTTGTAGGTATAAGGGGAATATGGAAGTGAGTGAGTGTTGTTTAAGGGCCCGTCAACAACTTAGTCATTTGAGCCCCAAGTCAGAACGTAAAAATAGGAAAAGCTCACAAGTTTAAAAGTTCAAATATAAAGTGGAAGGCTAAAAAGGTGAAAGTTAAAATGTGTAAAGCGTTAAAAATGTGGAACATAAAAACGTGAAAATTAAAACAGTTAAAATGGAAAATGCTAAAATGAGGATAGTGCTAAAACACATCATCGCCAAAGCCTAAAATAACCAAAGGCTAAAACAAGTTAAACATGCTGTGCAAACCCTATGTTTGCGACAAACCGCAGTGCATTATCCACAGCAACTGGGTCATCGCCCAAAACAGAATGCAGCGTAACCCCCAGACCATGGACTGCCGCTCTTGAAAATAACGCAGACAATCTAGGAAGACATGCGACACAGAGTTGAACGTCGCACGTCGGACACATTGGGGCTGGGTCGCCACGTAACATGTTCATGAGTGGTGCAGGTGTGACCTATTCTTAAGTGTGTTAAAAGAACTTCCGGCCTCCGAGAGTCCCTGCAAGATGTTAGTCAGGGATCTACAGTGTCTTTGATCGTCTGCAATTGAGTACCAGTTAATGTCTATGAAGATTGCTGCCAAACAGAAAAAAAGATGGCAATGGAAGTACCGCTGCACATCTCTAGGAGACAGTGTCTGTGTGGATAACTCTGGCAAACGGCATGCAGACTTGGCAGCCGCATCTGCCTCCTCATTGTCGGTAATACCCACATGGCCTGGGGTCCATGTAAAAACGAACTGGTATGCTCGAGATAATTGTGATGGGAGTGTCTGTATTTTGAGAATCGGTGCCAAGTTGCCAATAAACTGTTGCAGTGCCTGAAGAGCGCTCAGGGAGTTGCAACAGATAATAAAATGTCGAGGAGCTGAACATGCAATGAAACCAGTTTTCTAGGCTGGTCTTGTTTGTCTTTTTCACTTGTCGTAGATGTGAATGCATGCATGATAGCAATAGTTGTATTAGTAAACAGAGCATTCACTTCTTCAGTCTTTCTCTGTTACCAGACTGTAGATAATGTATTCAATAATGTTCAATTGTCTCCTGTACCTATCACTATAGATGAATTTGAATTGCATGTTTTCGTTTGTCATTGAATCTACCATCATACTAAATCTCTGCACTCATACCTCTAACACCCTGTATAATTGTTTGGCTATTTAGTGGCATAAGTGATAGATTAAGACAGTTGTTGATTACTGTTGATGCTATTTTTACCTCCTTGCATGAAATTTGCATAGAGAAGGGAGCTTATGCAAATGAATAGACATAATGCCACGAGCAACGTTTGTGGACACCTTGGAGAACCTTTCTCTGAAGGCACTGGGACACTCCATCTGGATACTGGGTCTGAACCTGGCCATGTCGACACAGAAGAACAAGATAGATGTTGCTGAAGAGACTTGCCAACAGCTGCATAAGAAACTGAAAAACACCATTCCTCCACGACTGGCAGACGTGGTCACAGCTAGTCTGTTGCAGTATTTCCATCGAGTATGGAGACGGGCAAGGTGCAACAAGGAAACTCTACGCATACGCTACAAACTGGTAATTTGATGAGACATTTCTTTTGTTCTCTTGCTTGTATGTTTTAAGAGTGTATAGCATTTGTCATTAATAGTTGACTGTTACTATATGAATGACAAATGGGGTCCTGTATTGACAGGTGAAGGCAGTGCTGCACCCATCGGTGACGGAGCTGGACCTCAGTGACCTACATCCTGGTATAGTGCAAGCAATACTCAGCTGGCTTCCAAGTCTCCCAAAGCTCCGAGTGCTTCATTTGGGTTGTTTTGTGGAACACTGGTTAGGGCTCGGCCCCATGCCAGCTTTGGAAACTGTGATATTCTCTAGTTACTGTGATGACGAGTTTCTGGTGGACCTGGCAAAATGTGCTCCCAATCTTCGCCACCTGGACATTCACAACTCGGGGCTGGTCACCCAGGGAAGCTGTCAGGCACTCTGGCAATTACAGCATCTGGAGAATCTGGACATTAGCGGGTGTGCAATCACATTAGGCGATGTCTTTCACTCTAGCAGCAGGAAGAGGCACTGGGTATGTGTTATCGTAGCTATTGGTAGCACATTCAGGTTTCTTCTTTTTCTTCTTCTTCTTCTTTTTTATAGGATAATTTTTGGTTCATTTCCCCTTTTATTCCTCGGATAAGTTGTCAATCCATCTTCTAGTGGGTCTTCTTTTCCTTTTCCCATCTACAGGTCAGCCTTCTTTGGCTCTGTTTGCTAGGCGGTTATTTCCCAATCTGTCCTCTCCAGTATTTCTGTCACTCATTAATAAATTTGTTATATTCTATATTTGGCAGATTTATTCACCATTGAAAAAAACTGATGTGTTGCACTCACATGACTTTCTCTACTCTCTCTTGTGCAAACTATTTTTAAAAACACTTATTCTTCTGTTACCTCAAGTTAATCAAGATAAACATTTGTAGAAACAATTTTATTACAATTTCATTATACAGAGAGATCCAAATATATGTGAACCGTATGCAGTGTTTTTCCACTGCGAATGCAGAAATACGATAACAACAGCTGATATACACAAGGTCACAAGCATCACTTGTTTTTCTCTGCTCACAATCAGTATTGAGTTGACATGATATCGTGCGGCTGCATTATTACCAGTGTGCTTTATTATTTAGTCCTGTACTTAGTCAAGTGTATTTTGGCTCAGCATTTGTTTCCTACTGCACAGCGTGTATTTAATATTATTTTTTTTGAGTCAACAGTTGTCGCCCTTACATATGTGAATACAGTTTGCCCCCTTTTTTTAGAGAATTAACTGACAGGGAGTGTGATTTTGCCTTTTTTCAATAAGATTGCAATAGCTCATACAGCCAGTCTTTCTATGAGAACAATTGAAGCCGTGTTTCAGAACAGAATTATTAGTAGAGATTTGTGGCCCCCTCTGTCCCCAGACCTAACCTCCTGCAATGTCTATCTCTGGGGTAACTTAAAGCATAAAGTGTACAAGACAAACCAACACACCCTGCAAGAATTAAAACAAAATACCCGCCAGGAAATTGCCAGCATTTCTCAACGTGAACTACAGCGAGTGATGAATAATTTTCTAAAGAGGTGTCAAAATGTATGGACAACGATGGTGGCCAGTTTCAGCATCTGCTATAATTATATTGGTAAGTAAAACCTTTAAAAGTAGTTTTAAAAATGCTGTATGGTTTTATCCACGCTGTTCCATGACAGCGGTTGTCAGCGACGAGCGCAGAGGACCCGTACAGACAAAACACAGCGCAGCCAGTTCACAGTCTTTTGGATCACCTGTTAGATACAGTGAGAATAAAGGAATACAGTAAGCTTAAGTGATAGTCATATGTTTTAAGAACTGGTCACTATATGATGGCTTTGAAATTGCATTCTCTCTTCATGAGCTGGTGATAAAAATACAAATAATCATCCTGATGATGGGAGAGATGTACACTCCCGAAACGTTGATGGCTATGCATCACTACGCCTGGCTAGAAGCCCGAGAACACCTTGAATATGTTCGTCGCCAGGAAAGCTTCAAATCATATATTACAAATAATTACTTTCTGTTTGATTTCTCAGGGGTCTCCGTCTAGGGGATATGTGAATGGCAACCACAAGGTACCCAAGCTGAGCAGAACATTACTTCCACTTACTGGTGTTTCGCTCCTCACTGTAACTTTCCTATCTGACCTTACCTTGGTCATCTCTTGTTCTCTTCCGACCCCGATGCTATTAGGGTTCCTGAGGGCTAGGGAGTCTTTATTTTTCCAACCTCTCCATTTCTCTAATTTTTCTATAAAACCTTAACCCCTAACATGCTGACCTGTCATGGCATGTAATACGTCTTCTGATTGGTAATCAGAGGATATGGTCGGTGAATTTATTTTGATAATTCTCCTGGTCAGGTCGGTGAGACCCGTAAACCAACGACAGGTGTGGTCCCCCAGACATTCTGGGGGTTGTGAGAGAGCGATGTGACCGCCAAAACATAAAAATATGGTGCTCTCTAAAAAACGGTTACTATTACTGCTATTGCTCTCTTTTTTATGAAATATGACTCGAGGGGTAAAATGTTCCGGAGTTAAAATAGTCCCCCATTCGGATCTCCGGGCGGGGACTACTTCTCGAGAACCAAAACATTATATTAATAGAAGATCTAACATCAGACTTCTACAATGGAATGCGGGTGGACTACCAAACATTCAAACAGTAATTCCTGAGTATCCTCAAAAAACAGCAGTTGCAACCTTCAGGTTGATTACAGGACATGATTGTCTGGCAAAACATTTAAACAGAATTGGGATATATTCTTCACCACTCTGTCCTCTATGTGATCTGCAAGAGGAAATGGATCGAGACCACCTTCAAATATGCCCGGCCACTTCTAGTGCCCCATCCATCAGTGAAAAATATTGGAGAGCAAGAGGATTAATGACTTCATTGTGAGAAATCCAGCATTAGCTAACAACAACAACTTTCTGTTTGAGAAAAGTATAAGTATTTGAAAATTCATACCAATAATAAGAAATACCTCGAAAACAGTTATCTTTGCAAAAAAAAAAAAAAAAAAAAAAAAAAAATACCAAACAAAATTTCACATAAATTTTGTATTTTAACAAGATCAGCATTTTTGTATAGTTAGATTGTACCTATCTGTTACAGTTTACCAGTATGTAAGAGCCATTCAGAATGAAGACGGCTTCAGAGGATGTGTCAGATAATTCAAGATATACATTGCATTTGTCATGAAAATAACTTAAACATGGTACTTTAATCAAAATTGCTGGGGAAATCTCAATATCAAAATGTTGAGTAAAATGCAGACCTTCCCCTACTTAGTATACAGGGTGAGAGGGAAGTGTGCCTGATAGAAGCATTACAAACTAACAAGTCAAATGGCAGTTCGTTCTTTGATCAGCCAATTTTGAAAAAATAAATGGTTATTGTTCCAAATTGGATGTGTAATTCCACAGGAATGTACGAAGATAACAGTTTGTTACTTGTAAGATGCGTAGAGTAACTTATTTCTCACACAGCTTCAGTAGTAATTATGCGACATCACACAGGGCTTCAAAATAATTAATCACTTAAAAGATGTGAAGGAATACTCCAAGCAGCTTTTCCACACGTGCAGTAAGTAGACAACATTGCATAGAGGTTGGTCAGGGAATTGACCTGGTTTATGGATGTAAACAGGTCTGGCACTTTGGCTTTCGCTTTAATGTGTTGGAAGCTAACGCTTGTGATTGATTTGTTTGTGTTCTCAAGAAACACTGTTACTGTGTTTGTTTATGTACTGAGCTAGGGAAAGTGACACCCACACAATCTGCAGTGTTGCCAGCTTGTTTTTGAGAAAACTAAAATACCTCCATAGGAAATGGTCAGAGACAGAAACATAAGATACAATGTAAGATGTGTTCCAAATATCAATATCTATCACTGGTTTAAATTAATGTAATGACTTTCCTTCCACCCAGTATGTAATGAAGTAAAAATTACAAGGTATGTCAACAAAACGTACAGCCCATACAATGTATATTTACCAAGATTTAACACATTTAATTTACAGGAGAGGTATTATTGTGAGATCATGTGCAATAATTTGTTTTATACTCCTATTTTCTTAAGTTCTTTTTATTCCAGTTAAATTTAAAACAGTTGGTAAAGTTCTGAAAGGCCAAACAATGAACACATAAAACACTTTATCGGACCCTAATGACCTAGTTGTCAACGGGCCCTTAAACCCATCTCACACACAAAACACTTTATACAGGGTGCAAGAGGAATATACAGGTAATTGGTACGTTAGTATGTCTTCATTTTGGTGTCTTAGTTGTTTTTTCTTGTTGTGTAGCAGTTTTCCCATCAGAACAAACACTGTCAGTAAAATTTACAACCGGATGTTTTTTGCATGGTTGCAACTGTGCTGCAAAATGAACAATGCCCATGACTAAACTATCCATTTTTCTTTACACCTCAATATGCAACACACTGGACTAGATAATGTGAGATCATTGACCTTCAGAAAGCATTCAAACTCAGCTCTGATATAGTTTTCGTTCTACCCACTGTGCATCATGTTTTCTGTAGCACACCTACGTGGCAGTATTAACCAACCTGAAAACAAACTACTCTTAATAAGTAAAATTATAAGTATGCAAATGAAAAAACCTGATGTGTTGCACTCACATGACTTTCTACTCTTGTACTAACCATTCCTACAAACTCTTATTCTTCTATCTTCTTTTGTTGCAATAAAATTTGCAGGAATTATCTTATTGCTCGTTTTCTTGCACATGCAAAGGGAATATGGGAATACAGTAGACTTCGAGTGATAGTCAAATCTTTTAAAGCTTTCAAACTCTGTTCTCTTTGCACGATTAACATATAAAAAAATAGCATTGTTCCATTTGACAGAAGTGTAAGTTCTCCAAAACTACACAAATAAGAAATATCTCTGAAATGGTTCACTCTACAAAAAATGTATTCAAACTTAAACTGTGTGTTTTAGCAAGAGGTACATTTTTTGTAGATAAAATATCACCTTCAAATGTGCCTGGCCACTTCTAGCACCCTTCCCATCCATCAGTGAAAAATATTAGAGAGCAAGAGGATTAATGACTTTTATCAGAAATCCAGCATTAGCCAACAGCATCACATTTTTTGTATAGTAAGATTTGGTCAATCTCTTACGGTTTACTAGTTATGCAGAAGTCATCCAGAGTAGACAGGACTACATGGGCTATAGTCAGAAAATTCAAGATATACATTTAATTTTTCATAAAAATCTCAAACATATGGCATTTTAATCAAAATGCCATTTTTAAGAAAATCAAAATTTTCGAAAAATTTTCCATGTAAAGGGTAGTTTAGGGTGGAGGAATTTTCTTCAAAATCTTTGTGTCATATCCTTGAAAGACATTAAGCTTAAATACCAACTTTGGTTTTTAACAGACTTTGTTCTTGAGTTATGCTGTCCACAGACTGACACACACACACACACATACCTTTTTCTAAAAATGCTTTTTTTGGATTCAGGGGATCTCAAAACATATATTTCTGGTGAAATCTCGACATTGAATTTTTGGGTGGAATACAATAATTGCTGTTCTTTACATAGTAGAGAAAGTAAAAAGGATATTGATGTAGCCGTACTCAATCACTAGTACAAATATGCTTGTAACAGCCTGGATAATTAACAGCAATTTGCTTCTGTAGCCATTGACTCAGAGTTGTGTAACTGTTTAGTTCTTCATCTCTACATGCTGTAGGGTTTTATCCCCATAGAGCTAAGTCCCTTTTCATAAAAACAGTCTGTGGCCAGGGATGATTGCATTGTAGTTCTGGTTGTCAGTGCGTTGAATTTTGTTGAATACAGTATGGATTTATATAAGTAAAGACTAGTAGTGTCAGTATTTGTGCAAGACTGATTGTATGTAAGATGATCTAGGTACCTGTTTGTTGGTTGCAGGGAGGCAGTGTTGGGAAGGGAGCATTATCATTACTGCGCTCCTTTGGCGTACATAGAGAGAATGATACAGGCCGACTGTCCTCCACGCTACGTAAACTAACATGCACAGGACGGGAACTCTTGTGCCACTTGGCAAATGCTCACCTCCCCAACCTTGAGGAGCTTGAGGTGAAGGACGTATCAGACAACGTGCTTCCAGGAGAGTGTCCTGGCTTCAAATGCATCACTACTCTTAGGCTGAGGGACTCTCGTTTTGTGAGGCAGCTCTTTGAAGTTTTGGGGCATCATCTGGTGGAATTGGAGCTCGACAAAGTTGTGTTTGTGCAGCTCAGGTGATTGGAGTTGCTCTGTTAAAACTGCAAACTAAGCATGTATTTGTTACTAGACTTTTTTATTTGTCATATTTGAATCCACCATGATATGAAATGTGTGTACTTATACCCCTAACACCCTGTATATAGGTTGGTACCTGTTTCTAATTTTGACCACTTATGATGTACATATATTTGTTGCAGTGTGTTGTTGAGATGTTGCCGTATCATGCGATATCTCACCCTCTCCAACTGCATCACACGCCCAGAGAGCGAGTACGATGGAGACGACTGGCAATCTCTGGAGTATTTAAGTTTAAACTTCTCAAAGTTAAAAGGCATTGATTGCTGCAGGGTGCCATCACAAATATTCAGACATGTCTGTACTCTGGAACTGAAAACTAGCAAGACAGATCAGCTGAGACAAGTCTTGGAGAGATTTCAAGAGGACGAGGTAAAGCATTGCAGCTGTTTTTTATCAATGAGCGATGAGATCTTTGTTGCAGAATTGTATATAACAAGCAACAGATTTAAAAAAATTCAAAACAAAATGGCAAAGGCTAAGATTTTCAACAAAGTTTTTCCTTTTAATCACCTCTGACTCAAAGTATAAATAGCATCACTTTCACAACAGTCTAATTTTTTTTAACATGTATTTATATCCATGTATATACATTTTGCGTTATTTCTTCTCCGCACAGTCACTAGTACATGGTTTATTCTTTCTTCTTGTTGTCTATTTAGGAGAGTTAATGCATGTTTTATTTTTTCTTCAGATAACACCGCACAATTATGTGTCTTCAATATACGATACTTTGATCGTAACTCTCTTGTAAAAGATGAACTATTTATTTCCCGAGGTCATTGAGCCTAGCAATGATTGTTTTTCGTTTGTTTTTCCCACAATTTATACTTCTAATCATTGTTGGCCATGCTCCATATTACCATACTGAAATATTTTGGAAGCAACAAGAAAACTCACAAAAATAAAATGTATCATATATGTAAAAAAATCTGATGTGTTGCACTCACATGACTTTCTCTAATCTTGTACGAACCATTCTTACAAACTCTTATTCCTATATCTTCTTCATGTTAGTTAAGACAAACATTTGTACAAATTGTCTTATTGCTTTCGTGCACAAAAAACTTGCAACATTACTAAGATAAGTGAAGTTTTTAGTTTCTAATTTGTTCTTACTTTAGAATCTTGTTGCTTCACTGTTAATAGCTTCAATTTCTTTAATTGTCTTATTGCTTATTTCCTTGTAGGTACAAGGGGAATATGAGAATACAGTAGGCTTTGAGCGATAGTCAAATCTTTTAAAGCTTTGAGATCCCATTCTCTTTGCACACTTAACATATAAAAAAAAATTAGCAATAATGTTCCATTTCATGAAAGTTTTAAGTTTTCCGAAACTGATACAAATAGCAAGGAATATATCTGAAATTGTTCACTCTACAAAAAAAAATTATTTAGACATAAATTGTATGGTAATTATTATTTATTTATGCCAACAAACTTACTGTCTGTGTTTTTAAACACACAAGCCGTGTGTGGGCAAAGTTTGAGAGGTAGAACTGGAAGGTAAGCGGAAGGTCTGTGGTTCAAATCCCAGTTGTGGCATTGAATTTTTAAGTTCTAGTTCTACCTCTCATAAATTGTATGTTTTAGCAAGATCTACATTTTTGTATAATAAGACTGTTCATCTCCAATGGATTCCAGCACACTGTGGAGTCATGGGGAACGAAGCTGCAGACTCACTTGCAAAGAAAGGCACAACAATAAAACAAAAGTCTAAATTCAATTTCTCATATTCCTCAATAAAACGCTTGATCGTTAAAAAATTTTCTCATTCATACCTACAAGAAATAGAAACAAATGCCAAAGATAAAAAATGGATTACACTACTTTCCAATCCAGATATAATCCCCCAGAGACCAAGGAAAACAGCTGTTGCAGCCTTCCGACTATTGACAAATCATGACTGCTTGGCAAGTCATCTCTACAGAATAGGTATCTCAGCCTCACCAATATGTGTCCTGTGTAACTATCCAGCAGAAATGAACGAAGACCACTTGAAGACCTGTGAAGCATTAAGATCAGAAGAAACTACAGTTCAAAAGTATTGGAAAGCACGAATGCTAATGGCTTCATTGCCAGATGCAAGGCACTAGAAAACAACAACAACAACAACAATTTTGTATAGTAAGATTTTGTCTATTTCTTACAGTTTATGAATTATTCAAAAACCATCCAGAGTAAACAGGACTACATAGGCTCTAGCCAGAAAATTCAAAATATACATTTCATTTGTCGTACAAATATCTTAAACATATGACATTTTAATCAAAATCGTTCGAGCCATTTTCAAGAAAATCAAAATTTTTCATGTAAAGGGTAGTCTAGGGTGGGGCTATTTTCTTCAAAATCTTTGTGATGCAGCCTTGAAAGATGTTAAACTTAAATACTAACACACACATACACACTCACACATTTTCTAAAAATGCTTTTTTGGATTCAGGGGCCTCAAAACATATATTTCCAGTAAAATCTTGACATCAAATTTTTGGGTGGAATACAATACGTCGTTCTACTTACCAGTAGAGAAAGTAAAAAATTGACATATTTTTGGTGCACATAAAGCAAACACAATAAATAGCAGGATGAATCATCTGTTCGTTTTTTCTAATTAAATATTTTGGACTTACAATTTCTGCTACAGCATTCTGTTTCTTGTGCTTTCTTACATTAGATTCACAGTAGGTTAATCTGTCAGCGCAAGATAAAGATGACAAAAATGTTATTTTACTGTAACCATTCCATTCCCCCCTCCCAAAAAGTTATATTTGTTTGAAAGATATGCATGGTAAATTATTGTTTCCTTTTGGTTACAGGTTCAGTTTCCGAAGCTAACCAAAGTGATACTCCTGTCATTAGAGGAAAACAGCTCACTTTATGACTTGATAAAATTGATACTGGAACAGTGTTGCACAGTGCACATGGTGATAACAAACTGTCTCTCAGAGAAGACTATCTGTGACCTACAGCAACATTTTACTGGAGTACACTTTGTCAAGGAAAAACTGCCACACAAAACTGGCTTTTAACTTGAATCTTTAAGACTACCAGTAACATAGTTAAAGGCAATGTCTTCCAGGTTTAGAGATCGTGGGAGTTTGCTTTCAGGGGTCCCAGGCTTCTAACTCACAGGTGGAAGGGGACTTGCTGTGGAGTACAACAGAAGGATAAGGAAAGGTGCAGGCGTTCATGAAGTACTGTTAATGCACCATGGATTCATGGCAGCTTTTGGTTAAATTTCACATTTTTTTGCTATTACCAGATATATTAATTACTTGCATATCATTTATTTGTATATAATTTGTACATATTAGTGATTTTAAATACCTTTCTCACTTAGTGCTATCATGTTAAGGATTTCATACTTGTACAACCTATTAAAATCACCCTCAGAATGTGTAGTGGTAGCATGTCTGCCAAGACGTTGCGAGATCAAATCTCAGTTAGGGTGAGTTATCCAGAAAAGGTTTTTTCTGAGGTTTTCCCTTATCCTGAAAGGACAAATGTCGGGTAACTAAGCTATATGGACCTTGGGCTCAGTTGAGCATCATTTCATCCCAATATGACATTGTGTTGGAGAACATTAAGTTGAAGTATTTTCAGTTTAATTCAGAAGCAAAAAAGAATTGTTTTTTTTTTTTTTTTTCATGGTATACTTGGGTTAACCACCCCTTGGGCATAAACTGTGAATCAATCCTAAGGAGGTTTTGGCTCTGCTGAGGAGCAGATGTATCAGTCACTCATCCAACCCTTGTGTTGGTCTTGGTGGCTCATGTGGTTAGGCGCTGGCCTACTGATCCCAAGGTTGCAGGTTCAAACCCTGCCCAAACCGACAGCTTTTAAGTGTGCTTAAAAAAAACAGCTAGATTTACTAGCATGTAAAAGAACTTGTTCAGGACGAAATTCTGGCACACTGGCAGTGCTGATATGGTTCTAGTAACTGATAGTGTCATTAACAAACAAAATAAAAAATATCCAACCACTTTCCATATCAGTTCTTCTTAACTATAGTTGCCGTCACAAATGAAGGTGGTTGTGCAGAAGGCAAATATTCAACGACGTCACAGTTATGTGTTTTCTAGCCAATTAGGCACAGTCTGTTTGAACGTGTGTGAGAGTACTTGCCTACAATTTAACAGTGAAATTATAATCGTTCCACCCTTAGATCTGCACTTGACGTAAACACAAACTGCCAGCAACTAACCCATGATGCTCCGAAACCAAAGCACACCACAAAATATAGTACCTTAAATATTGGCGATTATCTATGAGTTTTCAAGATGTATGATAACCCTGGTAAAGGCTACTTGAATGTAACACTACTCCTAAAACTCCCGAGTAAATATCGTTCTGTTGCATCATAAACACAAGGCATGAATCCATGTGGCATTTCTTTGTGTTAGTCGCAGCTAATACGAACACAGGTTATCGCGAAGGGATACAAGGTCCAGATGTAAGGCTGGGTGGAGTATAAATAATTCCGAGCAATAAGACCACTCCAATGTGCAATAGTAAGTTTGTTAAGAGTTCTGACGATGGCAGAAGCAAAAAAGTGTTGCATTATTCACAGTCAATCCAGAGAAATGGTGTATAATGTATAAAAATACTTCCTCAGAAAGATGGGAAACAGTTACAGTGCAACACTTCCCCTGCCTGCGCATTATGTCATTTATTGCCATCATTCCCAATGGCTGCTCTAAAACCAATCAAAGCCCCTTATAAACAGAGACAGTAATCACATGTTCAACTCAGCTATGACTGATATGATTATCTGTAAACTGACCAATGGGGTATTGCAGTGAAATTTTGGACTATTTGAAACAAGCACATAAGATACTGTCTTTAACTATTTAGGTGTGAACAGTAACAAATTGTGATGCATGGACCAACAGATCTGGCACTATTGAACTTTTGAACACTTGTATTTCGTTAGTTTCAAAACTTGTTCCAAAGATTGTATTGTATGTATAGGTGCATCCTTTTGTTATCATTTTTAATAAATTAGTACTTTTGTTTATCCTGCTGAGTGATTGAATTATTCCACAAAACTTGCCAGTTCCAGTCCTTTTCTAGACATTCTCAGGCTTGGAGGTGTAGTGATGAAGAGCCATTGATGCTATGGGAGTGCACATCTCCCATCCTGAGGATGATGAATCACTGACATGGGTGAAAAGACCAGTATATAGGTCAGCTAGTGCAGATCCGGTAGAAAACAGTAAATTACAGTTCAGTTCCTCTTGGAAACTGGCCTTAACATTGGAAATGAACTGACTCAGGAAGCACAGATTCTTACAAAATGAACAACCACCAGATTAGTAATGTTTTCTGCGAGGTCTGCCTTCCACTGTCCCAGCGGAAGTGATCCACATTTTTTACTGAGTTCGCACTAGCTGCTGCGGTGGACAGGTTTCAGGGTGGAAGAGAATTTATTACATTCCTTCCAATATGTGCTTCATAGAAACACTACAAACAAAAAAGTCTCATGGCACTTTGTTCTTTGTTCAGTTGAGCTTGAAAATATAAATGGTTTCTTTTCTAAATTGGATGCGTAATTCCACAAGAATGTACGCAGATAACAGTTTGTTACTTGTAAGATGCGTAGAATAACTTATTTATGACATAGCTGCGGTAGTAATTATGGGACATCACACCAGGTTTCAAAATAATTAATCACTTAAAAAAATTGAAGGAATACTCCGAGCTGCTCTTTCAGATGTGAAATAACTCGACAACATTGCATTGAGGTTGGTCAGGGAATTGGACCAGTTTCTGGATGTAAACAGGTTGGACACTTGCTGGGTCATGTTATGTTTTGGGGCTAATGATTCTGATTGGCCTACACTTAAACCGTAAACATGGAAGACCATGGCAGGGTATTTGTTTATGTTCTCAAGATGCACCACTACAGTGTTTGTTTATGTACTGACCTAGTGAAAGTGACATCCACACAATTAGCAGTGTTGCCAGCTTGTTTTTGACAAAACTAAAATATCTCCATAGGAAATGGTCAGAGACAAAAATGTAAGATACAAAATGTAGCGAGATCTATCACTGGTTTAAATTAATGTACTTCCCTTCCACCCAGTATATACTGGTCTTTTCACTCGTCATCCTGATGATGGGTGAGATGTGCACTCCCGAAACATTGATGACTCTTTATCACTACACCTGGCTTGAAGCCTGAAAACGTCCAAAATATGTTCGTCACTAGGAAAGCTTCAGATCTTATTGACAGTCCTTTGTATAGCGTGTTTTGCTTATTGCACACATCTACAGCTGGCTTCATTTAAATTATTTAATACTCCGAATGAACTTTTAATCACTCTAGCTTCACTTCTGTATCAAAAACTTCCTGGAAATATTCACTGCAGCACTACTGTGTAATGAGATTTTCTAATGTGACATCAAAACATAACAAACTTATTTATTTATGCCAACAAACTTACTTAAAAATTCAATGTCCAGTTCTACTTTTCAAACATTGCCCACACACGGCTTATGTGTTTAAAAACAACCAACAGTAAGTTTGTTGGCATAAATAAATAATAATTACCGTCTGAAGGTTATTTAATCCCGGGACATAAAGTACTTGCAATAGTAAGTCACCATTGGGGTAATTGTCTCTGATGTGAGACTGCCTTTGTGGTTTACCAGGAGAAATACGAACTGGTTTGAGGATTCAATGTCATTCTGGCAAGTTGTGACAGTAGCTTTAATGGTTAGAGCACCCACCTAGTAAGCAGAGGGTCTGTGGTTCAAATCCCAGCTGTGACATTGAATTTTTAAGTTCTAGTTCTACCTTTTATAACAAACTGTGTTTATTTTTATGTATAACTAGTTCTCCCAAAGAGACCATTGAACTAAAGTCTGTGCATCCTTAGTTGGTGATTGACATTTGAACTGGTGGAGACTACAGTGTTGTCACTTTTAGCACCAATGTCCATGTGGTGACCAAATGTGTAACACAAACCCAAATAATAACTGCTGTGACGGTCCACAAGAATTAGCAAAGACTGCACATGGTAACAGATCATAAAGGCTAAGGCAACAAATACTAGAAGAGAATGAAGATTCAATTTGAAATGTCTAAACACACTGATCGTCATATTTTATTCAATACTTTCAAATTGGCTGTGTCTGGCAGACGATAACATATGGAACAGACTATCAATAAACTCAGCTGCATGTTGGAAATATTGATTTGTGTAAACCGTGCTGCAACATGACATGGGACTTAGAAATATCCTGCTCTTCCATGCACTCAATCATTTTTTCCATGATTGTACAATGAAATGTGTAAATGAGAATTGAAAGTTTATCTGTATTAACAAGAGCTGGAGTTACAAGCTTTTGTAAAAATACTTTGCAGATAAGTGATTGGAAAAGTCATGTGAATGCAAGTAAAATGAGGCACTTTTAAATATGTGGTTCACTACAAGTTTGGAGAGATGAGAAAATGAAAGTTGATCCACTTGAATTGGATGCAGGATGGGATAGCCCCAGCTTTTGTGAGTAAACTGGTATCAGGTAGTGACTCTCCCACTTATCTGCAACAAATACTGTAAATTTTGACAACAGAATAATGAATTAATATTGATTGCAAACTTCCAACTTGCACCTCCCCCTGCCCTGAAAAAGTCTATCGATGCCCAAGCTTCTTATGATTGAAGAAAAGAAGCATTACTTGCAACCATGTTGTAATTTCAATAAGATAAACCAGATTGATAATACTTGCAGGTGTCCAAGATTATTACAATAATTTAGAAAATTTGTAAGGCTTCTGCAGGTATGGTAAATGGCAGCCAAAAACAAATATTTGGTTGTTTTCCAAAAAGCACACAGATTAATGTATTTTAAAATGTACCTAATTATTTTAAACGTTAATGATGGATTTTAGATTGCTTTCCAAGAAAAGTAAGTTAATAAAATTTTAACTTCCTTCTAAAATTTATTATTAAGTTTTGAATGAAGACTGATATTCTGAAGTGAAAAATGTATAATTGAAATGCCAGGACAGTAAAGCTCAACTAAATACCTAATCATAAATACGGCCCATTAAAAATTCCAAACCAAAGAATTCCCTAATAAAGTAATGGTGCACTCCATGTACTTTGCAATTCGTGCTTCCTAGTTGAAATGAAGTCAACACGCCTGCGTCATTTTTAAATGCCCGCCTTGGGATGTACCACGTGTGTCACAAAATTGGGGTAGCAGGTTGATCCAGCATTTACTGGAAATTTAGCACAGTTTTTCACACAGCATTGAAAAGCTCTGTAAAGAAGGCATTTTTAAATATTATAGCCATTTCTGTCTTTATTCAGATTTTCTTACGCAATGTAAAAATGTGCTGTAATTTATAAATGTTTATGCTTTGGTTGCAAAACCTTTTCTTTCTAATGATGGCGAAAATGCTCGTTAAATAGTATAACCTTATAAGTTTGTGAAAAAAGAAATGCAAAATATTAAAAATAAGAAGAAAATGCATGACAAGAGAAGCAAAACATTAACTGATAGTTCGAAACGCCAACAAATGAAGAAGCTTGATTCTCTCCTTCATAGCAGCAACTTAGGTCACCTTACACCGGGGATAAGCATATTAAAATCATTTTATATACCAGTGGACAAGGCCTAGGCATTATAGCGAAAAATTTCGGAAAATATTATCTTTCCTCCATTGTAAACTGGGCATGAATTAAGCTCC
Source organism: Tenodera sinensis (assembly GCA_030765045.1). Lineage (NCBI taxonomy): Eukaryota > Metazoa > Arthropoda > Insecta > Mantodea > Mantidae > Tenodera > Tenodera sinensis. The sequence goes on from CM060971.1 coordinate 118,452,255, forward strand.
TCGTTGGATGACTTTTTTCAAATTCTTACAAAGACCTTTAGAAGTTCCTATATTACAGTTCCATTCATTTTAATTTCTTGGTAACTGATTATAGCACCGTCTTTTTAATTTCCTGATAACTAATTATAACAAAGCGAATAAATTGTCTTTGACCACAGTTAGGAACGAATGTATTAAAATGAAGACACAGGACAGGTGAAATTTTAATGTGGTTGAAAATACTGGGGCATAATAGCATGTTAGTCTTTGTACAGAGCGAAGCACGTTGACATTTGCCGATAATAATAGCAACATAAGTATGCTACATCAACGCTGTAATGTTCTGCCTCTCAAACATGGCCATTATATAGTATTTGTTTTATAGTCTGTGCTGTACAGGACTTGTATTGGTTGGCAGTACTGATTGTTTACATGACGTGCCATGCATTCATATTGTTTGTGCGAGGTGTTCTGTGAAGAATTTGAAGTGCAGTTATTGCAAAACGAGTTTTTAGTATCTTTAGCTTTATATAGTATTTCTAAATAAAAATTTAAAATGCAGAATTTCTTTAGATTTGAGCTTCATGTTTTATTAAGGCGCTGTACGAGTAAGTATGCACAATACAGTATAAATGAGGTTAGGGTAAATGTTTAACATTTTGTTAGACTTTTGGACTGTAGCGTGGCGATTGGCATTAAAATTTATACTAGGAAGCCTTCATGAGTATTGTACGTTAAAATGCAAGTAGAACATCTCTGTGCACTCTATCCGTGATTGGTGCTATGATGTTGCTCCCCTACGAGGCCAACTTAGACGTTGAGTCTATACTATCATATATATATCGCTTATCTTGACGTAAAACATGATTACGTACCCACTAAATGTCCTTAGATGCTTATTTTTGTGATGAATGTAGAAAGTAAACCAAAATTTGGCTTTCATATTCTTTTTAGCCAGGCAGGTATCTGTTTAAGTACTGTGATGCAATTAATAGGTTATCCATTACCCACGGACTTAAATCTCCTTACTTAAAGCAGTAGATCTACTTAATATAACCATTAGAAAGCGAGAGAAAATTAAGTTCTCCTTTTAGTACAGGAGTATGTATTTTTCTTTCATATGTTGTAGGTCATGTTTAGAAACGTTCACTTTCCACTAATGCTTGTAGAAAGGTCGCCAAGGGGTTTGTGCAAAGAGAGCTCTGGCATAATAATTATCAATTCAAATTTTTTGAGAATGTCTAAACCAGACTTATACAAATTTTCCTTTTTATCCTTTTTTTAGGAGTACTTTTATAGTGACTGTTGCACACAAGTAAGTGATAAACAAACACTTAGAAGGAGCACAATAAACTGCTAAAAATGGGTGGCTCCAAGTCACACAAGAGAGAGCACAAAAGATATCAACAAGAGGAGAAGAAAGAAAAGAAATCTCCAAAATCAGTGAAGATACCTGAATTTGTAAGTATGTCGTTTTATTGAAGTTACTCAAATAAAACTTTTGGAGACACATTTGAACATGTGACATGAGAGACATGAGAAATTTTCTATGTGCAAAGGTCACCATTGCACATGTGCAAGCTGAAATGCCCAAAGACTATTAGCTCTATTGCTTCTTGCATGGCAGCCAACATGTACGGCTCTTCTTTAGATTAGGTTACTTGCCACTTGCCGGCCAGATTCTAAGTCCGAAGTTACTTACTGCACATGCGCTGACAGTGGTTTCAGAATCGCCACTAGGTTTCGCTGCATGAGCTGTCACTAGCAGACGATTTTCACATCTGCCAACATTGATTTTTACACTACACTACTTTTGGTTGCCAACACATTAAACACAAATGCACTTGCATCAAACCAATCCGTTTATTTATTTATTTATCCTTAAAAAGCCAACACATTAAACACAAATGCACTCGCGTCAAACCAATCCATTTATTTATTTATTTATTTATTTATTTATTTATTTATTTATCCTTAAAAAGCAGTAATACTTGATGCCTTAGTTTATTAAGTAAATGCATTCGGCTCTTCTTTAGAATAGGTGACTTATCACTTGCCGGCCAGATATTGTGTACATTAATTTGGTCACACAGATATATCGCTAGTGCGACTCCATACTATTGTTGTGGAAATTATTGTGTACATTATCATTATTGCCTTGTTACTGGGTCCATGAAATGCTGGCTCATTCTTTTTTTTTATTTATTTTATTTTTTATTTTATATTATTATTTATTATTATTACATTTATATTATATATAATATTATATATTATATTTATATTGTAATATCCTCCTCATGGGGTGTAGCACAGCATCACATTCCCTGCATAGCATTTGAGTTCTCAGCAGGCCCTCATCGTAAAGAAATTGCATACATTCCTCCTCATTATAGCGTAGAGGCACTAAATCTACTATGCTAATGAAGCGATCTGTTGCACTCTCACAACTTGCTTTAAAGAAGGTCACCAGCATACTGCTGGGTCCCGCTAAACCATTCAAACTTACTATTGGCAACAAACTCCTGGAGAAATTGTGCTGTTGGCAGCGCTAAATTAACACAGCAACTTTGGCAACTTTCGTGACCATTCATACACACTGCCGAGTTGGACTTAGCCGAAATTCTGAGCAAGTGCTCGCATCACCTAAACTAAAGAATATCCAACATTTACTTCATTTGTAATAACCGTAGCCGACTTCTGAAAATAAACCCCATACATCTGCACAACAGTTGGGTACTATCATCTGGAAACGAGTAGTAACTGCTCACTTTTGTAGGTTAAAAAATTAGGTTTACTGCCACTTCCCTGCATTCTTATTTATGAAGCAATTATGCTAATGCTTAAGAACATTATACCAGTAATACAGCATTTACAATGAATAATACTGTACGTAAACACAACACCCAAAAAATTCACATTTGTAAGCAGTCACAGTACTTCATTCTATCAGAAAAGTGTTCCACATTTGGGCACTAAATTGTTGTTGTTGTTGTTTTCTAGTGCCTTGCATCTGGCAATGAAGCCATTAGCATTCGTGCTTTCCAATACTTTTGAACTGTAGTTTCTTCTGATCTTAATGCTTCACAGGTCTTCAAGTGGTCTTCGTTCATTTCTGCTGGATTGTTACACAGGACACATATTGGTGAGGCTGAGATACCTATTCTGTACAGATGACTTGCTAAGCAGTCGTGATTTGTCAATAGTCGGAAGGCTGCTGGGCACTAAATTGTATTTTGACAAAAACAACAAAAGTTCAGTCCATTTACTTTTATCTCACTGTATCTTCTTCCAAAATTTTATTAAGAAAACACAGTTCTCTTTTGCTGGCGTTAACACAATCTACAGTGTTTCATGGTATTACAACTCACAACTGTTTTCTTCTCGAACCTCGACTCAGTCCTTTACTGCCTTTCTTCACTTTCTCCGTCTCTCATACGCTAACTCTGAAAATATAATCACTCATCACCCATTTATACTTCTTCACTTTGATGTGACATCCTTCACAATGACAGTACCATACATACACAGCTGCCTTACACTCACTAACACACTGACCGACTCATGTCTGTAACCGTCACTAACTCATTGTCTTATCTCCTTATATAAGAGGATGATGTAACATTGAACTTCTACAAACACACTGACTGCTGGACGGGTCTTGAATATTCCTGGTGTTGCCGTTCAATTGTTAGTCATGTGTCCACTCACGTGAGTGGTGTGGGGAAGCTTTACCTTGAGTGCCTTGGTTATGTGCTACGTCGGCGGGGTGGGGCAGTCTGGCCCCGACCATCCTTTGTTTTGTTGCCGCTGGCATCACAATATAACTTATCAAGCCACATCAATGAAATAAACAAGTAAACCATTTGAAATCATGTCTCAAGGCACGTCTGATTAATCACAGCTTTTATTCTATTAAGGATTATCACCAATTTAAGTGCAAACCGTAAAGCATTGATTAAACAGTGTGAGACAGAATATATGGTTATACCCCAAAAGGAAATCATTTATATAAATATTTATTGCAAATGTAATTTATTTTTCATGTTGGTAAGGATTAGTTGAGTAATGAAAACATGTTGCTATTTTTTAATTGTTACGAAAAATAGAATTGTTTAAAACCGTCATAAATGTTAAGTTTCATGTTTAAATTTAATATGTATAAATATAAGAACCATATATATGTAATGTTAAAAGTGTAGGGAGGATAGATAAAGATCGCTTCCCTAACATTACAGGAACTATTTAGCGAGGAAAGTATAAAATGAGTGCATACGCGCATGAATATAAAAGAGCGTCATGTAAAGAGACGCCAATTTTTTGTCAGTAGCGTCTCTGTGTTTGAAAGGTGAAGACGCATTTCTGTAACGTGCGTGGACTTGGGTCTGAGAGACTTTATAAAGTGAAAAGACTGTCAAGAAAATACAATTAGGTGCAACGTAAGTCAATTCAATTATAACAAGTGTAATAATTGACAAAAAAGTGTTAATAAAGTGATATATAGTGAAGTTACATCGAGTGTTCATTCATTTCACCCAGTACCACGCCCGGAGAGAAAGAAAAGTGTCCCATAGCTCAACGCAAAGTAATAATCTTTTAAAAACACAGCACCAAGTGCTTATAGTATGTTGTTAGTTTAGTGTGTTAAGACCCCACAGAGTCTGAATAGGTATAAAGCAGTGCACAGAGGTATTTTTACTTTCTCTACTACGTTTGGTAAGTAGAGAAGTATTGTATTCCACCCAAAAATTCGTTGTCGAGACTTCACCGGAAATATATGTTTTGAGGCCCCCTGAGTCCAAAAAAAGGCATTTTTAGAAAAAGGTCTGTGTGTCTGTCAGTCTGTGGGCAATATAACTCAAAAACGAAAAGTCGGTTAAAAGTCAAAGTTGGTATTTAAGCTTAATGTCTTTCAAGGATGCGACACAAAGATTTTGAAGGAAGTAGCCCCACCCTAAACTACCCTTTACCTGAAACATTTTTAGAAAATTTTTATTTTTTTAAAAATGGCTCTAACAATTTTGAGTAAAATGCCATCTGTTTAAGATATCTTTGTGGCAAATGAAATGTATACTTTGAATTTTCTGGCTATAGCCTATGAAAGCTGTTTACTCTGGATGACTTTTACATAACTGGTAAGCCACAAGTGATAGACCAAATCTTACTCTACAAAAAATGTAGATCTTGCTAAAACACACAATTTATGTCCAAATAAATTTGTTTGTAGAGTGAACCATTTCGGAGATATTCCTTGTTATTTCAATGAATTTTCAAAATCATAATTAGGACTACCAAATCTATTCACTTCACTATATTTCATTCATATTCTTGAGCGGCCCATTTTCTACATAATTACCATAATTTGTTATTGATCCAGTGGAATTGATTTGTACAAGGTATGTTCAATACTGGACACACCAAATAAACAAATCGTTAACGTTACACATTTTAGAAAACTTAAATGTTCGTGAAATGGAAGATCGTGATTCCTTTTATTTATATCTTAGCCATGCAAAGAGAACGGTAACATTTACAGAGGTACTTTTTAAACATGGTAAATGCTGAAAAGTTGTGCAGTTGTATATGGTTCAGAAAACCATGGGAGTGTCAGATTAGTATCTCCTTGACTTCTGTGCAGTGCTCGCCTGCATTATCAGCAGTGTTTTGTTTATGACACACAGATATTACCCCCACCATCAATTTGCATGATGTCACTCCCACAGATCCTAGTAAGGTCATACACATCTAAAAACCATTCTAAAAGTTTTATTTGGTGGTTAAGCCTAGTGTTTATTTATGAGCAAATTCTCTATGTGTAATGCAGTAGTTTTATTTTGCTTGTGTGGCAGATATATAGGAAATAAATATTTATAAATGACCACTATATGTGCTAAATTGTAATGTATTTATGATGAGATTACTGCAGAAAGTGTTTAATGCATAATATACTTATACATGTGTGGTCTGACTGTGCCATGAGGCAGTTTGCTTCTAGTTTACTCTGTGGAGATGAATTATAGTCTTAGGCGTGCACTGACACTCGTTTTGTTTTATGTACAGTTCCAAGATGCAGCAAAGCTGGATGCTTGGATTACTTGCAACTTAAACAAAATATGGAACGAGGTGCAAGAGCACAAAAGACAGAGGAAGACGAGCACCTCAAAAGAGGACATTCTGGTAAGTGTGTCTATATGCATGCCTTAGTTACTAACCCCTCTTCCTGTATTTGCCATTAAAATAATCACTTATAGCTATACACAATAAAACTGCAACTGTAATTGTTCTGATAAGAGCAGCTTCACAATAACTGAGACTGGAAACCAGAATAGAATAACAAAGCTAAATATATATATATAAAATGGGAGAGCAAAATACCTCCGAATGGGTTGCACAGATTTTTTTTCACTGGGCATGTGGAAACATGATAACTGACTGCTGCGTAAACAAGGTCCCGCTGCTGACATTTTGTTCGTCAGTGTTGAATTGACGGTGATGTGATGTTGTTTAGTTATTACAAGTGACTTACTATTTTGTTTTGTAATTAGTCACAAAGTGTATTATGGCTCAGTGTGTATTTATTTATGATATTTTAGTGTTAACTTCTGACTAAACTCCTAGACTTTAGCTGAAATTTGTACTGAAAATCATACACTTTGTTTGTGCAACAGTCTTAGACATTGGCTTGCTAGGCTATTTTAAAACTGTAGATAAAGGATCTGCCTCTGGCGCGGAGGACCCGGTACCAGCATAGGGATTTTATCCCCTCTGGGAGGTCTGGCACGGGGTGCACTTAGCCTTGTTAGGTCCCGGGGGAACCAATTGAGGAGCTACTTGATGGAGAAGTAGCGGCCCCAGGTCGAGAAGGCCGCAAGGGTTTGGGGCACTTACCACATCCCACCCTCCAGTACTGCACCCCACAATGATGCCTGTAGTGGGCAGAGGTGGGGGACGCAGCAGCTGGGCGGCAAGTCTTGGCCCTTCATGGGCTGTTGCACTAGGGGTTTTAGATAAAGGTTCTTTTTTCTCCTAATCCATCCATATCTTAGTGAATAAAATTACAATATAGTTGTTTGTTATATTTGTCATGTAGAATACCCTTAATATATGGCACATCTAATGGACAATCCAAAAGACTCTGAATCGACTGCATTGTGTTTTGCCTGTATGCTTCCTTGGCATTTGTTGCCAACTGTTGCTGTCATAGAACAGCACAGATGAAACTATAAAACATTTTTAAAACTGCTTTTAAAAGCTTTACTTACCAATGTTGTTAAAGGAGATGCTGAAACTGGTGCCTCTTTAGGAAACTATTCATCACTTGCCATAGTTATGTTGAGAAATGCTGTCAATTTCCTGGCAGATAGTTTGTTTTAATTCTTCTGGGGTGTGTGGGTTTGTCTTGTTCACTTTATGCTTTAAGTTACCCCAGAGATAGAAATCGCAGATCACCTGGAAATCTTTCTGCAAATCGCACTTTCACTTGGCGAGCTGACTGCGTTAACACATACGAATCATAAATAAATACATGATGTGCAGTAGATGAGCCTTAATACACTTTGTGACTAAGTGCAGGAAAAAATAATAAAGCACACTGGTAATAACTCAATCACACATCAGCTCAGCACTGCACTTTCAGAGCAGACAAACAAATCAACCGCATGACCTTGTGTACAGCAGCTGTGTTACCCTGTTTCCTGTGCACAGTGGAAAAACACCACACAGTGGTTCGGATGTTTTTGGGTCTCTGTAGTACTTTCCACCCTGTAATGTAACACATTTGTTGGTGGCTGTTTTAGAATCAGGGTTGTCAACGCGTGCAATAATTATGGGGGCATACGATAATTTGAATGTATGTACTCGTAGTTGTCAACCCGTACAATAATTATGGGATGTACGATAATTTCGATACTGGCAAAATATAATTTTCACTGGTTTGCCACACCAGCGAAATGAAATTAATTACAAATAGCGACACTACTTTTGCCTTCGTGGCCTGTGTCCACACCTCTGAGGCAACCATTTCATATCATACTAAGCCTTCTACCCTTTATCCTCTTGTTGCCAGTGTGCCCAGATGTGCTAATCTCAATAAAGAAGGCACTGTTCAGAAAATTGATGATCAATGGAGAAAACTCAGAATAAGTGATATTCCGTGTGAAATAGAGAACATGCCTGAACCTGGCAGTTCCTGGAGTGCTGTTAAACACATGTCACCTTGTGAAAATACTGGTTTCAAAGAACTGGCGGAGGTTGCATTATCAGTGATTTCATTGCCCCACAGAAACACTTCTTATGAAAGAGTTTTTGCTAAACTGGGTTTAATAAAAACCAAAATTAGAAACGGATTGGCGCTAGATACGGTAAATGTACTTATTTGGTCATCTCGGCTTATGAAAGAATGTGGTGGGTCCGAAAATCTGCAAGTCACAGAGATGATGTTAAGGTTTATCTCCACAACAAATTTGTATAATGCTGCAATGATGAACTTTCAGATGAATAGTGCAAGAAACATAAGTGCTAATGTTGTAATACTGATTGACATCATCAGTCTTGTAAGTGGGTACCATGAACATCCATAATATTACATTTTCATAAGTGTTATGCTGATATATTTATTGCTGTAGCATTTGGTTTATGATGTATGATAATTTTGAATCCAAATCTATAATTTTGAGTGGCTGGTACGATAATTTTACTTTTAAAGATTGGCAACCCTGTTTAGAATGCTTTGTCTCACTAACATTCAGATAGTTCTGCCACATCTTACCTTTAGCAGTTGACTGAAGAACTTGGTTTAATATGTTGCAGGTGAAACCAGAAACAGAAGAAGATGTCAGCAGTGAAGAAGAGGAAATGGAGGAAGCACTTCAACAGATACCAGAGGTTTCTGTTGCTGACACCACAAAACATGACAGTTTTCCAGCAAGAGCGAGTAGCATAGAGGAACACACAAGTTCTGTTAGTATCTGCATAACGTAGCTTTCATTAGTTGTTAATGGCATGTCCATACTTGCTAACGCTTTTAATTTGCCCATAAAATGTGCGAGAACAGAGACTGCTTTATGACTTTATGGCAAAGGAGGCATTCCTATGGCTTTGTGGGCAGATTCAGAACACAGACTTTCATCATAGACATGATAAAGCATTAAATTCTTTAGATCATAATTGTTAATTTATGCCAACCAACACACAAGATGTGTGTGGGCAGTGTTTGAGAGGTGGAATTGGGAATTAAATGCCATAGTTGGGATTTGAACCACAGATCTTCCACTTCACATGCAGCTGCTCTAACCATGAGCTGCCATGGCAACTTGCCAGTATGACATTAAATTCTCCAACTGATTTGTATTTTCCCGGTATACCACTAGGGAATCTCACATAGAGATAAGTAGCCCAAATACTTTATGTCCTGGGTTTAGTTAAATAACCTTTAGATGGTAATAGCATCTTGTTTTTTATGTCCAGGTCATGCAAAGAAAATGGAATTATAAAAACCATCACATAGCAACCAACTTTAAAACATTTGAGCATCATTCATTCACCATGATATATGACACTGCATTGGAAGACGTTATTAAGAATAAATCACTTACTCTACTCTGTTTCCATATTCCCATTATATTTACAAGAAAAAATGTAATAAAAAACCATTTCTACAAATGTTTACCTCAATTAAGACGAAATAAATAGAAGAATAAACATTTGTAACGACAGTTTGTTAACTGGCGGGTAGGGCTTGGTAATTTCAGCTATAATGGTAATGTGTTTCTATATGTTGTAGTCTAAAGATGCTGATTATGAGGAAGAAGAAGAAGTGGGAATAAAAGCTGTTGATGGAGAGAGACAGGAGGATGAGGAGGAAGAAGAGGAGATGGAGGATGAGGAGGAAGAAGAACAGGAGATGGAGGATGATAAGGTGTCAGACCAAGAGCAGAGTGATGCCACAGAGGCAGATAACAGTGAAGACGTCTCTCAGGAAGCTTTGGCCGAGCAGTTTGCTCCTTCAGAAACTACACAGTCTACAGATAGCACAGAGTCGGTAAGTAACAGTTCCTTCTTTCACATTTCATGAATGCTAGGGCTGGAACTAAAACAATGTGAAGTTACTGTATTATTTAGGCGGGCACTCAGAGCAATGTCATTGTGGCAGGTTGTCACAGTAGCTTAATGGTTAGAGCATCCACCGTGTAAGCGGAGGGTCTGTGGTTCAAATCTCAGCTGTGGCATTGAGTTTGTCAGTTCCATTTCTAGCTCTCAAATAGTACAGTATTTGTTTGGTACCCATGACTTGCTGGTTGTTTACACGTAACTCTAGTGGAGGACATGCTGGTCCTTGCCTGGGCCGGTGCCGCCACAGGGCAGTCCAGCTGATCTATGAATGCACTGTATTATTTACAAATGCATTTATGATACTGTTCAATCACATGTACTTTTTAATTAGAGTTGATAACAGACTACTGAACAAGTCCGTGATTTAGCGTGGAAAAAGTTGAAATAGGTGAATAATAGGTGAAGGTCCCAGTAACGGATGTGTCTGAACATTTAGTATACATAAGCACGTGTTAGAAACAAACAGCAGTACACGACTGAAGAATAAAACTTGGTGTGTGGTAACCCTTCACTTATCACTTAACCATGTCTGCTAATACCTATGCTTTAGGTACTTGAACCAATCAGATTCAATGATGGGCTATCCACCATCTCGGCAGTTGGCAAACTGATGGCATCGACAATGTACTCTTTCCCATGTACCCAACAGGTTGCAGTGGCGGCATGTTATTTTTCAATATTTCTTGATAGTGATCACCTGGAATATTAATGTGATCATCCTGTGAAATGCTTAAGTTACTACTCTACAAATCAAGATGCAACCAATATGCAATGGCAACGATTATATGACGAAATACAGTGTTTAGCATCATAAAATGTTGCAAAATGCAGGTAAATCAATGAAAAACTGAAGCTATTAACAGTGAAGCAACAGAATCTAAAATAAAAACAAAATTAGAGACTACAAGGTTCATTTATCTTAGTAATATTGCAAGTTCTTCAAATTGACTAGTTTCAAGTTGTATCTAACTTATTTCAATGGCAATTTCTTTCAACAAACTTCTGGCTTGGCAATGGCTAATCCAAGATTTGGATAGCTTTGAAAATAAGTTGGATACAATTTGAAATTAGTCAGCGGTGTACTACCTTGCAATATTACTAAGATAAGTGGAGCTTTTAGTATCTTATTTTGTTTTTATTTTAGATTCTGTTGCTTCAATGTTAATAGCTTCAGTTTTCCTTAATTTCCAGACAATTGGTTCTTGATGATCATCCACCACATTCTCAGTGTGGTGATATGGTGGATGTTCATCACAAAACAATTGTCTGGAATTTTCAAGGGCTTGCAGCATTACTAAGATAGGTGGAACTTTTAGTCTCTAAGTTTGTTTTTATTTTAGATGCAGGTAAATGTTGAATTCCAATATGTTTTATGTTATTACTTTAGAATTGTATTGAAATTTCAGGAAGCAAGTGTGGTAACTGTGGAAGACTATGCAGAGAAGCTGCTAGAGGAAATAATAGAAGAGGGAGTCAAGGAGGAAATGACAAGCATAGCTAGGACCTGTCTCTGTATGGAACGGTGAGAATTGTACTCACATTTCCTAACGTTATCTGTAGTTTGTAGCAGCAGCACACTTTATATCTCCTTTCATAATATTTGAGGATTTGAAGAGGGCTGACACTGCCTCACTGCGCACCTCTGTAGCATGGGGTAGCGTGTCCAAGACGTCGCAAATTCATATCTTGCTTAGGATGAGTTATCCAGATAAGGTTTTTACTGAGGTTTTCCTGTATCCTGAGAAGACGAATGTCGGATAACTTAAAGCTCTATGGACCTCAGGCTCATTTGAGCATCATTTCACCCGTTTCATTCATTCACCATCCGATATGACACTACATACGTTGGAGGACATTAATAAAAAATCTGATGTGTTGCACTCACATGACTTTCTCTACTCTTGTACTAACCATTCTTACAAACTCTTATTCCTATATCTTCTTCGTGTTAGTTAAGATAAGCATTTGTACAACTTATCTTATTGCTTATTTCCTTGTAGGTACAAGGGGAATATTAGAATACAGTAGGCTTTGTGCGACAGTCAAATGTTTTAAAGCTTTGGGACTCTGTTGTCTTTGCACACTTAACATATAAAAAAATGAACAATGATGATCCATTTCACGAAAGTTCTAAGTTTTCTGAAACTCACACACATAACAAGGAATATCTTCGAAATGGTTCACCCTACAAGAAAATTAGTAAGATTAGATCTATCTCTAACAGTTTACCAGTTATGCAAAAGTCATCCAGAGTAAATACGACTACAGGGGCTATAGCCAGAAAATTCAAGATATACATTTCATTTGTCATAAAAATATCTCAAACATATGGCATTTTAATCAAAATTGTTAGAGCCATTTTCAAGAAAATCAAAATTTTTGAAAAATTTTCCATGTAAAGGGTAGTTTAGGGTGGGGCTATTTTCTTCAAAATGTTCGTGTCGTATCCTTGAAACACATTAAACTTAAATACCAACTTTGGTTTTTAACCGACTTTTCGTTTTTGAGTTATGCTGTCCACAGACTGAAAGACACACACACACAGACAGAGAGACAGAGACACGCACAGGGGCCTTTTTCTAAAAATACTTTTTTTGGATTCAGGGGGCCTCAAAACATATATTTCCGGTGAAATCTCGACATCTAATTTTTGGGTGGAATACAATACTTCTACTTACCAGTAGAGAAAGTAAAAAACACTGCCTCACCTTTGCTGCACTCCAGGTGGATAAATACTTGTAACACGGCCAGTATGTTCTTCCTTTACGGCAACATTTTGGTAATTATTATTTATGCCAACAAACTTACTGTTGGTGTTTTTAAACACACAAGCCATGTGTGGGCAATGTTTGAGAGGTAATTGTCTCTGATGTGAGACTGCCTTTGTGGTTTACCAGGAGAAATACGAACTGGTTTGAGAATTCAGTGTCATTCTGGCAGGTTGTCAAAGTAGCTTAATGGTTAGGGCATGTGCTTAGTAAGTGGAGGGTCTGTGGTTCAAATCCCAGCTGTGGCATTCAATTTTTAAGTTCCAGTTCTACCTCTCAAACTTTTTGGAGTTTGGACTCTTGATTACAATGTCTCACTTCTGCAGCACTCCAAGTTCTGAATGTTTGTAACAATGCACGTTTTAATAATAAGTATGAATGGTCTCCTTGTGTGGTTTTTCTGAAGTAGCAACCTGGGCATTGTTACAGCTACAACTATGTACAAAGGAAGATCTGTACCAGGATGCTGAGGAAACACTTTAGGAGTTGGAGAGATTACATGAGGAAAAAGAAGACGGAGGTGCCGTTTATTGTTCCTGGAGAAGGACTGAAGCTTGGTATGTTAGATACTGCAGTATGTGCAAATTACAGCTCAATCTTTCACTTCTATCAACGTAATGTATTTCAACAATCAACTGCTGTTTTAATCTTTGTTTGGCTGAGGCTTGTCTATGTCAGGTAGTGCAAGTATTGTGTTCCTCCCAAAAAATTGCAAGTTAAATCTTCATAGAAACCTTTTCTGCATTCACACTATGACTAATAAAATTTGCATGTGAATGTTTTTGCTAATTGGTATGCTGTCTTCATTCAGAATTAATTTTGTATAATTTTGCATAATGAATAACCATAAGAGATGGACAAAAACTTACTACATGAAAAATCTGATGTGTTACACTCACATGACTTTCTCTACTCTTGTACTAACCATTCTTACAAACTCTTATTCCTATATCTTCTTCGTGTTAGTTGAGATAAACATTTGTACAAATTGTCTTATTGCTTATTTCCTTGTAGGTGCAAGGGGAATATTAGAATACAGTAGGCTTTGTGTGATAGTGAATCTTTTGAAGCTTTGAGATCCCATTCTCTTTGTACACTTAACATATATAGTTAAAAAGCACATGCAATTCAGCAGAAATAAATGCCAGTCTTAAATAGCTTATTCTGTGCGTGATGGTCACACTGTGGTTTTTTTACTTTATAAAGAAGCCAAAAAGAGTGTGACGATTTTGGGATGAAATACAGTGTATTGTATCCACATTTCATCTGCAATTAAATCTGGAATTAAACTATTTGTGCAGATGTTTATCTTTATTAATGTGAAATAGAAAGAAACCATCTTGCAAAAATGGCTTGTATAGCAATGTAAAAGTGAAATACATGTGTAAGACATGAGATTTATTTTATTTTGTTGCAGATGACATTCTCACTGTAAGGCCATTGAAAGCACCAAAGATTGCCATTTTTGAAGTTGCTACGTTTTTTCTACACCTAATGAAGAAATCTCGTAGTGCAAATATTTTCTTCAAGTTTGTGGTTTCGTGTCCTGATAGAAGTGAATGTGAGAAACTGTCTCATCTCTCTGAGAACTTCACATGGCAGAGTTTTGTACCTGAGCACGAGTGGTCTCCGCCCATGAAAAAGGTAAGTTACACTTCCAATGAAAAACCAAAGCTATTAACAGTGAAGCAAATTAAATCTAATATAACAAACATAGGGTGGAAATTCAATAATCCGTCAGACTTTAACAGTGAACTTCTCTTATGGTGAATAACAAGAATGTCTAATACCAAAAAGCTGAAAGGTTTATATTTTTCTAGAAAAAATACCTTTACCCCAAAAATGTTTCATCACCTGACTGAATTATTATTGATAAAGGAATCTTAATTTATGGCTATATTCATAGAAAATTGAATAAATGACAACTTTTTCCTTTGGCGTATTTCAATATATTCAATGGCTTCTGTTTAAATTAAATTTTAAAAATCCAGAATTTATTGTCTTCTTAATTGTGTTAGAACTGGCAACATTGTATCAACTGTGTTTACTTTCGTCGCATATCAGTGTAGATCATGCAGAATGTTTACTTAACCTCTTGAGGGATATCGACGTGAAATCACGTCCATTTAAAATGACGGATGAGCGATATGGGTGTGTATACACGTCCTGTGCGTTTAAGCATTTAACCCTTATTTATCCCTTATCCAACTCAACTTATTATAATTTTCCCTTTATGAAACATTTTAGTAAGGTCTATATACTTTATTGGCTTACCTTAATATGTTCGTTCTGCAGTGATTTACCTCAAAACAGGGATAAACACACAAGGGTACATACGTCTCCACATTCGCGAATTCCCTTCTTGCGGCACACGAAACACTTTGGAGTTGGGCGGGACTTCTTTGCTGTTGGTGGTATCCTTTTAGGATAATGTTTTCCTTGAAGTCTGAGGGGTGCAGGGGTTTTGGATTTTCAACCCCCAACGTGGTATTGTTCAATTAGGCTGCGATCTATTTATAGTCGGAAGTCAAGGTCGGTCATTGTCCTGTGTGGGTTTAGAGCTCTCCAAATTACCAAACAATTGTATATGGTTATATCCAGTTGGTGCAAAAATATCTTTTTATACCACTTCTCCCTTCAGCTACAAGCAGGAAAGTATATGTATGTATTTCAACAAAGAAAGACACGGACTCTACTAAGTTACGAAACTCGCGTAAGCAAAAGTTGTAATGTTGATCTATTCTGATGACTCAAGAGATCACGCATACAGTAGCGCTTTATTACACAGTATGCTGACGCATAAGCCACACATATAATGGGTGTTTCTTTACTGTTTCCTTCCGAGAACTTATATTAGATGCGTTTGACAGAGCAAAGTTGACTTTTCACCACAGTGAAACAAAATTGTGCCATTTCAACATTTTGTAAGTACAACTCAACTTTGCTGATGACGTACATTTATACTGCATATAACGAGTTTTATACCAGTTTTTGTTTCATTAAAATAACTTAATATTTACACAAAATACAGCTGTGTGTATACGAAGCACTTTTAGTGCATTTAACAATTTAAATGCTAGCAGTTCTCGGCTCGCAGACGTTTTAAATGGCCATCGCTCAAGAGGTTAATCACATGCGATTGTTCTTTTGTCAAAACTGCAAAAGATGTGAAGCCTGACTGCAGGTATTAAATACTTGCTTTAAACTCTTATTTCAAATTAATCCCAATGCTATTGCATACTTCTTACTGCTAATAAATGTTAGTTATTGAAAATATATCAATTTTTTGTTCCTAAATCAAGCATGTAACTAATGGTTAGTCTGTGACCGTGGAATTCACTGGGTGCGAACACCTGTGTCGAACTTGTTTACCTACATTTCTTGAAATATTTTTGTATCTTTCATGCGTACTCACAAATCTTGTCAGAAACTTCGTGTTGTAAATTTCACTAACTTGAGTTATTTGCGCTCGTAAGATTCTTGTTAAAATTTGTTGGAGTAATTGTTGGTGAAAGTGTTTCCAAAAACTTCTGCATCATGTCATACAGATTCCTTTTTTTTTTTTTTTTGACTGTCAATTAGAAGTAGGTGCGTGCTTGCTAAAATGAGTATATTAAAAATGTAAGAGAATAGTGACTTACCAGTTGGCCAAATGTATAAATTGCACATAAATTTTGTTTAAGCATATTGCAGTGGAGCATAAATTCACATTATAAAACATGCTTTTCTAAAGATTTAGCAATTACTGGTATCACATTGTTAACTTCAATTTGGAATAGCAATATTGTTGTTAGCTAATGCTGGATTTCTGACAATGAAGTCATTAATCCTCTTGCTCTACAATATTTTTCACTCATAGAGCAATAGCAGTATAGTAACCGCTTTTAAGAGAGCACCATATTTTTATGTTTTGGCAATATAAATAACTCAAAAGGTGTCTCATGCAAGAGTGATATAACCTTTGGAATGGTTAATGCAAATTTGCCACATAAATAGCCAATGCAGGAAACCTAACCTGCAGCCATTAGCTGCCAGCCTCAGCACCAATGCTTCATACATATGTCTTGCAGATGATACTGAAACTGCATGTATAAGTGTTAGAAACAAACTACCTTACTATTTACTGTGAACATGAATATTGTGTTAGGTCCCTATCATTCAGTAAATAAGGTGAATAAGGCAACTCGCTTTTGCTCAGCGTGCATGCACAGTAAGTGGACATGGACTTAGCGTGTGTATTTGTTTCATTTTAAGTGAATTTATGTATTTCTGACTGATTAGAGCATATCTGAAGTTTCTTTTTTTGTGTTTCTATCATATTTGTGACTTCCTAATGGATGTAATACTGCAACTGGTGTCAGAAGTTAGAAAACAATATTAAGGGATGTTAAAAACAAGAATCTGATTCCAAGTGAAGTCATTATCTTATCATGGCTGAAGCCTCTCAAATAGAACGGGCTAGATATTCAGACCTTTAAATGTATCAAATAAAATCTTTGTAATTACGCAGAAATGTAATGTTTTCATACTGGGCAGTCAGCAGTAACCTCACTTTTTCATGTAATTATCTGGTTTCTGGCGCACTGGGACAAAACATCTGAATTCAATACATTACTGTACTTAAATGGCATCTATAGAGCATTAGAATAGTTCATTGATCTGCTGGTAGAAGCTGAGTACCTGGTCAACAGGTTGTGCCACACACTCTCACCTTTAAATGCGATTATCTATTTAATGGTGCATTTAATTAAAAGAAGTTATTGGAATTTTCTGCTAGTTTACATTCACCTCCTTCAGTTTGACAGATTATTTTACTTCCACCTGTATACAAAGACTATAGGCTTCACTTGTATGGTATAGGTTGTTGAATAATTAATCACCAACTCAAGGTACACTTGAGAAGCTATTAACAGTGAAGCAAATTAAATCAATAAATAACCATAAATACCTAGAAACTAGGCTTCACTTATTGTAAATATACACACATTTCCCAAGTGTGTACAGTTACTTTTACGCCACCATGTTGTTGTTGTTGTTAGCTAATGCTGGATTCTGACCATGAAGTAATTAATCCTCTTGCTCTCCAATATTTTTCACTGATGGATGGGAAGGGTGCTAGAAGTGCCCGGGCATATTTGAAGGTGGTCTCGGTCCATTTCCTCTTGCAGATCACATAGAGGACAGAGTGGTGAAGAATATATCCCAATTCACAGTGTAAGACCATGTGTGTTCCATTGAAGAATTCTGATGTTAGATTTTCTATTAATATAACTGAAGAGAAATTAACAGTAATAGTAACCACTTTTTAGAGAGCACCATATTTTTATGTTTTGGTGGTCACATCGCTCTCTCACAACCCCCAGAATGTCTGGAGGACCACACCTGTCGTTGGTTTAGGGGTCTCACCGATCTGACTGGGAGAGTTATCAAAATAATTCACCAACCATATCCTCTGATTACTAATCAGAGGACGTATTACATGCCATGACAGGTCAGCATGTTAGGGGTTAAGGTTTTATAGAGAAATTAGAGGAATAGAAAGGTTGGAAAAATAAAGACTCCCTAGCCCTTGGGAACCCTAATAACATCGGGGTCGGAAGAGAACAGGAGATGACCAGGGTAAGGTCATAAGGTCAGATAGAACAGCCACCATGTATTTTAACTTTGTCATTCTGATTCTGGTTTCTATTGTCGTTTATCATGAACCAGCCTGTATATCTTGGGTATAAAATAATTTTAAGTTTGTTACATTTATATAACACATGTTTTTGTATGTTTTCAGATTTCTCCAATGCTGTTAGAAAGCAGACAGATATTTTCCAATATAACGCTGAGTGCGAGATGTCTTCTGGGACCTTCGTTTAGAGAAGGTGTTAAAGAAGATCCTCAAGCCATGTGTGGTGCAGATGGTGTAATCTTCTGGCTCTCTGCTAATGAAAGGACTTGGCACAAGATGCAGGAGCGTTTCAATAGAATAATTACATCAAAACATCACTATAAAGGCATTCCGGTTTCACTGATTCTCATTGGTGAAGCTGAAGTGGAGGACATAAAGAAAGAACTCAGTATAGAAGAGCACATGTCGGAAGGAAGGATTAGCAGCATGTCTGTACATAAATGCAATGAGCAGAACTTCCTAGATGCCATGGTAAATACCCAGCATTTTCTTAGTGACCATTTCAGTGTTGGATAGATGCACCTACTGCATAAGAAAGCAAGAGGGTTTTGGTATTGGATCTATGTTGACAACTGTAAAATTCTTCAATTTTTGAGGTTATGAACAAACAGAGAACTGGCACAAATGTTTCTGACAGTAGCTCCTGGCGAGGATAATGATCGAAGTTGGAAATTATTGTGGGATTGAGTGTAGAAGTGTTTCTTGTGCTGCGCCACTCTCAACAGTCCTGCAAGAAGTGTTGTGCAATAGGCATTTGGGAGCCATTGTGTCAGTGAGTTAATTGCTGCACATGTGTAGAAACTTAAGCATTTCCCCGTCTCTTCTGGCGTGGGAAGATGCCTCTAGAGTACAAAAGGAAGCCTGTTTGTTGACCTTGTGTTACTCTTTTGTGCTTTTTCCTCAGCAAGTGGAGGTAAGAAGAGAAGCAGGGTCTTGAGTTTGAAGAGAGAAGAAGCTGAGTTGAATGTCATGAATTGGACTTCTGCGTGCAGAACGGCGGGTCAAACAAATCTAAAGAGTGACTAGTAAAGGGGAGGATTAGGTTGCAGTACACAACCCAGCAAAAAGTATAATCTGATATAAATTAAATAAGGAATTAATGAAGCTATTAACAGTGAAGCAATAAGAATCTAAAGTAAAAACAAATTAGAAACTAAAAGCTTCACTTATCTTAGTAATGTTCCAAGTTGCTTGGTGCTAACAAGCTATGGTATAGCTTTGAGAATGAGTTGGAGTCAACTCATAACATGTCAGTACCAAACAACTTGGAACATTACTAAGATATGTGAAGCTTTTAGTTTCTAATTTGTCTTTACTTTAGATTATAATCTGTTATGTTGCACTCACATGACTTTCTCTACTCTTGTACTAAGCATTCTAACGAACTCTTATTGCTGTATCTTCTTCGTGTTAGTTGAGATAAACATTTGTACAAATTATCTTATTGCTTATTTCCTTGTAGCTACAAGGGGAATATTAGAATACAGAAGGCTTTGAGCGATAGTCAAATGTTTTAAAGCTTTGAGATTTTTCTCTCTTTGCACACTCAACATACAAAAAATGAACTACGATGCTGCATTTCACGAAAGTTTTAAGTTTTCTGAAACTGACACAAATAACAAGGAATATCTCTGAAATGGTTCGCTCTACAAAAAAGATTATTCAGACATAAATTGTGTGTTTTAGCGAGATCTACATTATAACTAGGAGTTATTTCCGGGCTGTTATGCCGTGATCTGCTGGAGTTCAAGTACCCAGACATTTTGTTCACAGCTGCAGTGGACATCTTCAGTGGCACGGTCGTAGTCTCCTCGGAGAAGTTAATGTAGCATCTGAGGTGTGGACTGTCAGAGCTGCTGTATTTATCCACTGATTGGTCCGGATTACAGAAAGCAGGAGGGAGGGGGCAGGCTTCACCCTAGGTGTTGTTTTCTCCTGATTGGTTCACTTGAATTTTGCCTGTTTTGTGCCATTTCTTGCCTTCAATGACAGGATACCAGTTACTGTTAAGTTTCAAAGCTTCTTCTTTCTTATTGAAATTGTGGGGATGTTTATATATTTCAACAGCTTCACGTTGTAGCCGGGCATGGTAGTGTGTTGTGGATGATAGAATGCTCATGTCCTGGAACTGAGTTATGTGCTCACCCTCTGCTTCATTGGTGTGTTGGGCAACCGTGGACTTATCTGTTTGACCCAGGCGGCAGCTTCTACCATGCCTGGCTACAATGCGAAGCTATTGCCAGAAAATTCAAGATATACATTTCATTTGTCATACAAATATCTTAAACATGTCATTTTAATCAAAATCGTTCGAGCCATTTTCAAGAAAGTCAAAATTTTCCATGTGAAAGGTAGTTTAGGGTGGAGCTATTTTCTTCAAGATCTTTGTGTCACATCCTTGAAAAACATTAAACTCAATGCGCACGTGTGCACACACACACATGCGCGCGCACACACACACACATTTTTCTACAAATGCTTTTTTTGTTTTTGGATTCAGGGTGTCTCAAAACATATATTTCCAGTGAAATCTCGACATTGAATTTTTGGGTGGAATACAATATTTCCTCTACTTACCAGTAGAGAAAGTAAAAAAAAGACCTGGATTGTTTTCACATGGTGTCCTCTTGAACCACAACAATGCCCCCAGAAACACCCGTAAAGCTCAAGCTGTTGTTACGTCATTTGGTTGGGAACAAATGGACCATGTTTCCTACAGTTCTGATTCAACACTTAAGTTCTTTTCATCTGAAGAAATTCCTTGTTGGAAAATATTTGAATGACATGATGTGAAACAAGAGCTGCACAGTTGGCTTTGATCACATGCAGCAGCATTCTTTGACGAGAGCATACTAAAGCTAGTTTCCCAGTATGACTAGTGACAGAGACTATGTGGAGAAGTAGTGTAAAAAATTGTCGGTAGTTTAAAATCTGAAGAACAAATTAGAAACTAAAAGCTCTGCTTATCTTACTAATATTGCAAGATTTTCCACAGCTGACATGTTTCAAGTTGTAATCCAACTTATTTTCAAAGTTGGTAATTTATGTTTCTTTTTATAAGCTAGTAACAGTGTGTGAATCTAAATTATAATGAAAACTGAGTCGGATTGAAACACAAAACATCACTTACATATAATTAAACTTGACCTGTTTCGAGAGCCCAACTTGCTCCCATCAGCAGAATTAACCAGGGTTGGCAACCTTTAAAAGTAAAATTATCATACCAGCCACTCAAAATTATAGATTTGGATTCAAAATTATCATACATCATAAACCAAATGCTACAACAATAAATACATCAGCATAACACTGGATTCAAAATTATCATACATCATAAACCAAATGCTACAACAATAAATACATCAGCATAACACTTATGAAAATGTAATATTATGGATGTTCATGGTACCCACTTACAAGACTGATGATGTCAATCAGTATTACAACATTAGCACTTATGTTTCTTGCACTATTCATCTGAAAGTTCTCATCTTCCTCAACCATTGCAGCATTATACAAATTTGTTGTGGAGATAAACTTTAACATCTCGGTGGCTTGCAGACTTTCAGATGCACCACATTCTTTCATAAGCTGATACAACCAAATAAGTACATTTACCGTATCTAGCGCCAATCTGTTTCTAATTTTGGTTTTTATTAAACCCAGTTTAGAAAAAACTCTTTCACAAGAAGTGTTTCTGTGGGGCAATGAAATCACTGATAATGCAACCTCCGCCAGTTCTTTGAAATCAGTATTTCCACCAAGGTGACATGTGTTTAACAGCACTCCAGGAACTGCCAGGTTCAGGCATGTTCTTTATTTCACACGGAATATCATGTATTCAGAGTTTTCTCCATTGATCATCAATTTTCTGAACAGTGCCTTCTTCATTGAGATTAGCAGATCTGGGCACACTGGCAACAAGAGGATAAAGGGTAGGAGGCTTAGTATGATATGAAATGGTTGCCTTAGAGGGGTGGAGACAGGCCACGAAGGCAAAAGTGGTGTTGCTATTTGTAATTAATTTCATTTTGCTAGTGTGACAAACCAGTAAAAATGATATTTCACCAGTATCCAAGTGTCATACATTTAAATTATTGTACACCCCATAATTATCTTACGGGTTGGCAAGCCTGGAATTAACCAACTGGTTCTTGTTGATGTTGTTTGATATATGGTTGGTTGAGATGACATCTAGCGGTGAGCCGATAAACTTCCATAAAGGATTTTGTGGAAGCAAATCAGAGTTCATTATGCGGAGCTTGTTTTTTACTTTCTGTACTGGTAAGCAGGGAAAGTATTGTTTTCCACCCAAAAATTTGATGTCAAGATTTCACCGGAAATATATGTTTGCAGACCCCCTGAATCCAAAAAAGCAGTTTTAGAAAAAGGTCTGTGTGTCTGGCTGTGACCGGGCCTGGGCGTGGGTGTGTGTGTTTGCATGCTCACGCCCGTGTCTTTGTCTGTGGACAGCATAACTCAAAAACAAAAAGTAGCTTAACAACCGAAGTTGGTATTTAAGTTTAATGTCTTTCAAGGATGTGACATAAAGATTTTGAAGAAAATAGCCCCACCCAAAACTACCCTTTACATGGAACATTTTTCGAAAATTTTTATTTGCTTAGAAATGGCTCTAACGATTTTGATTAAAATGTCATATGTTTGAGATATTTTTATGGCAAATGAAATGCTTGAATTTTCTGGCTATAGCCCCTGTAGTTGTATTTGCTCTGGACGACTTTTGCATAACTGGTAAACCGTTAGAGATAGACCAAATCATACTATACAAAAAATGTAGATCTTGCTAAAATACACAATTTATGTCGAAATAAATTTTCTTGTAGGGTGAACCATTTCGGAGATATTCCTTGTTATTTGTGTGAGTTTCAGAAAACTTAAAACTTTCGTGGAACATCATTGTTCATTTTCTTTTATGTTAAGTGTGTGAAGAGAACGGGATCCCAAAGCTTTAACCTCTTGAGCGATGGCCATTTAAACGTCCGCGAGCCGAGAACTGCTAGCATTTAAATTGTTAAAAGCGCTTCGTATATACACAGCTGTATTTTGTGTAAATATTAAGTTATTTTAATGAAACAAAAACTGGTATAAAACTCGTTATTTGCAGTATAAATGTACGTCATCAGCAAAGTTGAGTTGTATTTACAAAACGTTGAAATGGCACAATTTTGTTTCACTGTGATGAAAAGTCAACTTTGCTCTGTCGAACGCATCTAATATAAGTTCTCGGAAGGAAACAGTAAAGGAACACCCATTGTATGTGTGCCTTATGCGTCAGTATACTGTGTAATAAATCGCTACTGCATGCGTGGTCGCTTGAGTCATCAGAATAGATCAACATTACAACTTTTGCTTACGCGAGTTTCGTAACTGAGTAGAGTCCGTGTCTTTCTTTGTTGAAATACATACGTATTCTTTCCTGCTTGTAGCTGAAGGGAGAAGTGGTATAAAAAGGTGTTTTTGCACCAACTGGATATAACCATATACAATTGTTTGGGGATTTGGACAGCTCTCTAAACCCACACAGGACAATGACCGGCCTTGACTACCGACTATAAATAACTCGCAGCCTAATTGAACAATACCACGTTGGGGGTTGAAAATCCAAAACCCCTGCACCCTTCAGACTTCAAGGAAAACATTATCCTAAAAGGATACCACCAACAGCAAAGAAGTCCCGCCCATTTCGAAAGTGTTTCGTGTGCCGCAAGAAGGGAATTCGCGAATGTGGAGATATACGTACCCTTGTGTGTTTATCCCTGTTTTGAGGTAAATCACTGCAGAATGAACATATTAAGGTAAGCCAATAAAGTATATAGACCTTACTAAAATGTTTCATAAAGGGAAAATTATAATAAGTTGAGTTGGATAAGGGATAAATAAGGGTTAAATGCTTAAACGCACAGGACGCCCATATCGCTCATCCGCCATTTTAAATGGACGTGATTTCACGTCGATATCCCTCAAGAGGGTAAAAGACTATCGCACAAAGCGTACTGTATTTCCATATTCCCCTTGTACCTACAAGGAAATAAGCAATAAGATAATTTATACAAATGTTTATCTCAACTAACACGAAGGAGATATAGGAATAAGAGTTTGTAAGAATGGTTAGTACAAGAGTAGAGAAAGTCATGTGAGTGTAACACATCAGATTTTATTATATGAATATTTAGCCAAGCATCCAACTCTGCAGCATGTTTTATAGCTTTTTAAAGTTTTATGTTCTCCATAATGTTGTGGCTGGATGTCCAAAAATGTTGTGCAACTGCATATTTATCCATGTTTGTATTTGATGCATCGCATGTGTTGTTTTAGTTTGGCTTCTACAAAGTTCCTCTTGGTTTTCCCTATGTAAATCTGGATACAATCTGGGCTACTGATTTGATAGGTTCCTGCTTTTTTGTTCTGTGGGATCTGGTCCTTTGACTTGTTGCAAAGTAATTTCTCTATGCTGAAATTATTTTGTGGAGCCAAGTTAATGTTGAATTTTTTGAAGATGTTGCGGAACTTGTAGTGCTTACTTGTAAGTGATGTTCTGTGTTTCAGTCCAACTCAGTTTTCACTATAATTTAGATTCATATCACTGTTACTTGCTTATAAAAAGATACAGTTTTAATTGTTCTCTTTGAAAAACTGGCCGTATGAGCTGCTGCTGAGTGTTATTGAAAAAAGGCAAAATCACACTCCCTGTCTGTCAATTCTCTAAAAAGGGAGCAAAATTATATTCATGTATGTATGGGAGTCAACTGTTGTCTCGAAAAAACTTGATCCTATAACTCAGAACCTAATATTGTTCATGAAGAAACCCTCATGATGAAAAAATTGGTGTATGGTGCACCATTAGTGGAGAAAGGTTTCTCGGAGCTCAAGTGACGGTGGCCAGGGGTCAGCATAGTCAGCCACAGCATTGAACCCAGGACCTTCCAAATGCAGCCACAGATGCTATTACCTGACCCATCCCATTTGGTTATTGAAGTATATGATATTTAGCAGGTTATCTATATTTTTTGTTTTCTTCCTTAATTGCCTTCTTTCAATAAAATGTATAATTTTTGTGGCCAAAAGACACTCAACAAACTTTGGTACATGGAACAGTGGAAGTGTTAACAGTAGAAGTAATGTTACTACACTAGGTAGCTTGGATCATTTTGACCTAAGAGTATTATAGCGAATTTAGTGAAAATTTACCTATCACAAACATAACTAGTGCTATAATTGCTCTTGTGTTATTATCTTTTATTTAGTAGTTGAAAATAACATAATTATATAAAGAAATAAAAGAGCATGATAATGTATTGTGGTGCAGCAGTTGGTGCTGGGCAGCCGATACATAAACAGATCAGCAGTGCGCTTGCCCAATGTAAACGTGATAAGTGCTCCAATCAGAATCTTTCACAAGTTTTGCCAACCAGAATGTTCTGGAACTGTGTGGAAAGTTCCCACAGCTCTACAAGTCCTTGAGCCAAGTGCATTATTGATGCAATGAAAAGCACTGTTCTCCGAGTGAGTTTGTGATGACTTAGTGACGTGCAATGAGCACTATAACTGCAAGGTATTTGAGATGTTTTATATTCTACTTCCTTGCGAGTGAAGCATCTGGAAGAAGAGACTGCATCGTGCATATTTCATTATGTCAGTATGTCGCTGGGAAAGTGAAATGACCTTGTTAGGATCTGCACGAGTGATGTCATGCAAGTTGATGGTGGGGGTAATGTCTCTGTTTCATAAACAAGAGACTGCTGATAATGAGCGCGAGCACTGTATTTCCACAATGTTGACTGCATGGAAACTGAGACATGCTAACCCGGCACTCTTGTGGTCTTAGAGCTGGTCGGGGGAACATTACGGTAAGTGCCTATGCCATTAACAACACAATATTTGACCTTCTCGCCCATTTGGTGTAACAGGATGATATGTGATTATTGAGTGCAAAATTGAGGTAAAATTCTGATTTGTAGGTTCATGGAAATTATATTTTGTTCTCTACTTCAAAACGCATTCTGGCACTTACCATTATGTTCCCCCGACCAGCTCAAACATGAACTCAACCATAAACCATTGTACAACTTTTAAATGTTTGCCATGTCTAAAAAATACCATTGTACAATACGTTTAAATATGGAAGTTGGTGATAATTGCACTTCAACAACAGAATATCCCATGGGCTTACTATCGTAATGTTGCATTTTAATGTAAAAACTAATATATTTTTTATGTTATGGCTATTATAGTGTCATTAAAATATATGGTAACTTCTCTGGGACTCTCCATTACCGGAGAGAACTGAGAGTCACCGGTAAAATTGTGTCATTAGAGGTGCACTAAAATCCATACCTGATAGCAGATGCTGGAAATGTTGACCTGCTCTGATACAGGCAGCAAATGTCTAAGTCAAGCATCATGATGTTATCACTAAGTTCCTGGAGTGTATGAAAGTTATACCACTCACATTGAACTTGCGTCACCAAGTTTCCAGCTCCTACCTTATTCAAAAGGGAGCAGTAAGCAGTCATTAACTGTAACAGTACAGTCTTAAATCAACTCAGAAGATAAAGATGCTCTTTTGGTTGCTTCTGAGTGACAGTTTCAAATTGACATTGTTTACTGATGTTAAAGTAGTTGTTGGATCAGTTTTCACAGGCTCTGAGCTACATCTTCCTCACGTGCCATGGAAAGCCTCTTGTCCACATCACATCTGTTAGAAATCTCATTATACAGCTCATGGAGAAGATGTGGGACAAAGTAATGGATTCTCGCAATTTCGAGCACCTTGTGAAAACACATGATTCGGTAAGTTCCACACTGCAACTTATTCTCTTAGTATCACAAACTAAGTAGATGAAAACAACTTGTGCTTTTGCTCTGTGCTTGAAGGTAACATTGAACATTTTTAAAAAATCAAAGAAGAATTACTTTTAAAAAATGTAATTGACTTTTATTGTTTTCCAAAACATTCTCCTTTAATGTCAACATATTTTTGTATTTGATGAAACCAGTGGTTAAATCAATGATGCCACTCTTCCTAAGACACTAGAAACCAGGTGCTTCTTCAGATGACAAAAGAGTGATTCCATGTATTCTATCTTTAATTTTTGGAAACAGAAACAAATCACAATGTGCTAGGTGAGGGCTGTGTGGTGCTGACCTTTAAGGCATCCAGATACTCAGTTGTTAGTTTTGCTGCATGGGATGACAGAACTGTATGTACAACTGTTTTTCATTTTGGGCATTTTTATGAGCCTTTTCGAAAATTTGTGATATAGAGACATTTGTATGTGAATCTGCAGTAATAGTAGGTCTGTCTTCTAATTCCACATTAGCAATATCCCTATTTTAGAAAAAAAAGCTATCAACCATTTTCTTACCAGGACTGCCAATTGACCACTCTTTTCAGGATCATAACAACAAATCCAAGATTTATCATCGGTAAGGATATTCCAAACCTAATATGCTGACTTGAAGTTTTTCCAGAGCTTCTCTGCATCAATCAGTATGTAGTTCAGTAGAAAATTATTATCTGGAGGTGCAGCTGTAATACTGTGCTAATGTTGATGAGACGTCATTGCCAAGACTAGCAGAGTACTACACCATGTCACTAAAGGTGTTTGATGCAACTTTGGACAATAGACCATGCCCACAAGCCTGGATAATCATTTTCTGTTTAATGACACCGGCTGTGAAAGCTTATATAGTTTGATGAGTGCAGGCTTTTCCAACAGAGGTGCTGCCAGGGCCCCAGGTGGTACACTGCTGATGCCCTTTTTTGCAAGAAAATCAGCTTTCTCATTACCACTCAGTCCACAGTGAGCTGGTATCCATTGGAAGACTAGGTGTTTTTGAAGTGCTGTTAGATGGCTAAGCATTTTCCAACATTCTATAATTGTTTGGTTTTTTGCTGACAACTTGGAAGTAATTGCTATAATTGCCGCCCTGGAATCTGAGAGAATAACTGCTTGCTGAAAATATGAAATTCTGTACAAAAGATTTTGTAGGGCCATTCGAATTGCTTCAATTTCTCCATCAAAGTTTGTAGTTCCATAACTTAAAGATTTGTAATAGGAAAAGAGGTGACATGTGACTCCAGCACCTGCTCCATCTTGGTTTGATATTAATGATCCATCAGTATAAATATGGAGCCACTCGTGTTCTGGAAATCTAGTATGGATTGTCTCTAATGCCAATAATTTTAGAACACTAGTTGGAGTATCGCTTTTCTTAACCAGAGAGGTGGGGGAAGGTGAAGTGACAGAGGCAGTAGCACCAAGAGGATATTTTGGTAGTAGGAGTACCTGCGGTGGGGCAAATGTTGCAAGTCAGCATGCAGCTTACCAAAACAATTATTATTAATGACAATTTTGTGAACACACAAACACACCATTTATTCTCTTCATATATTTTGGTTACCTTTGTGTACTTTTAACATTGTTTTGCCGTAACTAATTTACCAATATATTCAGTACAATAGATTTGGCAGTAGTCTCTAAGGTAGCATAAGACAGAAATATCCTGCTTTTACTTTTATTTAAATTCATAATTCATCTGTTCCCATAAGTTGTACACAGACACAAATTTTAAGGCAGTACATGAATTTGGGAAATGCCTGTTGATTAACACCTTTGTAGAATGTAATTAAATCACCACTGTAGTTGTAGTGCCTGTCTTTTAGGATTGCAATGTATTGCAATTTTATCATTTCTGTTCGCAAATTTGATGGTGGTTTTTAGGACACGCTGAAAATGGTGTCATAAAAATTTCAAGCTTAGGTGCCGTATCATTAGTCTGTCTGACAAGGTAAGCATTGGGTTTTCCCTTTGGAGTTGACAACAAAATATAAATGTTCCCATGAAGAATTAAAGAAGTCTTTGTAGCGAAGGAGAAGCTGCTCCACTATCTGCTATACCCTATTTAACACCTCTGTGTTGAGAAGAGAGAGTGAGAGAGACAGTGTTATTCTTACTGTGTGTCGTACAAGCAGTTGCAGTGGCAGCTATGTAGGGAACGCACAGGGGCTGATGAGTGCTGCACCGGTGCGTCCCACCTCGAGGTGCTTGAGTTGGAAAATTCTGGATCATGCATTGCTGTTTTTGATTGGTAGTCAGTTTATGTGGAATACATGGACAACTAAGTTTTCTTACATCTAACCGCTGGTGTAAAATGTTTTGTATTTGACTCATACCAATATCCAATGTCATCCAAATAAATTCATAACATATCTGTTGATCTTCTTCAAGAATTGCTCCAACAGTGACAATATTTTCATCAGTAACTACAGTTCCTGGGCATTGTTGTTGTTGTAGTGTTTAACACCCGCTTTTACTACATACGGCACCACAGGTGGTGACACTGATGATACATGGAATGAAGATGGAGCACCAGTGGAATGAGATGGCAGGGGAACGTGGAGGAAACTCACCCCAGCACTGCTTCGTCCACCATGAATCCCACATGCGGTTGCCTGGGATCGAACTTGGGTGCTTTGGTGAGATGCGAATGGTCTGGCCGCTGGGCTACATGGCGGCCTTCCTGGGCATCCTTTACCAAATTCATCACTAAGAAAAAACTGATCTCTTTTCAATTCATTTACTAATTATAAATTGTTGGCTTAGATGGAGCTTCTTTTCCCAATTACATTTTTAAGTTGATCTTCACATTGCTTAGGCATTAATGACAACTTAAAATGGTAAAGCATCGTACCTCAAAAATGTTCTGTAGTGAAATTTATTTTTGGGTGGAAACAAAAAGTTTAAATGATTATAATTCTTGCATGTTTGTGCAAACTATTTTGATTGAAATTGTTGATTCCAGTATTTTGTTGTTATTTGTACAGTCTGCAAGACGAGCGTTTGATATTCACAATATTGCATGCTGCAACTTGCTGAAACTGGTGACCTCAGAGGAAGTGTTGCGTTGTACTATTGGTGCACCAGAATTCAAGAAATTCCTCCCAAAGGCTGGAGCAGAGGAAGACTTATCAGCAGAAGCCTCCTATGGAATAATGCCATCATATTTTGGAACAGAAGGCTACAAAACTTATCTGACAAATGTAAGTATTAACAGCACCGCTACCTTCTCAGAAATGTAACAACGCTGTCAATTGCCAGGATCACATTGGTGCTGCTGGTGTGCCAGAATTTTGTCCCACAGCAATTCTTTTACATCCCAGTAAATCTGCTAACCTGAAGCTATTGCTTTTAAGCACACTTAAAACCATCAATCTGGCCCAGGTATGAACACATGACCTTGGGATCAGTACACCAGCGCCTAACCAACTGAACCACACAGACTGATGAAAAAAAATACTTAAGTAAAATAACGTAAAAGTGATCATTATTTTAGTATGTAGGACGTAACCAGTTCTTATGTTAGCATAGATGTAATTTATCCATTTGTAAGGTTAAAAAAATATGTTAAAAAGAAAACTTCTCATTAAATAAATTAAATTATCCTTCACTTCTCTATATTTTAGTCGAAGGTTCACAGAAGAGTTTATATTTTAAGTTTGCAGCTTGATTCTGTTAAACATCTTTTAACAAACATTTAATAGAAGTTAGTGCATTGTTACTTTCTCTAGCATCTGCCTATAATATGTGTTGTTGTTAGCTAATGCTGGACTTCTGACAATGAAGTCATTAATCCTCTTGCTCTTCAATATTTTTCACTGATGGATGGGGAGGGCACTAGAAGTGGCCGGGCATATTTGAAGGTGGTCTTGGTCTATTTCCTCTTGCAGATCACATAGAGGACACAGTGGTGAAGAATATATCCCAATTCTGTTTAAATGTTTTGCCTATAATATGTAGATGAAGTATTCTGTCCCAACCTAAAATTTGATATCAAGATATATGTTTGGATGTACCATGAATACATTTAAAAAGGTGTGTGTGTGCTTGTGTTTGTGTCTGTCTGTCTGTGAACAGCGTAATAAAAAATTAGGTAAATACCAAATGTGGTATTTAAGACCAGCATCTTCCAAGGATGTAACACAAAGATTTTCAACAAAATCTCCACACTCCAAAGTACTCTTTACGTGGAACATTTTTACTTTCTCTACTACGTTTAGTAAAGTAGAGGAAGTATTGTATTCCACCCAAACATTTGATGTCAAGATTTCACCAGAAATATATGTTTTGAGGCCTCCTGAATTCAAAAAAAGCATTTTTAGAAAAAGGTCCTTGTGTGTGTCTGTTTGTCTGTCTGTCAATCTGTGGGCAGCATGACTGAAAAATCAAAACTCGATTAAAAACCAAAGTTGGTATTTAAGTTTAGCATCTTTCAAGGTTGTGACACTAAGAATTTGAAGAAAATTGCTTCACCCTAAACAACTCTTTACATGGAAAATTTTTCAAAAATTTTGATTTTGTTGAATATGACACTAACGATTTTGATTAAAGATGTTTGAGATATTTGTGTGGCAAATCAAATGTATATCTTGAATTTTCTGGCTATAGACAATGAAGTCCTATTTACTCTGGATGACTTTTGCATAACTGGTAAACTGTAAGAGATAGAGCAAGTCTTACTATACAAAAAATGTTGTTAGCTAATGCTGGATTTCTGACAATGAAGTCATTAATCCTCTTGCTCTCCAATATTTTTCAATATAAATATTGAACAGACTTAGCAGTAAATGTAACCGCTTTTTAGAGAGCACCATATTTTTATGTTTTGGCGGTCACGATCGCTCTCTCACAACCCCCAGAGTGTCTGCAGGACCACACCTGTCGTTGGTTTACGGGTCTCACCGACCTGACAGGGAGAGTTAGATATTGCTAAAAGACACAATTTAGATGTAAATACATTTTTATTTGAGGAGTGAACCATTTCGGAGATATTCCTCATTGTTTGTGTAAGTTTTGGAGAACTTATACTTCTGTCAAATAGAACATCGCTGTTCATTTGTTTATATGTTAACCGTGCAAAGAGAATGAAATTTGAAAGCTTTAAAAGATTTGACTATCGCACAAAGCCTACTGCATTCCCATATTCCCCTTGTACCTGCAAGGAAATAAGCAATAAGATAATTTCTGCAAATGTTTAACTCAACTAACACGATGAAGATAGAGGAGTAAGAGTTTGTAGGAGTGGTTAGTACGAGAGTAGAGAAAGTCATGTGAGTGCAATGCATAAGATTTTTTTAAAATTTATTTTTCACTAAAGGGGCTGTAACAGTTTTGATTAAAATAGTGTATGCTTAACTTATTTACATGACAAATGAAATACGTATCTTAAATTTTCTGGGAATAGCCGTGAGGTACTGTGTATTCTCCGTGAATTTTGTGCAATTGGTGAACTCTAAGATATGTATAGACAAACATCTTTCTATGAATTTGTATGTATCTTACTGGTGTGGTTTTGTATATGGTGGGGCGTCATTGAGTCTTTGAGCTTTCCAATATTTCTTATCTCGGGTCGCAGTATAGGCTGAAATTAATTGTGGACTCAGGGTTAAATTTTTGTGAATTATTTTATTTGCACCTTTTTGTTCACAGTATTTAAATTGTATCACAATAGTTAGTAATTTATTTCAATGGATTGACTTTCTTAGCATTGCTGAGATCTAACGTCTGAAAATTTAGTGATATTTTGCTAAATGCATTTTCCATCACTTTGCACCTCGTCGATCTTATGTTCTTTCATTTAATTGTACACTTCGTGTTGACTAACGTGATAAAGTTAATCAATATTTCACTTATTTTCCTGTAATTAATGACCTTTAATCACTTAGTCACGTTACTTTCACTATTTTGTGATGCACACATAAAAATGCGTCCATACTGTATTGATGCTATTGGCAAAGAGCAGGACTGATCTTGTTGCATGTATCCATCCGCATGTGTGCAATTAATAGCACATACTATGATGTCTTTTTCCGCATATTTTTATAATCCTCAAAATGCTAAGAAAGCGATTTTAATCTAACCTTTTAACATTTTTGGCATTAAATATTTAAAATAACCCTTAATTTTCTACTCAGAATCGAAATATAGTAGTTAACAAATTATAACATCGATAAACAAGCAATATTCTCAACAGTTGAAAAATAATGTAACATAAACAGAGTTAATTACAAATATGAAATAAGTAAAATTCGCAATATATTTATTTTGGGGGTGAATTAGATTTAATGTTTCAGTACTTAGCTATATAAATTTCTTTCTTTAAAAGTTTTTAAATATTTCCTTTGTACAATATATGAGGAGTATCATTACAAACTGTACTCGTATTATGTCCAATTAGAATGTCTGACGAGTGGTTACCATCTCGCAGAAGTGACAACATTGTGATTACCACACACAACATAGCCAATCACTGTTAGTGCTCATTCTATAGCAATTTATGCTTGTTTGTGTTCAATCAATGAAAACATTGTTCCCATACATTAAAAGAAAAACTGCAAGTTCTTAAGCAGCTTGACAACAAAACATTTTGTGCAATAAACATTTTGATTGCTAATTGTTATTTATTTATGCAAAACAACTTACTGCTGGTGTTTTGAAACACACAAGCCGTCAATGTTCGAGAGATAGAATCAGAACTGAAAAATCCCAGCATTGGCATTGAATTTTTCTGTCCTGATTGTACCCCTCAAATTTTGATTGCTATTGATATTGTGCTATTTCCTTTCCCATACCCCTTCCACCTATTCTCTTTCTTCCTTAGATAAAATCTTACTGTACAAAAGAGTAATATTTTGTGCACACTTGTAAATGCTCTGTTTTGTTGCTGCAGCTGTTCCTAAGTATGCAGGTGCAGTTTTTTGATACTTGGCCACCTGTCTCACCGCAGCATTTTAAAATGGACCTTCAGAAGCTGTGCAGTGACAACTCCATCAGTGAAGAAGCTGCAGAAGAATTAGTCAGGTAAATATGGAGAGGTACAAACAGGATTGAAAAGTTCAATGCCATAGCTAGGGTTTGAACCATGGATCTTCCACTTCATGCATGGCTGCTCTAACTACTGAGCTACCGGCCAAGTTGCCAGTATGACATTAAATTCCCCGAGTAAACCACCAGGGAATCTCAATTCTAAGATACATACCCCAACGGCTGCTTAAAATCGTAAGTACTTTATGTCCTGGATTTTTATTTAACCGAAATTGATAAAACCTTTTATAAGGATAATCAAATGTGACAGAAATTGCGGAGGAAATTAATGGAAAACTTTGTGCTAATATTTATTATGTAAAAATTATGTCTATTGAAAATATGTCAATTTCCCCTCGTTTGAATATTGTATTTATTTTTTGTAAATCTTACTGTTAAATCCGAAGCTATTGGTGGAAGTCAACATTTCCAATATCAATCATAAGTGAAAATTATGAAAAAAGATGAAAGAGAGACAATGGTTGAGAGGTAGAACTGGAACTGAAAAATTTAGTGCATCAACCGGGATCTGAATCACAGACTCTCTGCTTATCAGGTTGGTGCTCTAACCATTAAGCTTCTGTGACAACCTGCCAGAATGACATTGAATTCTCCAACCAGTTCGTATTTCTCTCGGTAAACCACAAAGGCAGTCTCACGTCAGAGATAACTACCCCAATGGTGACTTACTATTGCCAATAATTACCAAGAGACAATGGTTGTTAGCTAGGTAAACAAGTGAAATAAATACGGGACCTTCTTCAATCCATTTGCAATCCTGCTGTCTTACATTCTGGGCGATTTGTAACCAGTGTGCATATCAGTATCAGACAATCAAGTATTGGAAAACCGGATATTCCAGTATCTATCACATAGGAGAATTATATACACAGAGCTAATTACTGGTTAGTTAAGGAGGTGCATAGAAAGTGATGCTATTTTGAGTTCAGCGTATGAAGAAATTATAAAAGAAAATTATGTAATGATAATAAACTAAATAGTTTGGGATATTTTCTACAGTTATATTTATAAAGAGTGAAATAACTTATAATTATACGTTTTCATTAAAATAAAATTAATTTTGACAGAATCTGAAATTTGATTGAAAAAATATTAGCTTTTGCCATCTTTATCTGCTACCCAGTATGACCCTGAAGTAGAGATCCCATTGGTATCTGCCAGATACAAAATACCTCCACACAACTTAATGATTGTTTAAACACAATCAGTACCATTCTCCTGCATATCAAGATTTCACTGCAAATACATGTTTTGGGTATCTTCAAATACTGCAAGTTGATTGGCACAATCAGTCAATTGCAAGAGTTTATAGAAGATTTTGGACAAGTCTAACCTGTGGTGTAGGGATTAGATTTAGTTAAAGATAATGATCAAGGTAACAGATCAGTTTGAGAGGTAGAACTGGAACTTAAAAATTCAATGCCACAGCTGGGATTCAATGCCACAGACCCTCCGCTTACTAGGCGGGAGCTCTAACCATTAAGCAACTATGACAATCCACCAGAATGACATTGAATTCTCAAACCAGTTCATATTTCTCCCAGTAAACCACAAAGGAAGTCTCACATCAGAGACAATTACCCCAATGGTGACTTACTATTGCATTTTTATGTCCTGGGACTAAATAACCTTCAGATGATAATTATTATTTATTTATGCCAACAAACTTACTGTTGGTGTTTTTAAACCAACAAATATATATATACAATTATATTGTATAAACTTAGGCTTTCACGGCCGGTGTCCTGACTATTAGCTAGTTTTATTTCTTTCGGGCTTGTAGGCCATGGTCTAGAACATGGGTGCACAAACAGCGCTCTTTGAGCGTGAACGCTCGGTACAAGCGGGCGAGCTACAATGACAGCTTGTAGAGCGCTGACTGTGTGATGGTGTCAAGGTCACAGGCACTTCCGGGCTCAACTGTGCTATATGCAGCGGGTCAAACATGACGTAATACATATCAACACTAGAAGCTTTATCAATTGACACCTGTTTACTTGCAAGTTGGTCGCATCCACGAATAAAACCTTTCTTGGAGTGCGTACACCTTATGAATTTTTTCCCTTCAGAATTGCCTACAAGGATACATAGCACAGATACAAGTTGGATCTGCGAAGCAGAACAGTACGTCTCACGCGTAAATAGAAAACTACTTGATGTAGTTATTACAGTTGATTAAAATAGTTGCAACCTTCTGATGATTAGGCTGAATTATAGGTACTACCCTAGCCCTTGGGTTAGCATTCTCAAACTGCAAAGTACACCACTTACGCACTTACATGCCTCTTAAAGATAGATGTTTTTATTACTTTTTAATCCCAGATGTAAAAATGTCAGTCTATTTTGAATGAATGAATAAATAAATAAGACAATAATTACACAGTATTAATAATAGTGCTTTTAATATGAACTTAGATATAATCTATATTTATATAAAAAGTAAATAGCAGCTTTCAAATCCTGTTATACCTTAAATGAATATTCTTAGCTATTTTGATTAAACATTATAACAGAATATTTACTTGTATTATCTTCAAATAAGTGAAATAATTAGTATTTTGTCATTATTAGTAACACGGGTTGGCGATTTCCTCCAAAATTAAAGGAAGGACTACATGCAAGTTGTTTGAAAACTACTGTCCTTAAAGATACGTATTTTAGTGTTAAGCGTTTGCATAATGAATTTAAGACAATCTTACTGAAAACCTAAGTAAAATACATGTTACACATTTGTAGGATCAGTCACTTGGCATATTTTTCAACTCACATCCTTTACAAAATTTGGCTTACAAAGACAGATTCTAGGACTGGATGCCAAATTGCTATCCGAGAGTCTGTTTTGTGGGAAATTAATGCGAAGTTTTAGTTTAATATTCAACAGAAAACAGCGCTAACTTAAGTTATTAATGCAAATTTTTAAAATAATTACCACCAAAAATCTTCCCTTTGATGACGCTCTTTTATATAATATTTGTTGTGCTGGGAAAGAAAGGATAAGTTGCTAATGTGAAGAGTAGGTGAGTACTGTTTGCATTGTGCAACTGTACATTCCCAGTATCGCCTTTCCCCTCGCGTTCCCTCACTCCGCGCAGATCCCTAGACTTAAGATAGCAAACAAAACTGTGGCGTCCTCTTTAAAGTGTATTCATATCGTGGCCGAGTAGTACGCACTGTACTGTACCTCTCCTCTCTGCCCACTCGTAAACAAGAGCGCTGCCAGTAGCTGTACTCTGCTCACGAGCCAGCTTCGGGAGCGGAAACCCTGTGCAGGCCTGGTCTAAAAGGTATTGTAGATACTGATGTTTCACCAAGTACTGCACTTGGCATCTTCAGGGTAAGACGATCTGTTGTCTGCACTGGTCAGAGTTGGAATGTGGAAGCAGAGAGAGAGGGATGTAGAAGCAACAACCGTTGGCGCTCTTATATAGTGGGGGTGGGCAGGGCATTGTTGACGACTGTTGGCACTCTTATATAGTGGGGGTGGGCAGGGCATTGTTGACGACTGTTGGCACTCTTATATAGTGGGATGGGCAGGACATTGTTGATGACTTGGCACTCTTATATAGTGGGATGGGCAGGACATTGTTGATGACTTGGCACTCTTATATAGTGGGGGTGGGCAGGGCATTGTTGACGACTGTTGGCACTCTTATGTAGTGGGATGGGCAGGACATTGTTGATGACTTGGCACTCTTATATAGTGGGGGTGGGCAGGGCATTGTTGATGACTTGGCACTCTTATATAGTGGGGGTGGGCAGGACATTGTTGACGACTGTTGGCACTCTTATATAGTGGGATGGGCAGGACATTGTTGATGACTTGGCACTCTTATATAGTGGGGGTGGGCAGGACATTGTTGCCTTGACTAAGGTGGTGATTGGCTCGCATCGATAGGTGGGCTGGGTGTAGGTGGGGTTTTATTACAACTTGTGTGTGTCTGAATGTTTATCTAAGACCGGTATCCATGTTTTCTGAACACGGAGTGCTTCTTCCTTTCGATTGAAGTTGTCTCTGCGTTTGTAGATTTCTATGACTTCCCTTTGTCGTCGGGCATACTAGTTGACTGTAAAGGACAGGACTCGGGTTTCTCTAAAGTTGACATTATGGCTGAATAATAAGGCGTGCTCTGCTACAGACGATTTTTCCGTTTGTTCCAATCTGGTGTGACATTCATGTTTTTTTAATCTGGTGGCCACACTGCACATGGTAGTGCCTATGTATTATATTGTTACTTTTTGGCATATTTTTATTGAAATATAGTAACTTGTTTGTGTTTGTCCACAGTATGACATACTGCAGTAACGTTCCAACCCATCTTGTAGACGCCTGGTTTGATTGTTTTGAAAACACTTCCTGGAGTTGCTTCATGCAGGTAATTTCACCATTGTTGGTGATAGCCTTCTTTTCACTTTCATTGTAGAAAACAGTTACACTCACACTACTTTCTCTATACATTCAACAACATTTTTAAAAACTAGTATTTTTCTGTCTTCTTTAGTCAGTGAGGACTGGCATTTGTTAGAAATTGTTTTATTACACAGTTGTACTGCCATCGTGCTAAGGAGATGAGCATATAAATATAACATTCTCTTGTGAGTATATATGAATAAGCTAGTAGTAACAGTGATGTGAATCTAAATTATTATAAAAATTAAATATATGTTGAGACACTTAACATCACTTACATGTGAATATTTATCTTCACTAGTTTCAAGAAGTTAAATTGCTCCCATCTTGTGAATGTTGTCTGATGTGTGTGCTTGTTTGAGCCGACATCTAGTGGTGGACTGATAAACTTCCATAATGGGCTTGTTGGTGGTAAATCAAAATTCAGTAAGTGGAATTTGTTTTTTGTGATAAGAATCTTCTCCCAAATATCCAACTCTGCAGTGTGCTTTGTAGCTTTTAAAAGTTTTGTGTTCGGTGTGATGTGATTTGATGTCCAAAAATGGCATGCAACTGCAGATTCATCCATCTGTTTGTATCTGGTGCATCTCATGTGTTCTTTTAGTGTGGTTTCTAAATTTCTCTTAATGTTTCCTATGTAAATCTGGTCACAATCTGGACAGAAGATTCTTATCATAAAAAACAAACTCGATTAATGAATTTTGATTTATCACCACCAAATCCGTTATGGAAGTTCATCAGTCCACCACTAGATGTCAGCTCAAACAAGCACACATCAGACAACATCCACAAGATGGGAGCAATTTAAGCTCTTGAAACCGGTCAAGATAAATATTTACATGTAAGTGATGTTAAGTGTTTCAACACACATTCAATTTTTACTTTCTCTACTGGTAAGTAGGGGAAGTATTGTATTCCACCCAAAAATTCGAAGTCGAGATTTCACCGGAAATACATGTTTTGAGGCCCCCTGAATCCAAAAAAAGCATTTTTAGAAAAAGGTCCGTGTGTGTGTCTGTCAGTCTGTGGACAGCATAGCTCAAAAACGAAAAGTCGGTTAAAAACCAAAGTTGGTATTTAAGTTTAATGTCGTTCAAGGATGTGACACGAAGATTTTGAAGAAAATAGCCCCACCCTAAACTACCCTTTACATGGAAAATTTTTCGAAAATTTTCATTTTCTTGAAAATGGCTCTAACGATTTTGATTAAAATGTCATATGTTTGAGATATTTTTATGACAAATGAAATGTATATCTTGAATTTTCTGGCTATAGCCCCTGTAGTCATATTTACTCTGGACGACTTTTGCATAACTGGTAAACCGTTAGAGATAGACCAAATTATACTATACAAAAAATGTAGATCTTGCTAAAATACACAATTTATGTCTCAATAAATTTTCTTGTAGGGTGAACCATTTCGGAGGTATACCTTGTTATGTGTGTGAGTTTCGGAAAACTTGGAACTTTCGTGAAATGGGTCATCGTTGTTCATTTTTTTATATGTTACGTGTGCAAAGAGAACGGAATCTCAAAGCTTTAAAAGATTTGACTATCGCACAAAGCCTACTGTATTCCAATATTCCCCTTGTACCTACAAGGAAATAAGCAATAAGATAATTTGTACAAATGTTTATTTTAACTAACATGAAGAAGATATAGGAATAAGAGTTTGTAAGAATGGTTAGTACAAGAGTAGAGAAAGTCATGTGAGTGCAACACATCAGATTTTTATAATAATTGTTTTGTGTTTTAAAGCTAATTTATATAAGTTATATGACACTAAGACACATGAGTGTGACACAAGAAGGAGATGAAATGTGTCAACAATTAGCCATTTTACCACTCTGTATAAGCATTCCTTCACTTATAATAGCAATGAGTTGCCACTACTTACACAGCGTAAGAACATTCAGAAGAAAGCTTCACAAATGTTTAATTGAAGAATGTTTTTGTTTTGTGCTAGACTTTTCAGTAAGTCAGTTTTATCGTCACATTCGTTTTCCTCTACAATATTACCGTGTGAGTTTTCTTCTGTAAATGTTGTATTTCTTATCCATTATCTTGTACAAGAGAGAAAGGATAAATGAAGTGAATTTGAGTGTATTTAATTGTAATGCACTTTGTGAAATAAGTGAGTGACTATTATGTTGCAGAAACTGCTGAAGTTGAAACTTGAAAGCATGGAGAGCAAACTAAAGAGCAGTGACGGTCAGGACGTGTTGGTTGCAGTTGACAGCGAACAGCTTGCACATTTTCCAGCAAAAGTGTGGAAGGACTATGTTGTGTCAACAGGTAACAGAAACATTGTAAACTTGTAGCCATAGTCTGTGGTGAAGGTTCTGGAGACAGGTCCAGATATTCCTATTATGAACTAACTTCAGAATTAGAATAATAAATTTGGATGGATTTTAAGATATATTTTCACCTCTGTTTTCAACGGTGCTTCACAATACCCTGGTGACGAGAGCAGGAATCCATAGCAATAGCAAAGTGGCTAATGCAGTGGTGTCAGTGAGACCTTCACATTTCAAATCCATTCTTATGCAAGAGGTGTTGCATTGGCCCTGTACCATCCCCCTTAATTCATCATTGGATGGAATAGTGAAACATTATATTGTAACAAAATGACAAGAGTCCATTCCAATTACATTTTCTTAATGTATTGATGTTAACACAGTCTGCAGTCTTTTGTGATATTACATTTCACAACTGTTTTCTTCTCGTATCCTTGACTCACTCCTTTCTTTCTTCACTTTCTGTGTTTCTCAAACAGCTGACTTTGACAATACAATCAACACTTATTAACTGGTTTGTGACCATAAATACACCGCTGACACAGGCACACTGACTTGACTCTTGTCCGCAATTCACTCACTCTGCTGGTTGTCTCGCCTCCTTATAGTGAGGATGATATAACATGGACCTTTCTTGAACTTCTATAAATATGCTGGCTGCTAGATGCTTCTCGAATAATCTCAAAAACCCCTTTTGGTTTTGCTGCTCTGATTGTTGTCACAAGTTCACAACAGTCACACAAGGCAGCCTGACTGAGCACCTTTGGTACATGCACCACCAGCGTTGTGATCCTTTGCTGTGTTGCCATTGGCCGGTCTTGCAATAATAAGACAGGGAGTACTTCCGCAAGTTGGTATCCAGTCATCAGCAACTTGAACTCAATCACATTAGTGAAGTGGCAGTAAAAATCACACGAATATGTTTCAGTGAAAAATAATGAACATTTTACTTTGTCAATTTAAGTGGGGAGATTTTGTTGAAAATGTTCATGTCACATGTTTGAAGGATGATCAACTTAAATACTAAGTGAGCATTATACTGTTGAGTAATGCTGAAGATACACATGTATGGTGTTGAGGGGGTCTGTATCTGCAGTAAATGTTGGTGTCATATT
This sequence comes from Tenodera sinensis, assembly GCA_030765045.1. Taxonomy (NCBI): domain Eukaryota; kingdom Metazoa; phylum Arthropoda; class Insecta; order Mantodea; family Mantidae; genus Tenodera; species Tenodera sinensis. The sequence continues at coordinate 118,494,511 of CM060971.1, forward strand.
CTTGGTGGCTGGAATACAATACTTTCTTTACTTACTGTAGGGAATTACATTAAAAAGAAAAGTAAAAGTGTGTAATCATACAATTAATGTAATATATATATATGTGTGTGTGTGTGTGTGTGTGCCGTTATTAATTTTACAGAGTATAGGGACAAGTGAGTAATACAAAGGTGATTGATATTGTTGCAGGTTACACTGAACCAAGCACAATAAAGAGACTTCATTCTCCTGAAATGAACAACTCCCTCTCAAGGAAAAAGCTGAAAATGGACTGATGTTATGGACCAAGTAGCTGCTGTTCAAAATGTGACTGTGTGTTTAACAAAAATATATTCTTGTACTTATATTTGTGAATAAACCAACGTGTTTTTTATGGAATTGCATACTCACTTTGTACCAGCCAAGCATGTTGCTATTCTCCCATCTCTCTGCCCAAAGCATAATGACCAAAGTTGCACCTTCAAAACAAATGTGCATCAGTAAATTGGAAAACCTTTGAGCACCTTTTTACTTTCTCTACTGCTAGGTAGAGGAAGTATCATATTCCACCCAAAAACTCAATGTCGAGATTTCACCGGAAATATATGTTTTGAATCCAAAAAAAAAAGCATTTTTAGAAAAAGGTCCTTTTGTGTGTGTGCGTGTGTGTCAGTCTGTGAACAGCATAACTCAAAAATGAAAAGTCGGTTGGTATTTAAGTTTAATGTCTTTCAAAGATGCAATACGAAGATTTTGAAGAAAATAGCCCACCCTAAACTACCCTTTACATGGAAAATGTTTGAGATATTTTTATGACAAATGAAATTAATATTTTGAATTTTCTGGCTATAGCCCTTGTAGTCGTATTTACTCTGGACGACTTTTGCATAACTGGTAAACCGTTAGAGATAGACCAAATCATACTATACAAAAAATGTAGATCTTGCTAAAATACACAATTTATGTCTCAATAAATTTTCAAAATTTTCCGTGTAAAGGGTAGTTTAGGGTGAAGCAATTTTCTTCAAAATTGTCATGTCACATCCTGAATACCAAATTTGGTTTTTACCCAACTTTTCATTTTTGGGTTATGCTGTCCACAGACTGATACACACACACACATGCAGACACACCTTTTTCTAAAAATTCCTTTATTGGATAAAGGGACCTCAAAACCTATATTTCCAGTGAAATCTCGATGTCAAATTTTTGGGTGAAATACAATGTACTTGACTACACGTAGTAGAGTAAACAGACCTTTGTTCAACAGACTTTGGATTTAATGGACTAAATTTGGCATTGGTTATTGAATAAATTTAAATGAAATTTAGATCTGTGATGATTAAATTGTGGCATTTCACTGTTGTCTGATTGAGAAGACTAGCTCACGCGTCTTCGGCTATGTTTGTGAAAGTTTGTGTATGCGTCACGCGCTCAAGAGCTCACATGACTGTTAGCTTCAGTCTGAATTGGGCATTCTCTGGTGAATGTAATACTCGTGTTCATTACAGGTCTACTCATCATTGTAAAAGATTTTACAAGAAGTTTCTTGAAGAGGTTATGGTCGTCCTGGTTAAGAAAACGACACTGAAAACGACATGCAAGGAGCTAGGACACTGGAAAATTTACGGGCTTATAATATCAAATCCGCCATCTTTAACTTTGCTGCAGCTTGGAAATAGATGAAGACAACAACATTAGCTAATGGGTGGACACAGTTATTGAAAGGAATTGAAGCCAAATATGATTTCAGTGGCTTCGAAACATCCGATTTTTGTAATACACTGATGAAAGCAGGGAAGGCATGACTTAGAAGAGTGGCTGGACATGGATGAGGGTGACCCAGGTTACCAGATCCTGAGTCATGAAGAGGCCGCTGCAGGTGTTCTACAAGAGGATGAAGACGAAGATGATGAATCTTTGAGGTGTGCACCTAAATTATCCATAATGAGAGACCGCATGGATGATGTGATTTCTTATATGGAAAGATCTTCAGTCCCGCAAGTGCTAACCTATTATGAACATTTCAGACAATTTTGCTCCATAGTCATAAAGAGGCAATATTCAAGTGGGAAGCAAACCCACAACTTCACAGGGAACGACTTCTAGTCAAGAGTAAATCATGTAAAGTCAATGGTATGTACCAATAGAACACTTTCAATTGTTTTTGTTTCATTTTCATTCATTTTGCGATTTAACAGATTTTCAATTTTTCGGACAACTCCTGGTCCCTTTAGGTTCTCTAAACCGAGAGTTTACTGTACACGAAATTTATCGCTATATGTCAACAAAATACTCCATTTTATTAATACTACGTATATGCAGAAGAATGTGTCAACCCAAGTTACTAGCTTAACCTGCAATATTTTTAGTTTTGAACTCACTCGTCAATAATTTTATATTGAATTATATAAGTAATTCATCTCTATGCATCATCCAGAAGCCTAAGATTTAGACGACTCCATGAAGTTCCTCTTACTTCATTTACTGCACAATTTTTAATATATACCCGTTATTTGAAATCTATTCATATACATACTGACTTAAACCTAACCTGGATTCTTTCTCCTTCTTTCTTTCCTTCCTTGCTTCCCTCTTTCCCTCCCTCACTCCTTCCTTGTTTCTCTCTTTCTTTTTGTTTCTTTCTTGCCTGCCTCCCTTCCTTTCCGTTCCCTTCCCTTCTTTTTGTTTTGTTTAATGAAACACCTGAGCATACATTTTTATGACGAGTAGGCTTGTGAGTGTACAGTTAACAATCTAGTTTGGAGAAACAAGTTACATTGCTTATTAGAAGGTACACAATATCCTGCGGTAAACCCATTCTTGTGAAATTATCGCAATACCTCACAATCACAGCAAATACGTGCAAGTGCACTTGACTTGTTTCTGAATAAGTGCTGAAGTCAGTAGAATTCTACTGTTAATCTTAGCGCTTGCTTGCTTAGGCTTGCCTTCACGGCAGCAACTGCAAACCCCTCACCCCTCTCATACCTATATTAGCACGCATGCGTGAACAAAACAAACACTGTTTTGCCTGTCTGCGTTGAGTGCTGGCTATCAAGTATGCTTTCGTGTGAATTGTATGGAACTCACAATGAATCAGATATTGCAGTTGGAAAAAATGCCCTATTTAGAGCATATTTAAAAAAGTGTAGTTGATCTTTTAGGATAGCTTCAGCCTTAGAGCCTTGATGCATGTTTTGCCATTGTTCTTGTATATTTATTATATTCATTCACTTTATTGTCCAGATATTGGAAGCTCTTCTCTATGAACAGCTCAGAAACAAATAGTTGAACTATTGAAACCATTCTTAGATTAACTGCCAGTGTTTTGTGTTTCATATAAAGGAAGGTAATTTTTTTTTTTTTTCAGTTTCAGTTTTATTCTGCTATTTGCAACATTTTTACAAAGCGACACGCGACTCATTACATTGCTTTACTACACATTAGAGGCCTGCATGGGTCAAAATTCTTAGGTTAGGTCTGACCCGGCTTACCCTCGACCAAGTCTGAGCCCAGCCCTAACCCGAGAATAAGTTATAATGACCGGGCCCGAACTCGGCCCAGCACGATTGTGTAATTTGGTTGTTGTTAAAGCTGGGACTTTTATGTAGTATCACTTAGAAACTATGTAGTAACATGTGTAGAATGGGGATAATATGTAGGTTATATCAAATATTTAATTCTAACATCGCTTTCTGGGGAAAATTTTAGGAAAGGAATATTTCCTGGAGAAAAGTCCTTGTGTGGATTAACATCATCTCCATTTAGAATATCGCATACACTGTGAAATTTTGAATACCCAGGTTTTCTCTTTAACACATTTTGTAATTTACATAATACACTTGCATCAGTTTCTCCATGCACAGCACTTAGTTTTTCTGACAGCAAGTAATCTTGCATATGCAGTTGTGACGTTTCTACATGTTTGGTGGTTTCTGGAAACCAGCCGAAGTTGCTCCTGGGATTCACAAATAGATGCAGCATTTTCAGGATCAACAGAATCTGTAACATCGGATACTAGCGCCTTAATCTCTCTTCCACACTAGTTTTCTAACTATTCAACAGAAATCTACGCAATATATCAAGCTCTATGATCCAATCCTACTCTGTATTGACTCCAGCAGTGCTATACAAACTCTTACTTTTTAGATTCCAAATATAACCTACTCTTGATTGGTGGGAAACATGTTTCCGCGAACTAGATTCATTAGATCAGTGCCATGCATAACACGACATATACCTACATATGATCTGGATTCCAGGCCATTCCAATATCACAGGTAATGAATACGCAGATAAACTTGCCAATAGTTCTCACATCCATGACGTCCGACAACATCTTACTGTTAATGTATTTTTTGTATATTCAATATTCCATGTTTATATTATGATATATAGATCATTTTTACTAACCATAAGTCTAATTATGTGCCATGATGTACTTTTTATTCAAGTATTAGCATTTGACAATGCTCCATGCTTGTATTACAAGTTTTATGAGCAATAAATTTGAATTGAATTTGAATCATACCGATACTTATTTCCATCTACCTAGACCACCTAATCCACCATGGTTTTCAGTCGGAAATATAGACAAAGACGCTATATCCCTGGCAACAAAATTGAAATTGGGCGTTGCACCCACCCCGTGATCGGAAAACGCGATGCGATACAGCTTGCTGTGAGTGTGGTTAGAGATCACATATTCTTTCAATGCCCTAGAAATTACCACCACTCGACATCTCTGTAATCACAATCATGCGCATACATTGGCCCCGGCCCTTGGAATATTTCCTCACTTCTAAACTGCAACATACGTCATAAAGCCCCACTTCTTCTCCGGTTCATCAGAAAATGCAAAATGAAATTATAATATTAATATTATAATAAGAACATATCTTCACATTACATCTCATGATACATCTACATCTCTATAACATCAAGGGCACAAGACGCGGAAATCCAGACTACACTGGAAATAGCGCCAATAAATAAATCAGCAGCAACAACAAGTTTGGCAGAATTGGTCAGAATTCGTTAGTAAAACAAGAGAAGTGCTATTCGGCCTCCTATATTACTCTTGTGGTATTATGGAAGTCTCATTGCTCCATATCGTTTTTCACACGAATACGCTGAGTAAAATTTTGATACGTTTAACGTGTACCAATATTCAAGAACATGGCAAGACTGCCACACAACAACCTTTTAATGAGTGAGAGAAAATAATTCGTAGTATTGTTTCGCGTACTCAGTAACGAACGATTAATTAGAACAAACTGGAGCAAGAAGAAACTGAAAACATCAACAGAACAATGGATGAAACCAAGGGAAGTAACTGTAATTCCAACTCGCCAGTGATTAATTTATTATTAACGTTCGCAGACCTAAAGAGTCTGATAATGAAATGTATAATTATGGAATTCAGAGGATTAAAAATACGCACTTATGCCCTGCCCTCTAACAGGCAGAGGCATCCAAAGGAATGTAGGCAGCTCATAAGAAATGTACCTAAATCTCGTGGTTAAGAAGATTGAGCTACTATAGTGCTGGGTGCTGGACTGAGCAAGTAGTCATTCCACCTTGCTGCAGGAGTTGCCAAGATTAGGTACTTATCGTTTGTGCAAGATATTGTCGGGGTTGAATGCCACACACTGCAGCGTTCAGCTAGGAACTTCCATACCATATACATATGGCAGCAACTTGTCACACAATATGGGCATAAAGGTGAGAGTTACTTAATTGTGTAATATTAACAATTTGTAGTTTTGGGTTATTTATTCTGTTATTTGTGCCATTGGAATCTCACTATAATGTACTTATTGGAATATGTGTGGGTTTGCCATTAGAGGTATCGGGGTCCGGAATGAATTCCTGTGCTGTATAAATTTGTTTTGATTTCTTCCCTAATCCCAACGTCAGGTATCTAATTTGCACATTTTTTATGCAATTTCCAATGCTTCAAGTTCCCTATAATCTATCATTTTACTTTCTCTATGACGCTCTTCAAGAAGAAAAGTATTGCATTTCACCCAAAAATTTGATACCGAGATTTCATCGGAAATACGTGTTTTGAGAATCCCTGAATACAAAAATTAGTTTTAAAAATTTCTCTCTATGTATTGTATGTTGTGTGAACCTGTGTGTGTTAGGTGTGTGAGCATGTGTGTTGTGTGTTAGAATAGATTAGATTGCGTTCAGCGAGTTCACAAGTAGCCATGGAGGCTGGTGAACATTGAACATGTCATTTGTGATGTACAAAACATTGTCAGTAAATATACAGAATGAGCACATAAAAACTCATTATGTACAGGAACAAAAAAGAAACAAATGAACAACAGCAAAGGGGATAATGGAAACACAATCAAAGCTTACCTGAAATTTGTCAGATAAGAATTGAATTTTGTGTTAGATTTACACTAGGCATTTACAGCCATATTCTACTGTTTAGTTGTAATATAATAATAATAATTCATGTAGAGACCACTTACAGAGTTACATAACCTTTCACAGGATGATTTGTCATTTAGATTACTTTATACAGAATAAAATGACTTAAAAATGACTTACAAAGCTACATAAGCATTAACAGGAATAATTTGTCATTTGAACAATCTTACACAGAACAAAATGAGTTAGAAACTACTCACAAAGCTACATGAGCATTAACAGGAATAATTTGTCATTTGAACAATCTTACACAGAACAAAATGAGTTAGAAACTACTCACAAAGCTACATGAGCATTAACAGGAATAATTTGTCATTTGAGTAATCTCACACAGAACAAAATGAGTTAGAAATTACTTACAAAGCTACATGAGCATTAACAGGAATAATTTGTCATTTGAATAATCTTACACAGAACAAAATGAGTTAGAAACTACTTACAAAGCTACATGAGCATTAACAGGAATAATTTGTCATTTGAACAATCTTACACAGAACAAAATGAGTTAGAAACTACTTACAAAGCTACATGAGCATTAACAGGAATAATTTGTCATTTGAACAATCTTACACAGAACAAAATGAGTTAGAAACTACTTAAAAAGCTACATAATCATGAACAAGATAATTTGCCATTTAAGTTGTTGTTTTCTAGTGCCTTGCATCTGGCAATGAAGCCATTAGCATTCGTGCTTTCCAATACTTTTGAACTGTATAAGTAATCTTATACAGAATAAAATGAGATAGAAACTATTTATAAGGCTAAATAAGCAACAAAGTTACACAGGTATTTACATCATAGTTTGTAGTTCACATATAGAATAAACTGAGCTACATAGGAATTAATAGGATAATTGGTCATTCAGATAATCTTGTACAGAATAAAATGATTTTGAGCATAGGTACTCTTTAGCAACTGTTTTAAAAGCATTGAAATTGTCAACTTTTCCCTTAAGGTTATTAGGAAGGACATTAAATATTTTTATGGTTTCATAATATACACCTTTCTGGAAGCAAGAAAGTTTTCCACTGGGATGATGGATATTACTCTTCTGTCTAGTGTTTATTCCATGAATTTCTTTGTTTGTTGTGAATAAGGATCGATTGCATATAAAGAATTTTAGGATCGAGAATATATACATACTGGGTAACGTTAATATGTTCAATCTTCTGAAAAGATCTTATGTGTGTGAGTGAGTGTGTTGTGTGTGTCTGTGTGTGGGCGTGTGTGTTTTGTGTGAGTGAGTGTGTGTTATGTGTGTGAGTGGGTGTGTTGTGTATGTATGTGTATGAGTGAGTGAGTGAGTGAGTGAGCATGTGTCAGTCTATATACAGCATAATTCAAAAATGGAAGTTTTGTTGAAGATATACCTGAAATTGAAGTGCAGTATCTTGAGAGAATGCCACAACATGCACTACTGGGCCCCTCCCCTCACAATACTCACTGGGTACAAAAAGCTCACTTACAAAACCATTGTTGCTTAAAATAGTTCCTGGAATGTTAAGGAAGCAATCTCTATCTATCCTTCCTACATATTTAATATTAAATACAAATTCTTATAATTATGCATATTAAATTTGAACATGTTATTTAACATTAATGATGCTATTAAACAATTATTAATTGTAACAATGAGACAATTGTAATACACTCTTAGTACTTAGCAAATCCTTACCAACATAAAAAATGAACAATATTTACAACAAATATTTACATAAATGCTTACTTTTCGGGTTCTGACTCAATATAAAGAAAATGGTTATCTAATACTCATTAAAATAAAACTAATAATTATGTTATTAACAATATTTACTAGGATGATACTAGTAATAACAATAATAGAAGTAATAAAATAACAGGATAGCACCACCACCACCACAACCAACACCACCACAATCAACACCACCACAACCAACACCACCAACACCACCACAACCAACACCACCACAACCAACACCACCACTACCAACACCACCAACACCACCACCACCCCGTCCACCACCACGACCACCCCGTCCACCACCACAACCACCACCACCACCACCACGACCACCCCGTCCACCACCACGACCACCACCACCACGACCACCCCGTCCACCACCACGACCACCACCACCATCACCACCACCACGACCACCCCGTCCACCACCACGACCACCACCACCATCACCACCACGACCATCACCACCATCACCACCACCACGACCACCCCGTCCACCACCACGACCATCACCACCACCACCACGACCACCCCGTCCACCACCATGACCACCACCACCACCACCACGACCACCCCGTCCACCACCACGACCACCACCACCATCACCACCACCACGACCACCCCGTCCACCACCACGACCACCACCACCATCACCACCACCACGACCACCCCGTCCACCACCACGACCATCACCACCACCACCACCACCACGACCACCCCGTCCACCACCACGACCACCACCACCATCACCACCACCACGACCACCACCACGACCACCCCGTCCACCACCACGACCATCACCATCACCACCACCACGACCACCACCACCACCACTACCATCACCACCACCACGACCACCACCACGACCACCCCGTCCACCACCACGACCATCACCACCACCACCACGACCACCCCGTCCACCACCACGACCACCACCACCACCACGACCACCCCGTCCACCACCACGACCACCACCACCATCACCACCACCACGACCACCCCGTCCACTACCACGACCACCACCACCATCACCACCACCACGACCATCACCACCACCACGACCACCACCACCACGACCACCCCGTCCACCACCACGACCACCACCACGACCACCACCACGACCACCACCACGACCACCACGACCACCACCACCACCACGACCACCCCGTCCACCACCACGACCACCACCACCATCACCACCACCACGACCACCCCGTCCACCACCACGACCACCACCACCACGACCACCACCACCACGACCACCCCGTCCACCACCACGACCACCACCACGACCACCCCGTCCACCACCACGACCACCACCACCACCACGACCACCCCGTCCACCACCACGACCACCACCACCACGACCACCCCGTCCACCACCACCACCACCACGACCACCACCACGACCACCACCACCACGACCACCCCGTCCACCACCCCGTCCACCACCACCACCACGACCACCCCGTCCACCACCACGACCACCACCACCACGACCACCCCGTCCACCACCACCATCACCACCACCACGACCACCCCGTCCACCACCACGACCACCACCACCATCACCACCACCACGACCATCACCACCACCACGACCACCACCACGACCACCCCGTCCACCACCACGACCACCACCACCATCACCACCACGACCACCACCACCACGACCACCCCGTCCACCACCACGACCACCACCACCACCACGACCACCCCGTCCACCACCACGACCACCACCACCACGACCACCCCGTCCACCACCACGACCACCACCACCACCACCACGACCACCCCGTCCACCACCACGACCACCACCATCACCACCACCACGACCACCCCGTCCACCACCACGACCACCACCACCATCATCACCACCACGACCACCACCACCACGACCACCCCGTTCACCACCACGACCACCACCACCACCATCACCACCACCACGACCACCCCGTCCACCACCACGACCACCACCACCACCACCACGACTACCCCGTCCACCACCACGTCCACCACCACCACCACGACCACCCCGTCCACCACCACGACCACCACCACCATCACCACCACCACGACCACCACCACCACCACGACCACCACCACCACCACGACCACCACCACCACGACCACCACCACCACCACGACCACCCCGTCCACCACCACGACCACCACCACCATCACCATCACCACGACCACCCCGTCCACCACCACGACCACCACCACCACCACCACGACTACCCCGTCCACCACCACGACCACCACCACCACGACCACCCCGTCCACCACCACGACCACCACCACCATCACCACCACCACCACCACGACCACCACCACCACGACCACCACCACCACCACCACCACGACCACCCCGTCCACCACCACGACCACCACCACCACCACCACGACCACCCCGTCCACCACCACGACCACCACCACCACCACGACCACCACCACGACCACCCCGTCCACCACCACCACCACCACCACGACCACCCCGTCCACCACCACGACCACCACCACCACCATCACCACCACGACCACCACCACGACCACCACCACCACCACCACCACCACCACGACCACCCCGTCCACCACCACGACCACCACCACGACCACCCCGACCACCACCACGACCACCCCGACCACCACCACGACCACCACCACCACCCCGTCCACCACCACCACCACGACCACCACCACGACCACCCCGACCACCACCACCACCACCACCACCCCGTCCACCACCACGACCACCACCACCACCACGACCACCACCACCACCACCACCACCCCGTCCACCACCACCACCACGACCACCACCACGACCACCCCGACCACCACCACGACCACCACCACCACCACCACCACGACCACCCCGTCCACCACCACGACCACCACCACCACCATCACCACCACGACCACCACCACCACCACGACCACCCCGTCCACCACCACGACCACCACCACCATCACCACCACCCCGTCCACCACCACGACCACCACCACGACCACCACCACCACCACGACCACCCCGTCCACCACCCCGTCCACCACCACGACCACCACCACCACCACGACCACCCCGTCCACCACCACGACCACCACCACCATCACCACCACCACCATCACCACCACCACCATCACCACCACGACCACCACCACCATCACCACCACCACGACCACCACCACCATCACCACCACCACGACCATCACCACCGTCGCCAGTGCCAGTACCACTACAACTCGAAGTTATGCCGAAAGACGGTTCCTTAATGTGTGCTGAACAGATAGGGGTTTTGTAATTGGTAAAAACCATTCTTATCACAATGAGTGATGCTCCATGTCAGTAGATTTACTGGCATGTAAAAGAACTCCTGCGAGACGAAATTCTGGCACACCGGCGACGTTGAATAATCCGGGCAATTAAGAGCGTCGTTAATGAACAAAATATTTTATAAGGAGCGATGTCCTTTGAAGATATTTGCCCTACCACTAAAAGAAACTACCACTGCCACTACTACTGCTACTACTGCTGCTGCTGCTGCTGCTGCTGCTGCTGCTACTAATAGTAATAATAGCAATAATAGCAATAATAATAGTAGCAGCGGCTGCGTTTATTATTATTATTATTATTATTATTATTATTATTATTATTATTATTATTATTATTATTATTATTATTATTATTATTATTATTATTATTATTATTATTATTATTATTATTATTATTATTATTATTATTATTATTATTATTATTATTATTATTATTATTATTATTATTATTATTGTTGTTGTTGTTGTTGTTGTTGTTGTTGTTGTTGTTGTTGTTGTTGTTGCTGCTGCTGCTGCTGTGGTTCTTCTTATTATTAGAAACATTTCAGCAGAATAATCACATAGAATTCCTAGCAAAGAAATCCTGCGATAGTTGAGCTATTGTCTTAATTTCTGCATTGGTGACTAAAAACTATAATACATTATTTTGTATGTGTTAATTGTGAAGCCCGAGCCCGCGCAGAGTTCTACTGCATGTGATGTTCATTAGGAACTTGGTAGGTATTTCATGGACTTGGTTTCCTGTACACACGCTCATTTCATGTAGGTACATACAAGATGCAGAGCGGGCGTATGTTGCTCGTATTTTGGGAAACTGCCAAATAATACACAATTCTCCAGGGACACATCAGCACATCCAGGACAAAGTGCGGGGACGGATCGATCGATGCTTGTACTATGCTGTGTGCTTACCATGATCAATGTACTGTGACAAACTGACATTTACTTTTCTATCACTTCACTGTCTTCTAAAATTTTATCACAAATACACAGTTTTCTTCTCGTCATTAACACAGTCTACAGTCTTTCGTGCTGTCACAACTCAAAACTTTTACTTCTCGTAACCTTGCCTCAGACCTTTCAGTGTCTTTCTTCACTTTTTCTGTCTCTCATATACTATGGCAACGTAATCACTCGACGCTCGTGAAATCTTCTGTACGACGCACATGCACAGCTGACAGTCTGATCTTCTAGTGTCTGTAAATGTAACGCAGTTCTATTCCTTCGCCTCCTTATACAGATGGAATGGTGTCATAGGACCTGTCTTGATTTCCACAAACGTGCCGCCGATGACGTAACCAGATCTTTCTTGAAGGCTTCGGAGAAAACCCTTTTGGTACAGCCGCTTCGATTATAGTTAGTCCCGGACACACAAACAGTCGTGCGAGGCAACTTGACCTTGAAGGTCTTTGCCTTCTCGCCGACCTGGTATGTGGTCTGAAGTAGCTTGTACCCATCCGTCCTTTGTTGTGCGCCAGTAACATGTCAGAAAGTTTAGCCGTAGGTACTAACGTCTCTGTTCGTTGCCTTTGAAGCAGGGTCAGGCGCGGTGAAGAACGGTTCTTTGCGGCGTATGTGATCGATATTCTTTGAAGAAAGAATTATTTCTTCCCTAGCATGAAACTTTCTGCCTGTCCGGCTGGTGTCCGGAAATGTTCAACTGGAAACGTTAGGGAGCCCTTCTCGCGTCATTATATCTGTATCTCTCGCCAGTAGAGAGTAGACCCAGTAGACCTAGTCTTTTGTTTTATAATTGTGGAATTCTATGAAGGTAAATGAGAGTCGTGTGGTTGTTACAGATGAGACGTTTTATGGATACAGGAAAAAGGAAACGAACGTGCTCTGTTTGTGAAGGTTTACTGTTATGAAATGTGTCGAACGCTGTCTGCCGAGCCGAGCCGAGCCGAGCCGAGCCGAGCCGAGCCCAGCCGAGTCCTATAATAGTTTGGGATAAGCAATAACAGGCGAACTCATCTGTCAAATGGGCTCAATTTCAAGAGCAATCCAGTCAGCAAAAACAGCATCCTGCAACAAGGGTCGTGTGCCAATGTGTTGCATCTTCTCTCGTGGCAAATAGCGCTTTTCCTTTTCTCTGCCATTTCGGAGAGATGCCTCTCCATTAGAGTGGTCAGCGTTCTGGCTTCTCAACTCAAGGGTTCCGGGTTCGATTCCCGGCTGGTAAGAGTCTGTAAGCATTATTGTGGGAGCAAAGATGAGAAATGCTAAAAATCAAGGATAAGCAGCAATAACGCGATTAGTTGTTTCTCAAGCCAAAGTCACCGATATGAACTAAATAAGTTACAAATGGAGAAATTGAAAAAAGCACATCTCGGAAATGTAGCGTGGAGTAAATACGAACTTGGTATTCAAGTTCAACATTTTCCAAGAATATGACACGATTATTTTCGAGTAAATTCTCCACCCCAAACCAATCTAATTGAAAAACAGGTTATATTTCTATTTTTTCAAAAACAGCTTCAAGAATTTGGTTAGAATACCTTATGTTCAAAATACTAAAGTAAGATATGAAATGTATGTTGTGACTTGGTTCAATTTTTCAAAGTATTACTACACTTCCTCCGTAGCGCGCCTGCTTCTGGCGCGGAGGACCCGGGTTCGATCCCAGGTACCGATGTGGGGCCTTTTACCTCGCTGGGAGGTCTGGCGTTAGGTTCCTGAGGAGCTGCATGTGCCCAGGTCGAGGGCTCGGGCCTCTAACCATGTCCCACCTTCCACCCACTGCACCCCACTCATGGTGCTTGTAGTGGATAGAGGTGGGGGACGTAGTGGCCGCGCGGTAAGCCTTGACCCGCGAAATGCTGTTGCACTCGCCGAGAGTTCCGTTAGTGTGAACTAGTTCCATGCTCACTGTCATTTCACTTTCTTCCGTGACGTAGTGGCGTAAGAAGTACGTCCGACGTAGCCTCTTCTTACGGACAGTTCACTCACTCTAATCCCTAGCAGTAACAGCCCTCCCTCAGAAAACAGCGCTTTTCGTCACTCACTCTCCGAGTTATCTGACGATAAGGCGCGTCCTGTTTACGCACTTTGTCTTCTTCACATTTACATTAAGATTTGGTCTATCTGTAACGGTTTACCAGTTGTACAAAAGTCATCGAGAGTAAATACGACTACATAGGCTATAACGAGAAAATTCAAAATATACATTTCATTTGTTATAAAAATGTCTTAAACATATGACATTTTAATCAAATCGTTAGCCATTTTTAAGAATATAAACATTTTCGAAAAAATGTCCATGTAAAGGGTAGTTTAGCGCGGGGGAATTTTCTTCATAATCTTTGTTTCGTATCCTTGAGAGATGTTAAACTTGAATACCAAATTTGGTTTTTAACAGACTTTTCGTTTTAGATTTTACAGGTGGACACACACAGAGAGAGAGAGAGAGAGAGAGAGAGAGAGAGAGAGAGAGAGAGAGAGAGAGAGAGGACTTTTTTCTAAAATCGCTTTTTTATTCAGGGGCTTCAAAACATATATTTCCGGCGAAATCTCGACATGGAATTTTTGGGTGGAATACAATACTTACTCTACTTACTGTATGTGGTAGAGAAAGTAAAGTCGTCTAGATGCTACAAAGTGAGTAATTTGGGGTTACCAAGAAGCTCCATTGGAACACGACCTTTGCAGTGATCGAGATGTAAGTATCGAACTCTTATAGGTCACGTGATATGTCATTAGGAATGTCGAGAGTCGAGGAACCGGTTTGTTCCTAACGAGAGGATTTTCTCTGTAAAGTGAGCTGGCTTAATGAACACTCGTAACCTTTGTTATGACACTGCCATTGCTGAAACAAATCAACAGTTGACCCTCAACTGCGTCTTTCTACAAATTTACTTGCTAGATTTAACACTGATTTAGTTCAACATAATTACAATTCCAGACACATTTTAATGGTGCTGTGCACCTAACTTTCCAAAATACCCATGTTAAAGACATATCGTGTGTCACATTCACATGATTTTCTCTAACCCCTGTCGTTTATTAATGGCTATACGAATTATTCTTACAAACGTTTATTTTTCTCTCTATTTTATATTTAAATTAAGAGAAAATACTATGCAAAGGGACTGCTGAACAACCACAAACACCACAGTTTGAAATGATGATTTCTCGGTAATACAGCTGAGTGACTTACACATTGTCACATTCGGGCTTCCTCGTCGCTATTCATAGAGAGAATCCCATTGGCAAGAAGTAACTTCGGTTTAAGTAATGTCAGCATAACCTTGTTTATTCTCAGTAACCAACATACACAAAACTACTAAGAAATCACAACAAAGTCAAAACAAAAGACAGACTATTATTACTCTATGATTGATGCCAGAGCATATAATTAATACGTTTTCATGGAGAATCGAAATAGATTTGAGTTCCCATTCCGGATTGAATACTACATGGACACGCGGATTCAAATTGAACTGAATTGTTGGATCCGATCCTCTTAGAAGTGAGATCGGATGGAAATTTTGTTCCATGGGAACACTTACCGGATTCAAATCGATTTGAATCCACCAAATATGCTAACTTGTATTGTATTCGTAACACGCTACACGCTCGTAATTTTGTTTTGTTAGTGAAAGTGACGCAATAAAACAAGTCACTTGTGTTGTTTCTATAATCTCACAACATAACAACATTCACTAACCTCGAAACATACTTAAAATACACAGAAAACATTTTTACAAGTTCGCCAACATAAACCAAGTGACCAACATGACAGCTTGAATTATTTATGCTCGAGTCTTGCGTACGCAAATCGACCTAATTCCGGGTTGATATTGTCGCCCATCGCATTATTGTCGGCACTACCGCAAAGGAGCCGAAGGGAAGAGACAGAGAATGACCGCATTGTTGGGGCGCTTGCCGAAAGAGAGAAAGGGATAGAGACTTCTGGAATTTTCTGTTTTGTATTTCACCGCAATAATAACTGAACGTTCCTGAAGCTTCCAGAATAGTGCCTGGGAGATATAAATAGCGGTAAAGTGAGTTACTAATTCGGAGCCGTGCTGTTGGTGGATCGGTAAAGACTTTCGTGCTGTTGCAACGAGTGTACAAAGTTACTGTTTACGGAAATAAAGGTGTTTCTTTATCTCGACTACATCTGTCGTCTTTACTTTACACCCACCAAAGTCACAATATCAACATGAAAACGCGGATCGTATTGGGAATGGTATTGGACTGAAATAGACTTCGATCTCCCATGGAAACGTAGTGCATTTACACTCGGTGTTCCTTTGTTATCTTTGTTACTTTGTGAGACCGCGATAAGGTAATTCTTGTTAAGTTGGCAATGTTGCAGCTAGATATAGATGGTCTTGTGAGCAGCTTTACGAGACATTATACTCGTATTTTTCAATTGTGTGAAATGGAGTGGAGTTTGCACTTCTAAGCTAGACACTAACTTTTGTCTTATGTCAAATGTTACGTGTGCAAAGTTTATTCCAAGTCGCTACAACTACAACTTGTACAAGTGCACAAATCAATACACACGAGCGCACGCGCGCGCGCACACACTCACACTCACACACACAAGCGCACAAATACACACAACACCCATACCCTCACCCCCACCCCCACCCATACACCCACCATCCACACCCACCCCCACATCCCCCTACCCTCACACATCCCCACACCCTCACACACCCCCACACACCCATACCCTCACACACCCCCACACACCCATAACCTCACTCCCACCCATACACCCACCATCCACCCCCACCCATACACCCACCATCCACACCCACCCCCACATCCCCCTACCCTCACACATCCCCACACCCTCACACACCCCCACACACCACACCCCCACACACCCATACCCTCACACACCCCCACACACCCATAACCTCACTCCCACCCATACACCCACCATCCACCCCCACCTCCCCACACCCTCACACCCCCCCACATCCCCACACCCTCACACACCCCCACACACCACACCCCCACACACCCATACCTTCACACAGACCCACATCCCCACACACAAATACCCATATCCCGACCCACACACCACATCCCCACACACCCACATCCCCCACACAACTACCCACACCACACCCACATCCCCACACACAAATAGCCACACCTAAATACCCACATCCCACCCTAACCCACATCCCCACAGCCTCACACACACCCACATCCCCACACACAAATACCCACACCCCGACCCACACACCACACCCCCACATCCCCACACACAAATACCCACACCCCACCCACACCCACATCCCCACAGCCTCACACACAGCCACATCCCCACACACCCACATTCCAACATACCCATACCCATACCCATACCCACCCCCCACACCCACCCCCACCTTCACACACACCCCCACACACACCCACATCCGCACACACCCACATCCGCACACACCCACACCCTCACACACACCCACACACCACACCCCCACACACCCATACCTTCACACAGACCCACATCCCCACACACAAATACCCATATCCCGACCCACACACCACATCCCCACACACCCACATCCCCCACACAACTACCCACACCACACCCACATCCCCACACACAAATAGCCACACCTAAATACCCACATCCCACCCTAACCCACATCCCCACAGCCTCACACACACCCACATCCCCACACACAAATACCCACACCCCGACCCACACACCACACCCCCACATCCCCACACACAAATACCCACACCCCACCCACACCCACATCCCCACAGCCTCACACACAGCCACATCCCCACACACCCACATTCCAACATACCCATACCCATACCCACCCCCCACACCCACCCCCACCTTCACACACACCCCCACACACACCCACATCCGCACACACCCACATCCGCACACACCCACAACCACATCCCCAAACACACCCACATCCCCACACACCCACACCCACATCCCCAAACACACCCACATCCCCACACCCATACTCACACCCCATCTCCACACACACCCACACGCTCACACACACACCCCCACAACCCCATACCGATCACCACCCCCACCTCCACCCACGCCCCCACCTCCACACACCTCCACCTCCACCTCCACACACCCCACCCCACCTCGACACACCCCACCCTCACCTCTGCACACCCCACCCCACCCCCACCTCTACACACTCCCACCCCCACCTCTACACACCCCCACCTCCACACACCCCAGCCCCACCTCTACACACCCCACCCCCACCTCTACACACCCCACCCCCACCTCTACACACCCCCACCTCTACACACTCCCACCCCCACCTCTACACACCCCACCCCCACCTCTACACACCCCACCCTCACCTCTGCACACCCCCACCTCTACACACTCCCACCCCCACCTCCACACACCCCACCCCCACCTCTACACACCCCCACCTCTACACACTCCCACCTCTACACACTCCCACCCCCACCTCCACACACCCCACCCCCACCTCTACACACCCCCACCTCTACACACCCCCACCTCTACACACTCCCACCTCCACACACCCCACCCCCACCTCTACACACCCCACCCTCACCTCTGCACACCCCCACCTCTACACACCCCACCCCCATCTCTACACACCCCACCCCCACCTCTACACACCCCCACCTCTACACACTCCCACCCCCACCTCCACACACCCCACCCCACCTCGACACACCCCACCCTCACCTCTGCACACCCCACCCCCACCTCTACACACTCCCACCCCCACCTCTACACACCCCCACCTCCACACACCCCAGCCCCACCTCCACACACCTCCACCTCCACCTCCACACACCCCACCCCACCTCGACACACCCCACCCTCACCTCTGCACACCCCACCCCCACCTCTACACACTCCCACCCCCACCTCTACACACCCCCACCTCCACACACCCCAGCCCCACCTCTACACACCCCACCCCCACCTCTACACACCCCCACCTCTACACACTCCCACCCCCACCTCTACACACCTCCAACTCTACACACCCCCATCCCCACCTCCACACACCCCACCCCTACCTCTACGCACCCCCACCCCCACCTCTACACACTCCCACCCCACGTCTACACACCCACACACTCCCATACCCACCCTCATCCCCACATCTACACACCCCCACCTCTACACACTCCCACCCCCACCTCTATACACCCCCACCTCTACACACCCCACACCTACCTCTACACATCCCCACCTCTACATCCCCCACCCCCACCTCTACACACCCCCGCCTCCACCTCCACACACACCACCATACACATCTACACACCCCACCATACACATCTACACATCCCCACCCCCACCTCTACACACTCCCACCCCCTCCTCTACACACCCCCACCTCCACACACACCCATACACTACCATGCACTACCATGCCCATACCCACCCCCGCCTCCACCTCCACACACACCACCATACACATCTACACACCCCACCATACACATCTACACATCCCCACCCCCACCTCTACACACTCCCACCCCCTCCTCTACACACCCCCACCTCCACACACCCCAGCCCCACCTCTACACACCCCACCCCCACCTCTACACACCCCCACCTCTACACACTCCCACCCCCACCTCTACACACCTCCAACTCTACACACCCCCATCCCCACCTCCACACACCCCACCCCTACCTCTACGCACCCCCACCCCCACCTCTACACACTCCCACCCCACGTCTACACACCCACACACTCCCATACCCACCCTCATCCCCACATCTACACACCCCCACCTCTACACACTCCCACCCCCACCTCTATACACCCCCACCTCTACACACCCCACACCTACCTCTACACATCCCCACCTCTACATCCCCCACCCCCACCTCTACACACCCCCGCCTCCACCTCCACACACACCACCATACACATCTACACACCCCACCATACACATCTACACATCCCCACCCCCACCTCTACACACTCCCACCCCCTCCTCTACACACCCCCACCTCCACACACACCCATACACTACCATGCACTACCATGCCCATACCCACCCCCGCCTCCACCTCCACACACACCACCATACACATCTACACACCCCCACCCCACCTCCACCCCCACTCCCACCCACACCCCTACTACCAGGCGGAGATCAGGCCGCGACCGGTATTTCTTTCCAGCAGAGCTCGCACTCACGATCGGCATGACAATATGTTAACCGTGCAAAGAGAATGGGATCTTAAAGCGCTTTAAAATATTTGACGTAAAGTATGCTATATACCCATATTTTCTTTAGCCTGTGCTCTGTTCGAGTGGTTAGACCATTCACCTCTCATCAAAGCGGCCGGGATTCGATCCCAGGCTACCGCATGTAGGATTTCTGGTGGACAAAGAGGCGCAGGGGCAGGTTTTCCTGCGGGTTCTCCGCTTTCCCCGACAGCTCATTCCACCGGTGCTCCATCTTCATTCCGTGTATCATCAGTGTCACCGCCTGAGGAGTCGTGTGTAGTAAAAGTGGGCGTTAATCACTACAAAAATATTCCCTTTGTACCTACAAGAAAATTAGTAATAGGATAGATAATCTGTAGAAATGTGTATCTCTATTAACATGAAGCAGATAGCAGAATAAGATAAAGCCATGTGAGTGCTAAACTGTCGTACTGCCGTGCTGGTGACGTAAACACTCACTGAGCCACCGACAGTTAGCAGTATGGGGAAGTACGACACACTGCCGACAGATGGCAGGCCAATGAGTTTCCCAGCTACGCTTATTCGATCGATGCGAATAGAAGTGTTCCCCGCTTTCCTTCGACAGAGCTTAAGATTGCTTCGTAAGAGTATGATTGATGCAAACATTAATGGAAATGAAATAATTATGTATTTAATTTCTCCAGTATTTACCTATAACAGGTAGATGAAGTATTATATTCACCCAAAAATTCGTTATCTACATTTCACTGGAAACAAAGGCACGCTTTGAGGTCACCTGAATAAATACTTTTTACTATGGTTACCACGCAAGTAAATAGAGAAAGTATTCTCCTCCATCCAAAAACTGGAGAGCGAGATTTCGCTGGAAATATACATTTGGAGAATAAAAATAATTAAAAAACGAAAAGTGGAATACCAGCACCTTCCAACGATAGGATAGCGGTAGCGCGTTTGCATGTGACGCGGAGAACCTGGGTTTGACCCTTGGTACCAGCTGGGAACTCTGGAACGGGGTGCACTCAGCCTCGTTAGGTCCTTGGTTGCGAAGAGCACATAACCGGCCGGGAGGAACCGGGCCGCCTATCACCTCCCACTTTCAGTACTGCACCCCACAGTGGATGCAGCGGTCGGACAGTAGGCCTTGATATGGATGGGAGTTGCACCTCGGGATTACGCAGCTTTTATAATGTTTACTCTTCAAGACTTTTGCAGAACTGTTAAACCGAAAGAGATACACAAAATATTACTACACAAAAATGTAGATTTCGTTTAAAACACAATTTACGTCAAATAGCGAATACATATCCTCGTTACACGGGCCCAATGGTTTTGTGGACGGGCCCTTAAAACTCACTCAGTGAGTCAGACACTCAGTTACTCACTCTGTCACTCAGTTACTCACTCTCTGTCAGTCACTGTCAGTCACTCATTCAGTCAAACACTCAGTCAGTCACTCAGTCACTCACTCAGTCAGACCCTTAGTCACTCACTCAGTCAGGCGCTCAGTCACTCAGTCGGTCAGTCACTCAGTCAGTCACTCGCTCAGTCACTCAGTCGGTCAGTCACTCAGTCAGTCACTCAGTCAGACACTCAGACACTCAGTCAGTCACTCACTCAGTCAGACGCTCAGTCACTCAGTCACTCACTCAGTCAGACGCTCACTCACTCAGTCACTCACTCAGTCAGTCACTCAGTCAGTCACTCAGTCAGTCACTCAGTCAGTCACTCAGTCACTCAGTCAGTCACTCACTCACTCAGTCACTTAGTCAGTCACTCACTCAGTCAGTCACTCAGTCAGTCACTCACTCAGTCAGACACTCAGTCAGTCACTCACTCAGTCAGACGCTCAGTCACTCACTCACTCAGTCACTCACTCAGACGCTCAGTCACTCACTCAATCACTCAGTCAGTCAGTCACTCACTCAGTCAGACAGTCAGTCACTCACTCACTCAGTCAGACGCTCACTCACTCATTCACTCAGTCAGACGCTCAGTCACTCACTCACTTAGTCGGTCAGTCACTCAGTCAGACAGTCAGTCACTCAGGCAGACGCCTAGTCACTCAGTCGGTCAGTCACTCAGTCAGACAGTCAGTCACTCACTCAGTCAGACGCTCAGTCACTCAGTCAGTCACTCAGTCAGTCACTCAGTCAGTCACTCAGTCAGTCACTCAGTCACTCACTCAGTCAGACAGTCAGTCACTCACTAAGTCAGACGCTCAGTCACTCACTCAGTCACTCACTCAGTCACTCACTCAGTCAGACGCTCAGTCACTCACTCAGTCAGTCAGACACTCAGTCGGTCACTCACTCAGTCAGACGCTCAGTCACTCACTCACTCAGTCGGTCACTCACTCAGTCAGACACTCAGTCGGTCACTCACTCAGTCAGACGCTCAGTCACTCAGTCGGTCACTCACTCAGTCAGACAGTCAGTCGGTCACTCACTCAGTCACTCAGTCGGTCACTCACTCAGTCAGACACTCAGTCAGTCACTCACTGTCAGACGCTCAGTCACTCACTCAGTCAGACACTCACTCAGTCACTCACTCAGTCAGACGCTCAGTCACTCACTCAGTCAGTCAGTGACTCAGTCGGTCACTCACTCAGTCAGACAGTCAGTCGGTCACTCACTCAGTCACTCAGTCGGTCACTCACTCAGTCAGACGCTCAGTCACTCACTCAGTCAGACGCTCAGTCACTCCGTCACTCACTCAGTCAGACGCTCAGTCACTCCGTCACTCACTCAGTCAGACACTCAGTCACTCCGTCACTCACTCAGTCAGACACTCAGTCACTCACTCAGTCGGTCACTCACTCAGTCAGACAGTCAGTCAGTCACTCAGTCGGTCACTCACTCAGTCAGACGCTCAGTCACTCACTTAGTCGGTCAGTCACTCAGTCAGACGCTCAGTCACTCAGTCGGTCAGTCACTCAGCCAGACAGTCACTCACTCAGTCAGACACTCACTCAGTCACTCACTCAGTCAGTCACTCAGTCACTCACTCACTCAGTCACTCACTCAGTCAGGCACTCACTCAGTCAGACACTCAGTCAGTCACTCACTCAGTCAGACACTCACTCAGTCAGTCACTCGGTCAGTCACTCAGTCACTCACTCAGTCAGACGCTCAGTCACTCACTCAGTCACTCACTCAGTCAGACGCTCAGTCACTCACTA
Source organism: Tenodera sinensis (assembly GCA_030765045.1). Taxonomy (NCBI): domain Eukaryota; kingdom Metazoa; phylum Arthropoda; class Insecta; order Mantodea; family Mantidae; genus Tenodera; species Tenodera sinensis. The sequence goes on from CM060971.1 coordinate 118,518,350, forward strand.
ACTCAGTCAGTCAGTCAGTCAGACACTCAGTCGGTCACTCACTCAGTCAGACGCTCAGTCACTCACTCAGTCAGACACTCAGTCAGACACTCAGTCACTCACTCAGTCAGTCACTCACTCAGTCAGTCACTCACTCAGTCAGTCACTCAGTCAGTCAGTCACTCAGTCGGTCACTCACTCAGTCAGACAGTCACTCAGTCAGTCACTCACTCAGTCAGTCAGTCACTCAGTCAGACAGTCAGTCAATCCTTCAGTCACTCACTCAGTCAGACAGTCAGTCAATCCCTCAGTCAGTCACCTACTCAGTCGGTCACTCACTCAGTCAGTCACTCACTCAGTCGGTCACTCATTCAGTCAGACAGTCAGTCAATCCCTCAGTCAGTCACTCACTCAGTCAGACGCTCAGTCACTCACTCACTCAGTCAGTCAGACGCTCAGTCACTCACTCAGTCACTCACTCACTCAGTCACTCAGTCGGTCACTCACTCAGTCAGACGCTCAGTCACTCACTCACTCAGTCAGTCACTCAGTCAGACGCTCAGTCACTCACTCAGTCAGTCACTCAGTCGGTCACAAACTCAGTCAGACAGTCAGTCAATCCCTCAGTCAGTCACTCACTCAGTCAGTCACTCAGTCACTCACTCAGTCAGTCACTCACTCAGTCAGTCACTCAGTCAGTCAGTCACTCACTCAGTCAGTCACTCACTCAGTCAGTCACTCACTCAGTCAGTCACTCACTCAGTCAGACACTCAGTCAGTCACTCACTCAGTCAGTCACTCAGTCAGTCACTCAGTCAGACACTCAGTTAGTCACTCACTCAGTCAGACGCTCAGTCACTCACTCACTCAGTCACTCAGTCAGACGCTCAGTCACTCACTCAGTCAGTCAGTCAGACGCTCAGTCACTCACTTAGTCAGTCAGTCAGTCAGTCACTCAGTCGGTCAGTCACTCAGACACTCAGTCGGTCACTCACTCAGTCAGACACTCAGTCACTCACTCACTCAGTCACTCACTCAGTCAGACGCTCAGTCACTCACTCAGTCAGTCGCTCAGTCACTCACTCACTCAGTCAGTCACTCAGTCAGACACTCAGTCACTCACTCAGTCAGTCACTCAGTCAGACACTCAGTCAGTCTCTCACTCAGTCAGTCACTCAGTCACTCACTCAGTTGCTCACTCAATCAGTCACTCAGTCACTCACTCAGTCAGACACTCTGTCACTCACTCAGTCACTCACTCAGTTAGACACTCAGTCAGTCACTCACTCAGTCAGTTACTCAGTCAGACGCTCAGTCACTCACTCAGTCAGTCAATCCCTCAGTCACTCATTCAGTCAGACACTCAGTCAGCCACTCAGTCAGTCACTCACTCAGTCAGACACTCAGTCGGTCTTTCACTCAGTCACTCACTCAGTCAGACACTCACTCAGTCAGACACTCAGTCAGTCACTCAGTCAGTCAGTCACTCACTCAGTCAGTCACTCACTCAGTCAGACACTCACTCAGTCACTCACTCAGTCAGTCACTCAGTCACTCACTCAGTCAGTCACTCAGTCAGTCAGTCACTCACTCAGTCAGTCACTCACTCAGTCAGACATTCAGTCAGACACTCAGTCAGACACTCACTCAGTCACTCACTCAGTCAGACACTCAGTCAGTCACTCAGTCACTCACTCAGTCAGACACTCACTCAGTCAGTCACTCACTCAGTCAGACGCTCAGTCAGTCACTCAATCAGTCAGTCACTCAGTCAGACAGTCACTCACTCAATCAGTCACTCACTCAATCAGTCACTCACTCAGTCATTCACTCACTCAGTCAGACGCTCAGTCACTCACTCAGTCAGCCACTCACTCAGTCAGCCACTCACTCAGTCAGTCACTCAATCAGTCAGTCACTCAATCAGTCACTCACTCAGTCAGTCACTCACTCAGTCAGTCACTCAGTCACTCAATCAGTCAGTCACTCAGTCAGTCACTCAGTCAGTCACTCAGTCACTCAGTCACTCAATCAGTCAGTCAGTCAGACACTCAGTCAGTCACTCAGTCACTCAATCAGTCAGTCACTCAGTCAGTCACTCAGTCAGACACTTAGTCTGTCAGTCACTCTTTGACAGTTAGTCAATCAGTCATTGTCAGTGTGTCTGTCACTTTTTCAGTCTCTCTCTGAGTCAGTCTGTAAGTCACTCTCTGACACTCTCTACCACTCTGTCAATCATTTTCAGTCACTCTCTGACAGTCAGTTGTCAGTCAATGAGTCATTGTGAGTGTGTCTGTCACTAACTCCTGGTTACTCTCTCTCTGACACGAGTCTCAGCTCGATCCGTTTGATTTCAGGTTTAAGATCTGGAGTATATAAAGTCCTCCACACAAGTACGGTAAACTGTAAAAGCTTTAAATGATGTTTTCTCGATATGGAACTTATGAGTGGGATATAATATTTCCAGGTAGCATTGGTAGAGGATGATAATCAAATGTTTCTCCAAATAGAGCAATAAAAGTTTGTATTGATCGCAATTTTTGTTTGTTTTACACCTGACAATGTGTGTGTGTGTGTGTGCGCGCGCGCGTGTGTGCCAAAGATCCTATAAATTCCTAAATTCAACATATATTATAGAACCTATAAATCCTGGGCTTAGTTATTAGAATTATATTAATTTTAATTTAGCTTTTCGTTTTACAAGCAAGGGAAAATCCCCATTATTGAGGAGGCATTTTTGCCGAATGTCTTTGAAAAGAAAACAAGGGACATTTCTATGGGTCCGTCCATGGACGTAAATATTTCCAAGATTTCCTGTATTATCCCTGTGTACGAAAAGTTCTATTTCCCGACGTTGGGACGCCTTATTTCCGGTTGCGTAGCGGAACTGCAGCGCGTGCTTCATTTTTTGTAGTCGTTTCCCTCGCCGTTAATGTTCAACAAACAAAACAACATCGGCAAGCGTGTCTCCTCCTTGGAGTTGTAAAGGGTTCGTTAAGGTCACTTGACAGCGTGTGGAGAACTCCCTAGGGAATTGTGACGTCACTAGGTGGAGCGGGCCTCGATACCATCTCTTGCTTGCAAATTGAGTGTATTGTTACAAAAATAACATAATAATCTGATGTGTGACATTCACGTGGCTTTTTCCATTCATTTTTTATAGGTTCTAGAAAGTATTGTGAAGAAAACCTTCTCTGCTATCTACTTACGTTAAGTATGGAAGTATTGTCACATTACAAACACACATTTCATTCCGAGATTTCACTGCAAATATATATCTCCAGAATCCCCGAATTTAAGAAAGTAAGGAAAAGTATGTGTGTGTCCATGTGTGTGTGTGTGAGTGTGTCTGTATGCGTCTGTTTATGTCCGTGTGTGTCTGTGTGTATGCGTCTGTTTATGTCAGTGTGTGTCTGTATGCGTCTGTGTATGTCTGTGTGTATGCGTCTGTGTATGTCTGTGTGTGTCTGTATGCGTCTGTGTATGTCTGTGTGCGTCTGTGTATGTCTGTGTGTGTCTGTATGCGTCTGTGTATGTCTGTGTGTATGCGTCTGTGTATGTCTGTGTGTGTCTGTATGCGTCTGTGTATGTCTGTGTGTATGCGTCTGTGTGTGTCTGTATGCGTCTGTGTATGTCTGTGTGTATGCGTCTGTGTGTGTCTGTATGCGTCTGTGTATGTCTGTGTATGTCTGTATGCGTCTGTGTATGTCTGTGTGCGTCTGTGTATGTCTGTGTGTATGCGTCTGTGTATGTCTGTGTGTGTCTGTATGCGTCTGTGTATGTCTGTGTGCCTCTGTGTATGTCTGTGTGTGTCTGTATGCGTCTGTGTATGTCTGTGTGTGTCTGTATGCGTCTGTGTATGTCTGTGTGTATGCGTCTGTGTGTGTCTGTATGCGTCTGTGTATGTCTGTGTGTATGCGTCTGTGTGTGTCTGTATGCGTCTGTGTATGTCTGTGTGTATGCGTCTGTGTGTGTCTGTATTCGTCTGTGTGTATGCGTCTGTGTATGTGTGTATGCGTCTGTGTATGTCTGTATGCGTCTGTGTGTGTCTTTATGCGTCTGTGTATGTCTGTGTGTGTCTGTATGCGTCTGTGTATGTCTGTGTATGCGTCTGTGTATGTGTGTATGCGTCTGTGTATGTCTGTATGCGTCTGTGTATGTGTGTATGCGTCTGTTTGTGTATGTATGCGTCTGTGTATGTCTGTGTATGCGTCTGTGTATGTGTGTATGCGTCTGTGTATGTCTGTATGCGTCTGTGTGTGTATGCGTCTGTTTGTGTATGTATGCGTCTGTGTATGTGTGTATGCGTCTGTGTATGTCTGTGTCTATGCGTCTGTGTATGTGTGTATGCGTCTGTGTATGTCTGTGTGTATGCGTCTGTTTGTGTATGTATGCGTCTGTGTATGTGTGTATGCGTCTGTGTATGTCTGTGTCTATGCGTCTGTGTATGTGTGTATGCGTCTGTGAATGTCTGTGTGTATGCGTCTGTGTATGTGTGTATGCGTCTGTGTGTGTCTGTATGCGTCTGTGTATGTGTGTATGCGTCTGTGTATGTGTGTATGCGTCAGTGTATGTGTGTATGCGTCTGTGTATATCTGTGTCTGTGTGTGTCTGTATGCGTCTGTGTATGTCTGTGTGAGTGGGTCTGTATGCGTCTGTGTGAGTGTGTCTGTATGCGTCTGTGTATGTCTGTGTGTGTCTGTATGCGTCTGTGTGTGTCTGTGTATATGCCCGTGTGTCTATGCGTCTGTGTATGTCTGTGTGAGTGGGTCTGTATGCGTCTGTGTGAGTGTGTCTGTATGCGTCTGTGTATGTCTGTGTGAGTGGGTCTGTATGCGTCTGTGTGAGTGTGTCTGTATGCGTCTGTGTATGTCTGTGTATGTCTGTATGCGTCTGTGTATGTCTGTGTGTATGCCCGTGTGTCTATGTTTCTGTGTATGTTTGTGTGTATGTCTGTGTATGTCTGTGTGTATGCCCGGGTGTCTATGCGTCTGTGTATGTTTGTGTGTATGCGTCTGTGTATGTCTGTGTGTATGCCCGGGTGTCTATGCGTCTGTGTATGTTTGTGTGTATGCGTCTGTGTATGTCTGTGTGTATGCCCGTGTGTGTCTGTATGCGTCTGTGTATGTCTGTGTATGTCTGTGTATGCCCGTGTGTCTATGCGTCTGTGTGTGTCTATGCGTCTGTGTATGTTTGTGTGTATGTCTGTATGCGTCTGTGTATGTCTGTGTGTATGTCTGTGTGTGTCTGTATGCGTCTGTGTATGTCTGTGTGTATGCCCGTGTGTCTATGCGTCTGTGTATGTTTGTGTGTATGTCTGTGTGTGTCTGTATGCGTCTGTGTATGTCTGTGTATGTCTGTGTGTGTCTGTATGCGTCTGTGTATGTTTGTGTGTGCCCGTGTGTCTATGCGTCTGTGTATGTTTGTGTGTATGCCCGTGTGTCTATGCGTCTGTGTATGTTTGTGTGTATGCCCGTGTGTCTATGCGTCTGTGTATGTTTGTGTGTATGCCCGTGTGTCTATGCGTCTGTGTATGTTTGTGTGTATGCCCGTGTGTCTATGCGTCTGTGTATGTTTGTGTGTATGCCCGTGTGTCTATGCGTCTGTGTATGTTTGTGTGTATGCCCGTGTGTCTATGCGTCTGTGTATGTTTGTGTGTATGCCCGTGTGTCTATGCGTCTGTGTATGTTTGTGTGTATGCCCGTGTGTCTATGCGTCTGTGTATGTTTGTGTGTATGCCCGTGTGTCTATGCGTCTGTGTATGTTTGTGTGTATGTCTGTGTGTGTCTGTATGCGTCTGTGTATGTCTGTGTGTATGTCTGTGTGTGTCTGTATGCGTCTGTGTATGTCTGTGTGTATGCCCGCGTGTCTATGCGTCTGTGTGTGCGTCTGTGCGTGAGTGTGTGCCTATGTTTGTGTCTGTGTGTGTCTTTATGCGTCTGTGCGTGGGAGTGTGTGCCTATATTTGTCTGGGTGTGCGTGGGTGTGTGTGCGTCTGTGCGTGGGGTGTTTGTCTGTGTGTGTCTGTATTTGTGTCTGTGCGTGGGTGTGTGTGCCTATGTGTGTGGACGTGTCTGTGCGTTTATCTGGGTGTGTGTGGACGTGTCTGTGCTTGTGGGTGTGCCTGTGTGTGTGGACTTGTCTGTGCTTGTGGGTGCGTGTGTGTGGGTGTGTGGACGTGTGTGTGCTTGTTGGTGCGTGTGTGTGGACGTGTCTGTGCTTGTGGGTGTGCCTGTGTGTGTGGACGTGTCTGTGCTTGTGGGTGCGTGTGTGTGGGTGTGTGGACGTGTCTGTGCTTGTGGGTGTGCCTGTGTGGGTGTGTGGATGTGTCTGTGCTTGTTGGTGCGTGTGTGTGAACGTGTCTGTGCTTGTGTCTGTGCTTGTGAGTGCGTGTGTGTGGGTTTGTGTGGACGTGTCTGTGCTTGTGGGTGTGTCTGTGTGGGTGTGTGTGGACGTGTCTGTGCTTGTGGGTGTGCCTGTGTGGGTGCGTGTGTGGGTGTGTGTGGACGTGTCTGTGCTTGTGGGTGCGTGTGTGTGGGTGTGTGTGGACGTGTCTGTGCTTGTGGGTGTGTCTGTGTGGGTGCGTGTGTGGGTGTGTGTGGACGTGTCTGTGCTTGTGGGTGTGTGTGTGTGGGTGTGTGTGGACGTGTCTGTGCTTGTGGGTGTGCCTGTGTGGGTGTGTGTGGACGTGTCTGTGCTTGTGGGTGTGCCTGTGTGGGTGCGTGTGTGGGTGTGTGTGGACGTGTCTGTGCTTGTGGGTGCGTGTGTGTGGGTGTGTGTGGACGTGTCTGTGCTTGTGGGTGTGTCTGTGTGGGTGTGTGTGGAAGTGTCTGTGCTTGTGGGTGTGTCTGTGTGGGTGTGTTTGGAAGTGTCTGTGCTTGTGGGTGTGTCTGTGGGTGCGTGTGTGTGGACGTGTCTGTGCTTGTGGGTGTGTCTGTGTGGGTGCGTGTGTGTGGGTGTCTGTGGACGTGTCTGTGCTTCTGGGTGCGTGTGTGGGTGTGTGTGGACGTGTCTGTGTTTCTGGGTGCGTGTGTGTGGGTGTGTGTGCACGTGTCTGTGCTTCTGGGTGCGTGTGTGTGGGTGTGTGTGGACGTGTCTGTGCTTCTGAGTGTGTCTGTGTGGGTGTGTGTGGACGTGTCTGTGCTTGTGGGTGTGTCTGTGTGGGTGTGTGTGAACGTGTCTGTGTGGGTGTGTGTGAACGTGTCTGTGTGGGTGTGTGTGAACGTGTCTGTGTGGGTGTGTCTGTGTGGGTGTGTCTGTGTGGGTGTGTGTGAACGTGTCTGTGCTTGTGGGTGTGTCTGTGTGGGTGTGTGTGGACGTGTCTGTGTGGGTGTGTGTGGACGTGTCTGTGCTTGTGGGTGTGTCTGTGTGGGTGTCTGGACGTGTGTACTTGTGGGTGTGTCTGTTTAGGTGTGCGTGTGGACGTGTCTGTGCTTGTGGGTGTGTCTGTGTGGGTGTCTGGACGTGTCTGTGCTTGTGGGTGTGTGTGTGGACGTGTCTGTGTTTGTGGGTGTGTCTGTGGACGTGTCTGTGCTTGTGGGTGTGTGTGGAGGTGTCTGTGCTTGTGGGTGTGCCTGTGTGGGTGTGTGTGGACGTGTCTGTGCTTCTGGGTGCGTGTGTATGGGTGTGTGTGGACGTGTATGTGCTTCTGTGTGGGTGTGTGTGGACGTGTCTGTGCTTGTGGGTGTGTCTGTGTGGGTGTCTGTGGACGTGTCTGTGCTTGTGGGTGTGTGTGGACGTGTCTGTGCTTGTGGGTGTGTCTGTGTGGGTGTGTGTGGACGTGTCTGTGCTTGTGGGTGTGTCTGTGTGGGTGTGTGTGAACATGTCTGTGTGGGTGTGTCTGTGTGGGTGTGTGTGAACGTGTCTGTGCTTGTGGGTGTGTCTGTGTGGGTGTGTGTGGACGTGTCTGTGTGGGTGTGTGTGGACGTGTCTGTGCTTGTGGGTGTGTCTGTGTGGGTGTCTGGACGTGTGTGCTTGTGGGTGTGTCTGTGTAGGTGTGTGTGTGTGGACGTGTCTGTGCTTGTGGGTGTGTCTGTGTGGGTGTCTGGACGTGTCTGTGCTTGTGGGTGTGTCTGTGTAGGTGTGTGTGGACGTGTCTGTGCTTGTGGGTGTGTGTGTGGACGTGTCTGTGTTTGTGGGTGTGTCTGTGGACGTGTCTGTGCTTGTGGGTGTGTGTGGAGGTGTCTGTGCTTGTGGGTGTGCCTGTGTGGGTGTGTGTGGACGTGTCTGTGCTTCTGGGTGCGTGTGTGTGGGTGTGTGTGGACGTATGTGCTTCTGTGTGGGTGTGTGTGGACGTGTCTGTGCTTGTGGGTGTGTCTGTGTGGGTGTGTCTGTGTGGGTGTGTGTGGACGTGTCTGTGCTTGTGGGTGTGTCTGTGTGGGTGTGTGTGGTTGGTGCGCGCGCGTGTGCCTCTGTGAACAGCACAGATTATGAACAAAAAGTCGGTTAAATACTAAAGTTAATATTTCAGTTCCACATCTTGCAAAATGTGGCACGATTTTGAAGAAAACACCGCACCGCAAACTACCCTTCACTTTTTTGAATTTTTTTTCTCAAAAATGGCTCTAATGCTTTTCACTAAATAGCGATATGTTTAAGATACTCGTATCATCAACAACTTTAGAGGATTACCCTTTTGGCCTGTTCCACTTCAGAATGCATGTGTTTTCTCCAGCGTTTCTTTGTTCGTCCAAGGTGTATTTTGTCTCTTTGTCTGTAATTGTAGTGTCTTGTCTTTTAGCATGCGCAATATCGTTGCTTTGCTCTAAGTGAGTGTGTTGTTCTGAGAGATCAGACCTTTAAGTTAAAGAGTCCACTAACTATATCAGTCTGTTACATAGGTACCTACTGTGCACGAATTGAGCATTTATCATACAATTTCTATTAGGTTGCAGAGTTTAGATCATAGAGTCTAGTGTAAGTTATGGGTAGTGATGCTCTGTTGTCCCCAGATCAGCTAAACTGTTTGTAATACTGCAGTATTCAATAAGTTCAACTAAAAATGAATTAAATTACTTGTTCATTATAAACCAAAACGCAGTTTTTTAGTTTATTGTTAACGTTCACTAGCATATAATTAGACTGTACTCTTCAACAGCAACAGAAAAACAAAGAAAAGTAAAATAAGAATAAAAACATCTAATATGTTGCAGTCACATGACTTTCTCTACTCTTGTACTAACCATTCTTACAAACTCTTATTCCTATATCTTCTTGGTGTTAGTTGAGATAAACATTTGTATAAATTATCTTATTGCTTATTTCCTTGTAGGTACAAGGGGAATATGGGAATACAGTGGGCTTTGAGCGATATTCATATCTTTTAAAGCTTTGAGATTCCGTTCTCTTTGCACGCTTAACATATAAAAATGAATAACGATGTCATTTTTGACAGAAGTATGAGTTTTCCAAACATCACACACATAGCAAGGAACATCTCCGAAATGGTTCACTCCACAAAAATTTATTTAGACATAAATTGTGTATTTCAGCAAGATCTACATTTTTTGTACAGTAAGATTTTGTGTCTCTATTACGGTTTACCAGTTATGGAAAAGTTGTTTACAGTAAATACGACTACAGGGGCTATAGCCAGAAAATTCAATATACACATTTCATTTATCATAAAAATATCTTAAATATATGGCATTTTAATGAAAATCATTAGAGCCCGAGTTTGAACCCGCGACCTGGGTAACCGAGGGCAGTATGTTAAGGTCACAGAGAACGAACGAACGAACGAACTTGTGAATGCAACACAAATGAACGCGCCCAACTTTGTAAATTGAAGTAGCCCATTTTGATGAGGATAGAATTTTGCACTTGATAACTCACGTCCATGCAACAACAAGTTGAGTATTCGAGTTAGCTCAATTTTTGTTGAACACGATGCATTTTCTCTCATTTTATTTTATTCCGTGCTACATGTTGTATGAAAGTTTGTTGTTAAAATAGCACACTCGCCCTTCTGCTCGTTAGGGCCTCCAAAAATTGCATTAGTATCCTTATCTGAAGTAGGCTTGTTACTTGGTACTTGCAGGTAGCTTCCGACCCTTTCCCCGACCCGACCGGTAATCACGTCAAGTATCCTATTGCACACAAATTCAATATCGACATTTTGCCCGAAATATGTTTTGATACTTCCTGAATAAAAAATCTGATGTGTTGCACTCACATGACATTCTCTACTCATTCTTGTACTAACCATTCTTACCAACTCTTATTCCTATATCTTCTTCGTGTTAGTTGAGATAAACATTTGTACAAATTATCTTATTGCTTATTTCCTTGTAGGTACAAGGGGAATATGGGAATACAGTAGGCTTTGTGCGATAGTCAAATGTTTTAAAACGTTCAAATTGCATGATTAATTATTATTTATTTATGCCAACAAGCTTAATGCTGGTGTTTTTAAACACAAGCCGTGTGTGGGCAATGTTTAAGAGGTTGGATCAGAAAATAAAAAATTCAATGTCATAGCCGGGATTTGAACCACGGATCATCCGCTGGGGAATATAATGTCGTACTGGCAAGTTGGCCATGGTAGTTTAGTGGTTAAGGCAGTCGCTCTATAAGCGGAAGATCCGTGGTTCAAATCCCGGTTATGGCATTGAATTTTTCAGTTTCTGATTCAAACTCTTGCATGATAAACATGTAAATACCTAGCGAGATGGCTCAGGCGGTAACGTCTGTGGCCCGCGGGTTCGATTCCCGTGGCCGGCCGCGCACTCTGATATGGGCTTTTCCGTGGTTTCCCCATGTCACGTAGGGGAATGCATTATTTCATACCACGGTTTCCTTTCCATCATTTCCTTATCATCTTTGAGGTGTTGCAGTTTCCTTGTCCTCCGTCATGGTGGCGACGGGACGCTTCGTGCGATACTGACCAGGACTCGCGGTGTGATGCTGGCTGCTTGGCGGGGCCTAGCGCCGGGATGAAGACATCTCAGGGACTTCCTCGCGTCTCTGGTGGCCCTTGTCCTCCGTCATGGTGGCGACGGGACGCTTCGTGCGATACTGACCAGGACTCGCGGTGTGATGCTGGCTGCTTGGCGGGGCCTAGCGCCGGGATGAAGACATCTCAGGGACTTCCTCGCGTCTCTGGTGGCCCTTGTCCTCCGTCATGGTGGCGACGGGACGCTTCGTGCGATACTGACCAGGACTCGCGGTGTGATGCTGGCTGCTTGGCGGGGCCTAGCGCCGGGATGAAGACATCTCAGGGACTTCCTCGCGTCTCTGGTGGCCCTTGTCCTCCGTCATGGTGGCGACGGGACGCTTCGTGCGATACTGACCAGGACTCGCGGTGTGATGCTGGCTGCTTGGCGGGGCCTAGCGCCGGGATGAAGACATCTCAGGGACTTCCTCGCGTCTCTGGTGGCCCTTGTCCTCCGTCATGGTGGCGACGGGACGCTTCGTGCGATACCGACCTGAACTCGCGGTGTGATGCTGGCTGCTTGGCGGGGCCTAGCGCCGGGATGAAGACATCTCAGGGACTTCCTCGC